>JARQOD010000002.1:619600570-619630570 GCA_033576555.1 Oophaga sylvatica
CAGTTGTGTTATGGCCATGGGCTATGATTATGTTATATGACATAGACTGCCTTGAAGAAATATGTTTCAAAGGAATCCTAAAAACTGGAGATGTTACGAACAATTCTAAAGCCCCTCATACACATTGAATTAAAATCCTCTGAAACTTCCAATATAGGTGTGCTCAGCCAATTGAATCGGGGCCTCCTGAGTCCTGACTATTCCCCAACAGATGATGTTGGGGTAGATAAGGGTGGGGCAGTGTGAATTTTAATGCCGAACCTTCTGCTCTCCACTTTTAAAGCATATGAACCTTTGGTCAGGTCAAGTTTTTCTCTATACAGAGGAGTTGGGAAAGATTGCTGTCGGCTGAACAATCATTTATCCGACAGCTCCATAGGAATTATGCAGCACGGGAGAAGCTCTACAGATAAAAGTGATAGGATAATAGAATAATATTCAGCTGTCTAACATCCATCTCCCCCAAATCCCACATCACCAGTCTTGCATTACTGCTTTAATGGAGTAACCTTTTTCTTCTTGTTCTAGGACAACATGAAAAAAAGGGATAATTACTCTGAAACCAATGACATCTCACCTATGCCGTAGCAAAAGATTATCTTCCATAGATTTGCCTTTTAAAGAGGACCCTTCACCAGGTCAGAAGTGTCCTTTTTTATTTTATTTCATCTGTTCCCTTGTAGTAATCTAATCTGCTTTTTATTTGTTAGAATCCGTCATATGGTTCCAGGGAGGCGTGGCTCGGAGAGCAGCCTAAAGACACGCCCCAGAGAATCCGTGAACCACACCACCTGTTCAAAGGGTAATAAAAGGAATAAATGTAAAGGAATAAAATAAGGACAAAAATTGATACATTTTGAACTAGTGATAGTTCATTTTTAAGTTTTACTTTAGCGTGATTCCTATTCTAGGGTAAATCAGACTTGACAACTCTCATTTGAAACATTTGAGAGGCTAATAGTTAGAAATCTCTTGACAAATCTTTTCAGAAGTAGGGCTTCCTGAAGGATAATGCTGAGATGCTTCACTATCATACTGAATCCTAGCGTCTAAACAAACATTCATCTTATTTCTGCCATAAAATTGGCAGAAACCAAGACTGTACCCCTGCCACCCCCACTGTCAGTCAATAAGCCCATTGGAGTCCCTCAAGAATTGTCAAATTTCTTATACAAGCTTTGGGAAAATGTTACCTTGTCTTTTTTCCAATATCATGACATTTTACTGGAAATTTCTGTTGGCGCAAATGATCACGTAAAGAGGTCATTACCCTTCTACATGGAAACCAGTGATAGTGTGAGTTCTGCCGTCACAGATATGAATAATGTTTAACATGTTTGTAGGAACAATGGACCTAAGTTACAAAGCATAAATAATGTGTTCCTCGGAACTGACAAGATCTCATGAATCACCACTTACACACTTCATTATGTACACATTTCTGTAAATGAGAATTTTTAGAAGGTGCGAGGAGAAGCAGAAAATAAGATGAGCCTCGGGCAAATATAAAATCAAACACAAATCAAATCAGTCCATTCCATAACATCATAAAGTAAAGATAATATCAGTTCAACATTGAGATCACCCTAAGGTTGAGTCTTTAGGAAGTTGAAAATTCCATTAAGCCTTTATATCTAATTCATAAAAGCTGGGTGACTACCAATTTACATTCTTAGAACGTATAAAAGCGACAGAGTCAAAATGAGCCCATCCAAAAGCTCTGTTGTCAATGGTAACAAATTCACATTCTTTTACAGTTCTCATGGGCTCCAGAACAACTAGTCACTAGAATACAGTAGTTATGCCATCAGTTATCCAATCAGTGAGCAGGCCATTTTCTTTCCTCTTCAGCCTCTTCAGCCTCTTGAGAAAGGCCTCTGTATAAGCTGACACATGGTGTATATACAGTGGATATAACATGTCTACACAACCCTGTTAAAATGCCAAATTTTTGTCATGCAAGAAAATCATACCAAGAAACTTTTTCCACTTTTAACACTTTTAATGTCAATCATAATCTATACAAATCCATTGAGAAACAAACTGAAATAATTTCAGATTAAAAAAAAAATAAAAATAAAGAGCTAAAATAATGTGGCTGCATAAGTGTGAACACCCTTTTCACACGTATGCGGTTTTGGTACTGATTTTTTTTTCAGCGTTTTGCAGTACCAACTATGTCTATGAGATTTCAGAAATCTCATGCGAACAGTTTGATTTTTTTGTTCTCAGTACTTTGTGCAAAGCCTTAGGTTTTTCAGAACAGAGCATGTTACTTCTTTCAGCATTTTTCACCCATTCAAAGTAATGGGTGGCGAAACAACACTGAAAAAAAAATGCTGAAAAGATGAAGGGATTCGGTTTGCTGAGTTTTTTTTAAGTCAAAACCTGATGAAGTGGAATAAGATTTTTTTTGGCATTAAACCTTATCAGCAAGTACAAGAGACAAATGTAGCGTGACCAATATGCAACAGAAAAACGCACAAAAACCGCAAGAAAACCAGGCAAAACCTGCTTTTTGCAGCAAGTTTGTTACTGACAAGAGAGCAGCAAAAACACAATGTGTGAACTTATAATTGGGGATTTGGTTGTGTTCAGAATTATTCAATCACTTTTAAACTCATGTTACAAAGTAGTCAGTGCACAGCCACCATCATTTACAGGGATTCTCATTAACCCCATATAAAATTTAACTGTTCTAGTGGGATTTTTCCTGACATTTTCTTAATTGTATTTTACAGCAAAAGTCATGGTCCATAAACAGCTTACAACACAGGAAAGGGATCTTATGGTTGAAAGTTATCAATCAGGAGGAGGGTACCAAAAAATTTCCAAGGCATTACATATATCATGGTACACTGTGAAGACGACATCAAGAAGTGGCTTAAATTCGGCACAACAGTGATATTATCTATAACTGGACATCTCTCAAAAATTATGAAAAGGCAAAAAGAAAATTGGTCTAGTAGGCTGCCTTAAGGCATACAGCAACATTAAAGGGGCTGCGGGAATTTCTGGCAAGTACTGGTTGTGTACTACATGCAGCAACAATCTCCCTTATTCTTCATATGTATGGCCTGTGGGGTGGCATGGCAAGATAGAAGCCTTTTCTTACAAAGAAAAACACGACTATGTTTTGCAAAAACCTACATCAAGTTTGCCAAAAACTTGTGGGAAAACGTGTTATGGTCTGATGAGACCAAGGCTGAACTTTTTGGTCATAATACCAAAAGGTATATTTACCACAAAACCACCACTGTGCATCACCAAAAGAACATCATAAGAACAGTGAAGCATGGTGGAGGCAGCTTTACACTTTGGGGCTGTTTTTCGGCAGTTGGAATTAGGGCTTTAGGAAAGGTGGAGGAAGATATGATCAGTTTAAAATATCAGTCAATTTTGCAACTAAATCTTCAGACTTCTGCTAAAAGAAAAGCTGAAGGTGAAGAGGAATTTCACCTTTCAGCACGACAACGACCCTAAGCAACCTCCAAATCAACAAAATAATGGCTTCAGTAGAATAAGATCAAAGTTTTGGAATGGCCCAGCCAGAGCCCAAACCTGAATTCAATTGAAAATCTGTGGATGATCTGAAGAGGGCGCTGTACACAGGAGATACCCTCACAATTTAACAGATGTGGAGCTACTGCAAGGAAGAGTGGGCACAAAGATTGACAATTCTAGATGTGCCATGCTGATGGACTCCCACCCAAAAAGACTGAATCCTGACATAAATTGTACTCCACAAGTATACTCCCACAAAGTATTAGTGTAAAGGGTATGCCACACTAAGCGAGATCGCTAGCGAGATCGCGCAAGCGACAGCGATTTTATGACGCAGCAGCGACATCGTTAGCGACGTCGCTGTGTGTGACATGTAGCAGCGATGTGGCCCCCGCTGCGATGTCGCTGATCGTGCACGAACGGTTTGGGCCGTATTTTGATCGTTGGCGTCCCGCTGGTGAGCCTGAATCGCTGTGTTTGACACCTTTTGTGAACGATGTGCGACCTCGTTGACGACTCATATGTCAGCGGTGCAGGCGGGACTGGGTTTTCTTTAGTAACGCCCTTCAGCTCCCATCCATTGTTCCAGAGCGCTTTGTGGATGACTCCAACGTTCTGTCCTTTGTGCGTTGTTGCGAGGATAGTATCATGTGTGGGTTTTGCGATCCTGTCAGAGTCGCTACAGCGCTTCATCTTTGCTGTGACATAAACAGTCATGACATATAGTTGTGTGGCCCAGCTGCGCTTGGTACACATGTCTCCAGGAGGATGCACAGATAAGGTAATTGTGAAACCTGATATTCATTCACATTCACACATTTCCAACACTGCCACCAGAGGGCATCTTAGACTATTTAAGTCAGTGTGACGTAGCAGTAGTGCAGATCTTCTCAGGACACCAGGAGATTAGTTCCTGTCAGTAGCCAGACAAGCCATTCTAGTTTCAGAAGCCAGACAAGCCATTCTAGTCTTGGAGGGAGAGGAGATAAGACGGAAATCTGACAGAGCTCCTGTAGCTCACCATATACTGAAGTGGAGGCTAGTACGAGTGGGCAAGGGAATCACTCTAGCCTAGTCAGAGTTACATCTGAATCTGAAGCAGTTACCTCAGAGACAGTTGCCGGTGTTCTCTAGAAAGTGGAAAGTGACTCTCGGAGCTACAGCGTGTATACAGTCTGACGGAACGTCCTGTGAGCTGCTCTGGACAGAGTCTGGAAGGAAAGAAGGAAGGGAACTACAGCAGTTATAACAACGAGGCAACTGAGAACAGGTCAGTGAGCTCGGAAAGAAAGCTGACAACTACACCCACTGCTACCCGTGCTTATGTTAAGGGCAAGAGCAGGGCGACAGGCGAGTGGAGAAAGAAGGACAAGTGACCTAGGTGACAGATCACCTTCACTTAGTTATCCGGACACTGGGGTCCGAAGCGTTGCTAGAACTTCACGACTAGTAATAAGAAACACCGGAGGGCTTGCTGGACTTCAAGTCACAGAAGGTAGCCCTAAGTGCTGATACGTAACTGGAGTCAGGAAGAACGGGACGGAGTTGGCCTGATCAGCCACCACGACTTAGTTCTTTCCAACATCTGATTATCAGAGACAGAGAAGGCTCTACCACAATGTCGGCCGGGCGTAGTTGCTACAGGAGGAGTTAAACTTGTCTTCATGCAATTAGGACTCACATACACTTCAAGGAGAAAGGAGGCCTTAAACCTGCTCAGCAATTCCCTGAATGTGCATTCTCCAACCTGACCAGCTTCCCGGGACATACCTGCCAACAACATCAGTAAAGGTATGGAAAGAGACTGACTTGTGTGTGACTGCATAATTCTCCGTACCCCGCAACACCATAGACTTTGAGGGAACAGTCCCACCTGTGGGGGACTTAACATCTAGCTGCCTAATAACATCCCCTCAGAAGATTCACCCTGCAGCGCTGGTCTTAGTGATCAGAAACCACAGGTGGCGTCACAAACTAATCCTAAAATCCCCTGTAAATATCCCCCATTGCATGACCGCCCAGGGCTACGGACCGAGCTCTGCTGCCAGTGACATCCCCATAGACTTCCATGGGCTCGGTGCCGAGTACCCCATAACCCTGGTAGTACCAATGTGGTGCGCGTCATCTCTTTGGCGTCACGAACAGGATCCGAAGCTTACTGGATGTGAGTCCTGTGTGCCTATTGGACTGTTTTGTGTAAAAAGACTGTTTGCTATTTTTCTGATTTTTGGCGCCATTTTCCGCCATTTTGCCGCCATATTCGCGCCCTGAGGCGCTGGTGAAGAAGGTGGGCGTGCCTTCGTGGGCATGTACCCCCCCTGTGGCGCGAAAGTGATGGGCGCCTTATCCAAATGTTATTATAATACCAGAGCCTGCCCTAAAGCAAGAGAAATCCGCCTCCTCTTCATCCTCTATGCTAAGAAGAGGAAGCGCAAATCCCGCCTCCACGGAAGAGACCAGACTGTTCCAGATGGAAAGCACAGTCTGGCCTGGAGAGAGATGGCGGAAGGACAGGAGACGCTGTGTGGAGGAGCGGCGGCGCGCAGGCCCCGTTCCCCAGAAAAGCTGCCGCCTGTACCGGAGCCGTCCCCAGTTCGGGACACTAACCAAATCATGTTGGAGTTGGAGGAGGTGAATGCGGTGCTCAGAGACATGATTCAGCACCGTGAAGAGATGGATGAGACGGAGAGAAGCTGGCGTGCCCGGAAACAGCGGCTGCTGTGGGACGCAATGCTCTCTCCCCCAGGAACGAAGCCATTACCTGTGCTCCCTGTGCCACCACAGCCAGCGGCTGATGAGAAACCGGAGGCCGGCCCCGAAAGAGCTGATCCCGACTCCACCGATGATCCGGTCGGAGGGACGGAGGCTGAGGAGGCCTTGCTCGTTCCGGAATGCCAGCCAGGCCTGGAGGCCGCAGCGGAATGCAGTCCCCCGGTAGGGACACCGGAGGGAAGCCAGCCGTCCATGATGGAGATCGACTGGGAAGAGATGGAGCAGCGACAGCAGCAGCGTGATGCGACCTCAACTGCGCCACTGCGCACACCTGCATCCTACCCAGCAGTGCATCAGGATTGTGCGTCCTATTCTGCAACGCAACCGGATGGTGCGTCCTCAGCTAGATCACAGCACAAGCCTGCGTCTTCAATGGAAGATTTGTACCTGCAAGAGGCACCCGTTGAGCCCCTAGTGGATTGCACAAGAACTGTAGCTACGCAAACCCTGATTGCAGGCCATGACTTGTTTGTTATGCGTTCAAGAATGCACTGCGTCGTTCCAGCCCCAGGAGTGGAAGACGTCCTTAATGTCTGCAAGGAAGAAGAAAACCAGTAGGACCCAGACAGGGTTTACTGCACTGTATAAAGTTGAAGAAGTTGCACTTTATTAATATTGTGAAAGATGTTTGATAATGTTATTTGCTAAATGTGATGATGTTTACATAGTATGTATAGAATACCCCAGTTGGGTAATGTGGAATATTTAAAAAGGAGTTAATCAAAAATGTGATTTTCTTGTGAAATGTTTCATATGCAAAGACTGCGTGGCTGTGGACTGTGCCAGCCCAAAAACTTTCATTGTAAATAGTTCGCACTTCGGTGCCCCATCTTGGTTTTACATAAAGCCATATGTATCTACCTCTGAAGAAAAACCCGTATGGTGTGGCCTTGAGTGAGGTCTGCAGCAATGAAGTCCTGCAGCCCACCCAGGACCTACGTGGGAGGTTTTTTGGTGCGGGTCCTCCACAAGAATCTTGTCTTATACATATTTATGTGAAAAATGTTTGATATTTTTCTAATGCCAGTGTACAAATTGTAACGTTAAAGCGTCCTTACCTCCCGCAAGGGATGAGTTATATGTTAATGTTATTAAATGCAAAAATGTTTTTCTTTTCTGTTTCAGCCCGGGAGTGCTGATGATAACTAGGGGGGGGGTGTGTGGCCCAGCTGCGCTTGGTACACATGTCTCCAGGAGGATGCACAGATAAGGTAATTGTGAAACCTGATATTCATTCACATTCACACATTTCCAACACTGCCACCAGAGGGCATCTTAGACTATTTAAGTCAGTGTGACGTAGCAGTAGTGCAGATCTTCTCAGGACACCAGGAGATTAGTTCCTGTCAGTAGCCAGACAAGCCATTCTAGTTTCAGAAGCCAGACAAGCCATTCTAGTCTTGGAGGGAGAGGAGATAAGACGGAAATCTGACAGAGCTCCTGTAGCTCACCATATACTGAAGTGGAGGCTAGTACGAGTGGGCAAGGGAATCACTCTAGCCTAGTCAGAGTTACATCTGAATTTGAAGCAGTTACCTCAGAGACAGTTGCCGGTGTTCTCTAGAAAGTGGAAAGTGACTCTCGGAGCTACAGCGTGTATACAGTCTGACGGAACGTCCTGTGAGCTGCTCTGGACAGAGTCTGGAAGGAAAGAAGGAAGGAAACTACAGCAGTTATAACAACAAGGCAACTGAGAACAGGTCAGTGAGCTCGGAAAGAAAGCTGACAACTACACCCACTGCTACCCGTGCTTATGTTAAGGGCAAGAGCAGGGCGACAGGCGAGTGGAGAAAGAAGGACAAGTGACCTAGGTGACAGATCACCTTCACTTAGTTATCCGGACACTGGGGTCCGAAGCGTTGCTAGAACTTCACGACTAGTAATAAGAAACACCGGAGGCCTTGCTGGACTTCAAGTCACAGAAGGTAGCCCTAAGTGCTGATACGTAACTGGAGTCAGGGAGAACGGGACGGAGTTGGCCTGATCAGCCACCACGACTTAGTTCTTTCCAACATCTGATTATCAGAGACAGAGAAGGCTCTACCACAATGTCGGCCGGGCGTAGTTGCTACAGGAGGAGTTAAACTTGACTTCATGCAAGTTAGGACTCACATACACTTCAAGGAGAAAGGAGGCCTTAAACCTGCTCAGCAATTCCCTGAATGTGCATTCTCCAACCTGACCAGCTTCCCGGGACATACCTGCCAACAACATCAGTAAAGGTATGGAAAGAGACTGACTTGTGTGTGACTGCATTATTATCTGTACCCCGCAACACCATAGACTTTGAGGGAACAGTCCCACCTGTGGGGGACTTAACATCTAGCTGCCTAATAACATCCCCTCAGAAGATTCACCCTGCAGCGCTGGTCTTAGTGATCAGAAACCACAGGTGGCGTCACAAACTAATCCTAAAATCCCCTGTAAATATCCCCCATTGCATGACCGCCCAGGGCTACGGACCGAGCTCTGCTGCCAGTGACATCCCCATAGACTTCCATGGGCTCGGTGCCGAGTACCCCATAACCCTGGTAGTACCAATGTGGTGCGCGTCATCTCGACCACCAATCTGTGCTGAGGAGCGTGGAAAAGGTTGCGCTCAATCACGCCTATCGAGGTCGTGATCTTTAACAATACATGCTGTGTGACACGTCCTAACGACCGCCGAGGTCGTTACACAGATCGCTGATCGCTGATGTGTCGTTGATGAGATCTTCGTGTTTGGAAGCTACTAGCGACCTTATCTCGTCAGCTTGTGTCCTTGTCGAGATCGCTAGTGCGATCGCTTAGTGTGGCATACCCTTAAGAGTTTGCATATTTATGCAACCACATTATTTTAGTTCTTTATTTTTCTTTTTCCACATGAAAAGATTTCAATTTATTTTTCAATTGAATTTCACAGATTATGGATGACATTAAAGGTGGAAAAAGTGCTGAATTGATTCTTCTTGGTGTGATTTATTTACATAACAAAAACTTGGCATATTAACAAGGGTGTGTAGACTTTTTACATCCATTGTATATGTTAGATCTTCATTAAATTAATTACCTCCTTGAAGATACGAGTGAACGTTTTGCTTTTTGTCTGAGATACTGGTATGCAGTTGGGGACCTGGATTGTTCGATCGTTGAATGTGGTTACAGGCGTGCCTATCGCTTGATAATGTCCTTTTGCTTTTTCCACTACCACATAGGTGATACTTGTAATTCATGTTCTTCATTCTTAGTTTCTAAGTTGTTATTAAGCTAGGCTTCACAGGGGTACAGCAAGCTTACTAATATTTTACATTTTTGACTAAGCAGAACCTGCAAATCTTGGAGAACGGTGAGATTCTTTAACCTTGCAGATTAGAGGACCCAATTCTTTGTTAAGAAAAGTAACATTAGAAAAACATGACTATTTTCTTCCAAAGATTAGCTCCACACTTGTCCATGAGGTGTATATGATATCGCTGTTCTTTAACAATAATTTCCTAATGGAACCATAGTTCAATAAAAAAGATTCGTAGGACCCTGGTCCAGGGGTCACATCAGTAGTTCAGTGCCACCAAGGAAGAGCCTTGGAAGCCTACACCTCCCATAAAGCAACCCACCGCCTCTTCTGATTAGGCATCCTGGTGTCTCTTCAGATTAGTATGATCGGTATGACGCATGCATGACGTCCTGCCCGGCTTTCTAGTCAGAAGAGGCACAAGGATGTTGGCCGGTAAGAGGAGGTTCTCAGGGCTCTGATCCGGCTGTCACGGACTACCGACGTGGCTTCTGGACTATGGTCCTGCAAATTATTTTGTTCAACTCTAAATAAAACCACTTGATTTGTTGTGGATCTGGAGCCTGAAATGGTAATTATGGAACCTACTGGTATCTGCACCTAAGTAAATATAACATCTGGTCCTGTCCGAATACATAGAGGGAGCCTATGCGCATTTAGAAAAAAGAGTTAATAAAAAAATAAATTTCAAATATTTCGAGGTGACAGGAAAAGCCCCATGAAAGCAGATAGGTTCGTTTGCCAAACTCCAAGGTGAAGAAATCCAATTCACTTAGTAATGGATGTTGAACACTGGTCCTTCACATTGGAGCAGCATTTCTGCAAAGTGTTAGAAATTAACATTATTTACCGCTCTCATCTGGGCCCTACACATCTGAATTGCAAGCTTTATATGTTTTCCTTGCAGATTTATGGAGGTTTATGAATTGTAGGACGAGGGAATTCAAGTCTACAAAAAGGGCATTTCCCCTAACCTTGCATTTCCAGCAAAGTGAGAAGGATCACAGCATATAAACTTCAGTGGCTGTTGCTTCAGATTTGTAATAAAAGGCACTGTCCCGGAGCGTAAAAGCCGCCATTGAGAAAGAGTTTAGGGAGAGTATGGTGGTCACATAATGTCTGAGAAAGGAAGAATTGAATATGAGTGACCCCTTTGTTCTAGGCAGTTGGTGGGGTTTTAGCCGGGGCAGAACTATACATGGATCAGAGGCAGAGATGTCAACTTTGGAGAGCCCTTGACACTGTGATATTCGAGTGGTGGGTCACAGCAAAACTGAGAGTGGCCTTTTGAGGTGTATGAATTATTGAAACTGGTGAGGTTAAGGGCAGTGATTTCAAGATGAATCCAGTCTCTGAGCAAAAAGACAAAACATAAAATACTTCACACTGAGTCACATATCTACTACACCTCGTTCCTGGATCCTCTTCATCTCAAGGTTTTGCGGGAGATGTGATCCTGTCGTCTGGCAACATCAAGACGTACATGTCTGGGCACTCTACATCCATTCACTGTGTAAGGACCCAGAACAGTGATGCACATGGGTAAAGAAGATCTATTGGGGTTCCGTTGTTTTTTTTTTGCTTCTAGACTCCAAGACAATTTATCAGCCTACAAAGGATATTTAACACGGAACTCTGTCGGCGCTTCATCCACTGCTATCTCTGCACATATTAATATGTATCAGTGGTGAATAATTTACATCTATAAATATATGTCAGCAGTAAATAAACCAAATATAAAAACATAAACCAGCACTGAATAAACCACATACATAAATATATACCAGCAGTGAATAAACCAAATCTATAAATATATATCAGTGCAGAATAAACCACATCTATAAATATATATGTGGCACCCCAGGAGTTTGGTTGCCACAGTGTCCTTGCCTTCCTCCAGGGGAGGGTGATGTCATGCCTGAAAGGAAAGAAGGATCCCTTAACAGGTAACAGAGCATGCAACACCTTTTCTGACTCCAGACCATAAGGAGGAGCTCAAACACCTGATTTGAGGGGAGCTTCCCTGGAATATTCTGGCTGGGGGAGGAGTTAGAAGTGTAGCTGAGGGGACGAGAGAGGGAAGACGTGGAGAGACAAGCTGGGGGACAGGAGCCATAGCAGGGCTCACCCCCAGGTCTGAGCGCCAGAGACCGGACCCCTGGAGTCCGAGGCTGAGAGGGTGAAGTAAAGTCCCAGCAGCAGAATCCAGAGGAACTTGGACGGAGCTTATAGCAGCCAATGCCTCACAGAACAGTGCTAGAAAGGAGACCTCACATCCCACCTGTAATAAGGGGATCCTAAACTGCTTTCAGGCTGACCTACTCCAGTATGACCTGTATTCAATGCCTGGATGCTTTGCCTGCAAAACTGTAAGTAAAGCTTTGGAAACTGCAACTCACTGACTGTTTCTCAGTTTCTTCCTGCGTCACCCATTGCACACAGCTACATCTCCCAGCACCATTACCACCTTTCACTACATCTACCTGCCCTGGGATATCCTAGTCTCACGTGTGGGAGACTGTACTAACTCTGCTGCATCTCATCATCTATCCCAGAGGATCTGCACCGCAACGCTGGTCACCATTTACCAGATACCACAGGTGGCGTCACGAATACCTACTACCTACACTACAAACTCTAACATCCCCTGTAAATAAACCCCTTTTATTGGACGCCCAGGGCCACGGACCGGGTCACTGCCGCTGTGACACATCCCTTCAATACACCGGCCCAGTACCGAGTATCCCACTGCCCTGGTGGGCGATCCATATACCAGCACAGAATAAACCACATCTATAAATATATACCAGTACAGAATAAACCACATCTATAAATATATACCAGTCCAGCACAGAATAAACCACATCTATAAATATATACCAGTACAGAATAAACCACATATATAAATATATACCAGCATAAAATAAACCACATCTATAAATATATACCAGTACAGAATAAACCACATCTATAAATATATACCAGTCCAGAATAAACCACATCTATAAATATATACCAGTCCAGAATAAACCACATCTTAATATATACCAGAGACCACAATATAATATCCAAGTAACCATTAAAATATACCAGCATAAGAATCCACATATATAAATATTACCTGAAGAATAAACACATACAGAAATATGATACCAGCAACAGAAAAACCACATTATAAAATATACCAGTACAGAATAAACACATCTATAAATATATACCAGCACAGAAGAAACCACATCTATAAATATATACCAGTACAGAATAAATCACACTTATAAATATATACCAGCACAGAATAAACCACATACATTAATATATACCAGTACAGAATAAATCACATCTATAAATATATACCAGCATAGAAATAAACCACATACATTAATATATACACACAGATAACAGATAATAAAACCACATACTATATAATATATACCAGAACAGAAATAACCACAATACATTAAATATATACCAGCACAGAATAAACCACATACATTAATATATACCAGCAGTGAAGAATCCACATATATAAATATTTACCTAGAGAGAATAAACGACATACAGAAATGCATACCAGCAAAGAATAAACCACATATATAAATATTGATACACACCCGGAAGAAGTGAGCAGCGAAACGGCAGCCGTGAGGGGGACACAGCTTTTCCTACGGACGCCTGACTCACTCTGATTTTAGGTAATATACTCTTTTCATATATAGCAACTTTGCTAAGTGTATGTCAGGGCTATTTTGATTCTTGTAGGAATGTGATTTTAAAGTGGAATGATGAATTTCTGGACCGATACCATTCAGATTTAGGCACTGGCACTTTAGCTATATCACGCTTTTCACTCCGCTTTTTTCTGCTTAGCCTATGAATGGGGATTTATATAATTGTTATTACTACATATTAACCAGCTAATATCTAACTATTAACCAGCTAATTATCTAACAACCACTTTTTATTAATTTTCTTAGAACATTCCTTATTATGAATTATTATGTAGCTGGTTCTAGCTGGTTATTTTATATAATTGATTACTGGTCTGGTTATTTTGATATCCCCAATAGGTTATTTATGAATTCATGCTGTGCCCCCCTCTCTTTTGTTGGAGGTCTTTGTCCTTTCTTTTTATGCAATATGTTTTTATGTTTGTAATTAATATAATATTATGTTTTTATATTATTTTTGGTTGAAATATCTTCTGATCTAACATCTATGTGACGTGCTGTAAAAGATCCTGAATTGCTCCCAAGTGAGTAGCATTGTTAAAATATATAGACATACTTTGCATATACATGCACACTTTTACATATCACACATGCATAAACACTCATACACACATTTTACACATACAAACACACTCTCACACATGCTTTACACATACAGACACTCTACACTGTCCACATACACAGGCTTGGATTTACATATACAGTGGGGAAAATAAGTATTTGATATACTGCTGATTTTGCTAGTTTTCCCACCTACAAAGAGTAGAGATTTCTGTAATTTTTATCGTAAGTACACTTGAACTGTGAGAGACTATATTAAAAAAAATCCAGAAAATCACATTGTACGATTTTTACATAAATAATTAGCATTTTTTTGTTGAAATAAGTATTTGACACTATAGAAAATCAGAACTTAATGCAGAAATATTTGCTTGCAATTACAGAGGTCAGACTTTCCTGTAGTTCTTGACCAGGTTTGCACACCCTGCAGCAGGGATTTTGGCCCCTTCCCCATACAGATTTTCTCCAAATCTTTCAGCTTTCAGGACTGTCACATGGTAACATTGAGTTTCAGCTCACTCCAAAGATTTTCTATTGGGTTCAGGTCTGGAAACTGGCTAGGCCACTCCAGGACCTTGAAATGCTTCTTTCAGAGCCACTCCTTAGTTGCCCTAGGTGTGTGTATTGGGTCATTGTCATGTTGGAAGACTCAGCCATGACCCATCTTCAATGCTCTTAATGAGGGAAGGAAATTGTTGGCCAAAATCTCGAGATACATGACCCCATCCATCCTCCCTCAATATGGTGCAGTCATTCTTTCCCCTTTGCAAAAAAGCACCCTCAAAATATGATATTTCTCCTACCATGCTTCACGGTTGGGATGATGTTCTTGGGGTTGTACTCATCCTTCTTCCTCCAAACACGCGAGAGGAGTTGATGCCAAAAAGTTCTATTTTGGTCTTATCTGACCAATGACGTTCTCCCATGCCTCCTCTGGATCATTCAGATGGTCATTGATGAACTTCAAATGGACCTAGACATGTGCTGGTGTGAGCAGGGGGACCTTGCGTGCCCTGCAGGATTTTAATCCATGATGGTGTAATTTGTTACTACTTGTTTTGTTTTAAACTGTAGTCCCAGATCTCTTCAGGTCATTGACCAGGCCCTCCTGTGTAGTTCTGGACTTATTCCTGACCTTTCTCAAAATCATGCTTACCCCACGAGGTGAGAACTTGCATGGAGCCCCAGACCAAGAGAGATTGACAGTCATCTTGTGTTTCTTCTATTTTCTAATGATTGTGCCAACAATTGCCTTCTCATCAAGCTGCTTGCCTATTGTCCGGTAGCCCATCCCAGGCATGTGCAGGTCTACAATTTTGTCCCTGGTGTCCTTAGACAGCTCTTTGGTCTTGGCCATGGTGGAGAGGTTGGAGTGTGATTGAGTGTGTGGACAGGTGCCTTTTATACAGGTAACAAGTTCAAACAGGTGCAATTAATACAAGTAATGAGTGCAGAGTAGGAGGCTTCTTACAGAAAAATCTATCAGGTCTGTGAGAGCCAGAATTCTTGCTGGTTGGTCAGTGATCAAATACTTATTTCATGTAATAAAATGCAATTTAATTATGTAAAAATCATACAATGTGATTTTCTGGTTTTTATTTTTAGATTCTGTCTCTCACAGGTGAAGTGTACCTACGATAAAAATTACAGATCTCTCCATTCTTTGTAGGTGGGAAAACTTGCAAACTCGGCAGTGTATCAAATACTTATTTTCCCCACTGTACATATACACTCAGACACAAGGTTTACTCATAGAAACACACTGAAACAGATACATATATACATGATATTCAAAAGCCAGCCCAACAGTTCAGGTCATGGAGCAAAGACTGGTTTCACGCACAAAAAAAAATGGGCTTCATGCACATAAAAAGTTCTTACAAATGTACCATAAATAATAATTATTTCAGGTTTTGTCTAAGCTTTGAAATCAGCTCTCATCTATGTTTTCATATTTTAGTCAGGTAAGATACAGGACATGATACAGAACCACTAACTGTTTATTGATGGAGACCTTAATTCCATGAAATGATGTTATTTTTGTTCCTGAATTGTTTTGGTTCATCGAGTTCCTGAGTAATTACATAGAGAAGAGCAAACCATGTGAATGTTAAAGTATCCTGATGTAATCTGTGTGTTTTGTCTGCCCGCGTAATTTATAATGTTCTATTGGAACAATCAATGGAAATTGGCAGTCATCATTTTTAAATTCATTATACACTTGGCATGTATTTTTCCAAAACTCATACAGTACAATAGTTGCAAAGTTTTTTTTAGTTAACCAATATAATGTCACATTGCTGAAGAATATTCATGTTCTAATATTACTATAAATAAAGAGGTTCTCCCAACTATATGATAGGTGCAGGTCCTACCTTTGGGACACACAGTGATAAAGGGGGTACCATAGACAAAAAAAAGGAGAGAGCTACACACACATGTGACCACGTCCTCATTCATTATTTGTCTGTGCTTAAACGCCCATGGGTCCCTTACCAGAGTGGTCAGGAAACCTCTGTTCTACTCATTGGTTTCTTATATAACAGTCATTATTCACATCCCTGTTCCTAATGGCGCTCACAATCTAATTTTTACTATTTTCATAGAAAGCCAAAAATTATATGTATTTGGAGACTTGGAAGAAACCAAAAAGAAAACCTCAGCAAACATCGGGAGAACATACAAAGTCCATTCATATGGCAGTCAGATACCATCTCAGTATCCCAGAACCAATTATAATAAACCATTAAGGGCAGCACGGTGGCTCAGTGGATAGCACTGCAGCCTTGCAGCGCTGGGGTCCTGGGTTCAAATCCCACCTAGGACAACATCTGCAAGGAGTTTGTATGTTCTCCCCGTGTTTGCGTGGGTTTCCTCAGGGTGCTCTGGTTTCCTCCCACACTCCAAAAACATACAGATAGGGAATCTAGAATGTGAGCCCCATCGGGGACAGCGACGATAATGTGTGCAAACTGTAAAGCGCTGTGGAATATGTTAGCGCTAAATAAAGATTATTATTATTAATATTTGGCATACATAGAAATCAAAGGGCCCCAAAGCAAAAGTCCTAATTGGGCCCCCTTCCACACGGGAATCCTTTTTTGGGTTATTTTGGAGGGCGATTTTTCGGACCTGTTCCTAAGGCTATGTGCACAAGTTGCATTTTTTAAGCGTTTTTGCTGCTTATAAAAACGCTAACAAAACGCATCCCATGCAATCCTAAGGGATTCTGCATTTGCTGTCCAAAGCTGCATATTTTCCGCTGCGGAATCGCATAGCGGAAAAATCCGCAGCATGTTCATTACTTTAGCAGAATCGCGGCGATTACGCCGCCATAGTATTGCATTGAAACACTCACTTTACGCATGTGGCTATGCCCACCATGCGTAAAGTGAGCGCTTCATGTGCGATTGGTACCCAGGGACTGGAGGAAAGGAGACTCTCCTCCAGGCCCTGGGTACCATATTCCTGTAAAAAATAGAATGAAAATAAAAAATAAGGATATACTTACCCTCTGTCGGCCCCTGTAGTCCTCCCGCTCCTCAGCGGCGCTGCCGGCAAGTTCCGTTCCCAGGCGTGCTTAGCGAGAATGACCTTTGTGACGTCGCGGTCGAGTGGCCTGGGAACGGAATCGCCGCTGGGCGCGATGATGTCACTATGTAGTAGAGTTGAGGGTAACAATCTTGCATGTTCCCTTTAAAGTGTATATAATGTATATAATATACAGTACAGACCAAAAGTTTGGACACACCTTCTCATTCAAAGATTTTTCTGTATTTTCATGACTATGAAAATTGTAGAATCACACTGAAGGCATCAAAACTATGAATTAACACATGTGGAATTATACATTACACTTTATAAAAAAGTGTGAAACAACTGAAAATATGTCTTATATTCTAGGTTCTTCAAAGTAGCCACCTTTTGCTTTGATTACTGCTTTGCACGCAGAAAAGGTGAACGGATGGACTCTACATGCCTGGTTCCCACCGTGAAGCATGGAGGAGGAGGTGTGATGTGTGGGGGTGCTTTGCTGGTGACACTGTTGGGGATTTATTAAAAATTGAAGGCATAGTGAACCAGCATGGCTACCACAGCATCTTGAATAACACAGAAAGGAATAGTATAAATTGCAAATGTAAATTTTTTTTTATTACATTATCATATTAAAATACAAACATCATACAAGGTTATAACAATGATTAGGGAAAACTGCTAATCCAAAACGGGGAGCAGAAACACGTGGCCCGTGCACATTACTGTGCATTTAGTGAGCATTCACTTGATATGGGAGTAAATAAACTCCTATTATTTCCATACATAGTAAATACCGATATGACTCACTTTAAGCAATCAATGGTCCGCTAGGGACTCTAACCAGCAAAATGGCAATGCTAATATATTAAGTATAGGAGAATTCCTCTGGGCACTTACGTGATATGTGCTGCACACTTGCTACCCCGTCGCCCCAACGCACGTTTCGCTTCTTCGTCAGGACTCCCTGGCTGACCACTACAACTACATTGTACCCGCTCTGCAGAGCTTCAAAACACACATTGCAGACAAATCGAAGCAGCAGGGGAACGAGGATATGTGAGTATTTTATTTTCATTTTTTTAAGCAATGAATACATTGTGGGGACCATTATAGTGTTTGCAGGATATGTGAGGGCCATTATACTGTTTGCAGGGATATGTAAGTGCCATTATACTGTTTGCAGGGCTATGTGGAGGCATTATTCTGTTTGTAGTAATATGTGGGGGTCATTATACTATTTGCAGGGCTATGCTTGGGCCATTATACTGTTTGGAGTGCTTTAAGAAGTCAAGTATACTGTTTGGAGGTCTATGTGGGAGGCCATTATTCTGTTTTCAGGGCTACGTGGGGGCCATTATACTGTTTGCAGGATATACAGTGGGCAAGTTTGCTGTTTGAGGACTAGTGGGGGCCTTTATATTGTGTGGAGGGTTGTGTTGGGCCATCACATGTTTGAAGGTTGTGTGTGGAGCCACCGTAATGTGTGTGTTAGAACTTCCTGTTAGGTTTTTTCTATCTTGCTGGTCTTGGACCCGAGGATAACTCATGGGTGAGGGCAGATGATGTTTCTGCGTCCAGACTTGTCAGAGCGTTTCACAAGAGGTTTCCGGGTAAGCCTGGGCCTAGGGATCCGGATGGATCCTCTTAGAAGGGGGGGGTACTGTTAGAACTCTCCTGTTAGGTTTTTTCTATCTTGCGGTCACATGACCTTTTTTGCCTATTTAATCCTGCTCCGCCCTTCTGGCTTTGCTGGACTTCATTGTAATTTCTACTCTTAAGCTAGCCAGGTGCTTTGTTACCTTACTCAATTAGTTTTGCTTGGTCTTCGGACCTCTATGTTCTATGTTGTTTGTTTGTCTTTTACTGCTACAACTTCTGTTAGGAGGTGTCCATCTTTCTCCAGTCCCTAGTTCTTGTAGGGATCCCTCCCTCGCATCTATAGGTCTTCGTACAGACTAGCTGAGGAGTTTAGCGGGTCTGATCGCAGGATCAGGTTCCCCATTACATCGTAGGGATCTAGCTTAGTTCTATCGTAGGGACAGATTTCCCTTCTTTCCTTAGTACTTGTAGCAGAACATAACAGTAAGTCCAGCCCAAAAATATCTCTAAGGAAAGATTTCCAGTTTCCATCATGGTGTCGGTTCAGGACTTGCCTCAACGCCTGCAGGGACTCTCTCTGGAGGTGGCTGAGCTCCAGCAACACGTGAGCAGCTGTTTGGGGCACATTTCGTGGAGCCAAAGGTACGTTTGCCTGATTTATTTTTTGGTGAACAACAAGATTTTTTTTCTTTTAAAAATGCTTGCTTGTTGTATTTTCGTTTGAGACCCAGATACTCTGGTGATGAATCGCAGCGCATAGGGTTCATAATGTCACTTTTGCGCAAAGAACCTCAGGAATGGGCCTTTTCTCTGCAACCTAGTGATCCATGCTTTAGATCAGTGGATAGTTTTTTTTCTGCTTTGGGGTTATTGTATGATGATCCTGATCGTGTCTCATCAGCTGAGACAGAATTGAGACGTTTGAGGCAGGGATCAGGTAATGTGGAAAAATATTGTACTCACTTCCGTCGGTGGTCTACTCAGGTGGGGTGGAATGATTCAGCTTTGAAAAGTTTGTCTCTTGCAGGGCTAGGTGAAAGGGTTAAAGATTTGCTGATTGCTTATCCCATACCTGGTAACTTGCAGGAGGCTATGCAATTAGCTATACGGGTGGATAGGAGACTGCGTGCAAGGGTTAATGAGAGTAAATCCTCTGCCATGTCAGCTCCAAGTCTTGAGAGGGTCTGTACTGACATTGGAGAGCGATGGAGATTGGAGCGATGGCACCCCGCTCTCAGGAAAAAGACCGCAGGTTTTCTGAAGGTTTGTGCTTTTATTGCGGCAAATCTGACCATTTCATTAAGAACTGTGTGCTTCGTATGAACAAAGAAAAAAAAAAAGAGGTCAGTTCCGCCGTATAGCCTGTTTAAACACTAAGAGTGTCTTTCTTTTTGCCTCTACTGCTGCTCACTAAGAATTAATGGAATTTCGGGCATTTGTCGATTGTGGTTCTACTCTGAATGTGATTGATGGGGATTCTTGGAAAACTTAAATTAAAACCCAAACCTTTGTCATCCCCTATTGCCGTGGTTTCTGTTGATGGCTCTCCCTTGAAGAATGTTACTCACAAGGTCTGTGAATTTCCCCTCACTATTAATGGTGTTCACCAAGAGAATTTGGATTTGGTAGTATTGAATAATTTGCCTTCTCCGGTGGTTTTGGGGTTACCCTGGTTAAAATTGCACAATCCTGTACTGGATTGGTCTACCAATGAAATTAAGTCCTGGAGCCCTAAGTGTTATGACAAGTGTTGTAATGGGCGTATTGCTGCTGTGGATAAAGGGGAATTACCTGTACCTATTCAGCATTTTTGGAAAGTTTTTTCTGAGAAGGAATCGCAGATTTTGCCTCCTCATAGAGATTATGATTGTACTATTGAATTTGTCCCTGGAGCAACTCTTCCTAAAAGTCGTTTATTTAATCTTACTATTCCTGAGAGAAAGGCTTTGGAGGAATACATACAGACAAGCTTGGCCGCCGGTCACATTAGGCCTTCCAAGTCTCCTGTGGCTGTTGGATTTTTTTTTATGTTAAAAAAAGGACGGCGGTTTACGTCCTTGTTTGGACTTTCGTGAGATTAATAAAATTACTGTACGCAATCCTTACCCACTGCCATTGATTCCTGATTTGTTTAACCAGTTAGCGGGGGCCAAATGGTTCTCTAAAATTGATCTTTGGGGGGCATACAATTTGTTGCGTATGAAGGAGGGTGACGAATGGAAGACTGCGTTTAACACTCCACTGGGTCATTTTGAGAATCTGGTTATGCCTTTTAGTCTTACCAATGCTCCTGCATTTTTTTCAGAATCTTATTAATGACATCCTTAGACCTTTGATCGGCAAAAATGTGGTTGTGTATTTGGATGACATTTTGATTTATTCACCGGATCTGGAGTCTCATTGGCGGAGCGTTCGTGAGGTATTACAGTTATTGATTGACAATTCGCTTTTTGCTAAGCTGGAGAAATATGAGTTTGCTGTACAGAGAATTAGTTTTTTGGGCTACATTATCTCCAGCGAAGGTTTTGAGATGGACCCGGTGAAAGTTCAAGCTGTGCAGGAATGGCCTAGGCCTATTGGTTTGAAATCGTCACAGAGGTTTTTGGGTTTCGCCAATTATTATAGAAAATTCATTAAAAAATTTTCGATTATTGTCAAACCGCTGACCGATCTCACCAGGAAAGGTGCTGATATGGTTCAGTGGACTACTGAGGCCATTGAAGCTTTTGTGTTTCTAAAGGAGAGGTTCAGCTCTGCTCCCATCCTTATGCAGCCTGATGTGACTAAACCGTTTTTGGTTGAGGTTGATGCTTCTTCTGTGGGGGTCGGCGCGGTGTTGTCTCAGGAAAACAGGGATGGAGCACATCCCTGTGCCTTTTTTTCAAAAAAATTTTCTGAGACGGAACTGAATTACGATATTGGTAATCGGGAATTGTTGGCTATTAAACTCGCATTTGAACACTGGCGTCATTTCTTGGAAGGTGCTGAATTTCCCGTTCAGGTTTTCACTGATCATAAAAATCTGATCTATCTTGATGCTGCCAAATGCTTGAATGCCCGTCAGGCTAGGTGGGCACTGTTTTTCTCGCGGTTTAATTTTTCCGTCACTTACATCCCAGATACTAAGAATGTTAAAGCCGATGCTTTGTCTCGCAGCTTTTCTCCCATGGTTGGTGCTGAGGCAGAGGAGAACATTTTACAAGAAGGGTTGTGATTGCTGCTTTGGACTCTGTGTTGGAAGATGAGATTCTTAAAGCACAGGAGAATGCCCCATCTAACACTCCCCATGGGAGGTTGTTTGTGCCTGGGACCTTTAGGAGAGATTTGTTTGTTGAGTGTCATGAGTCTCGGTTGGCAGGTCATCCTGGAATCTCTGAGACCAAGAGACTTGTGGGTCGCAGTTTTTGGTGGCCTGGATGGCAGAAGGAAGTCATTAAGTGGGTGCGTCAATGCACTGTGTGTGCTAGATCTGTCTTCACATACTCCTGTTGCGGGGTTGCTTTGCCCTCTGGAGATCCCTAGTTCACCTTGGACACATTTCGCTATGGACTTTATTACTGACCTTCCCCCCTCTGAGGGTTTCACTGTCATCTGGGTGGTCGTGGACCATTTTAGCAAGATGTGTCACAAAGGCTAAGGCCTTTGTCAAGGAAATTGTCAGATTACATGGCGTTCCTACTGACATTGTTTCTGATAGGGGACCTCAGCTCGTAGTTCGTTTTTGGCGCGCCTTTTGTGACAGGTTGGGAGTTCATTTGTCGTTTTCATCCGGATATCATCCTGAGTCTAATGGCCAGACAGAAAGGAAAAACCAGGATGTTGAGCAGTTTCTTGCGTTGTTTTGTGGCAGACAATCAAGAGGGGTGGTCTGAGTTTCTGCCACTTGCTGAATTTGCTCTTAACAACCATACATCCTCTTCTGCTGGTTGTTCGCCTTTTTTTGTTGTACTGGGAGACATCCGTCGTTTGGGTCATTCTCCAAATTGGTATCGGCCGTGCCTGAAGAGGAGAATTTTTCCGGTGATTTGGAGAGAGTTTGGACGGATGTGCGTGGTAATCTTCAGGAGGCTAACAGAAAATCTAAAAGGTACTTTGATAGGAAACGGCAAGAGGTTTTGTTTGCTATTGGTGACATGGTTTGGTTGTCCTCTAAGAATCTGCGGTTGAGGATTCCTTCTAAAAAATTGGGTCCCAAGTTTGTAGGGCCCTTTAAGGTGCTTCAGGTTGTTAACCAATCGGCTGTTAGGTTGGAGGTTCCTACCTCCTGGAAGATTAATCCGGTGTTTCATGTTTCTCTGTTGAAAAGAGCTGATGTGTCGGATGGAGACGCCTTTGCCACTGTTCCCCCGGTGGTGGAGGACGGGGAATATGAAATTTCCCGCATCCTAAATTCTAGACGGTATAGAGAGAGTTTGCAGTATCTCGTCGCTTGGAAGGGTTTTGGACCCGAGGATAACTCATGGGTGAGGGCAGATGATGTTTCTGCGTCCAGACTTGTCAGAGCGTTTCACAAGAGGTTTCCGGGTAAGCCTGGGCCTAGGGGATCCGGAGGATCCTCTTAGAAGGGGGGGTACTGTTAGAACTCTCCTGTTAGGTTTTTTCTATCTTGCCGGTCACATGACCTTTTTTGCCTATTTAATCCTGCTCAGCCCTTCTGGCTTTGCTGGACTTCATTGTAATTTCTACTCTTAAGCTAGCTAGGTGCTTTGTTACCTTACTCAATTAGTTTTGCTTGGTCTTCGGACCTCTATGTTCTATGTTGCTTGTTTGTCTTTTACTGCTACAACTTCTGTTAGGAGGTGTCCATCTTTCTCCCAGTCCCTAGTTCTTGTAGGGATCCCTCCCTCGCATCGATAGGTCTTCGTACAGACTAGCTGAGGACTTTAGCGGGTCTGATCGCAGGATCAGGTTCCCGTTACATCGTAGGGATCTAGCTTAGTGATATCGTAGGGACAGATTTCCCTTCTTTCCTTAGTACTTGTAGCAGAACATAACAGTGTGGAGGAATGTGCAGGACATTATGCTTTATCGAGGGCTCGTATACTGCATGGAGGGCTTTTTTGGAGTCACTGTGGGGGCACCATACTGTGTTGGGTCACTATGGGGGTATCAAACTTTGTAGCGGGTACTGTAGGGTTGTCATACTCTACGTATGAAGCGTACTGTCAAGGAATTCACTGTGGGGGTGTCATACTATGCTTGGGATCACTTGGCGTTATACTTTTATGGGGGCCTTAATAAGGGTATCTTAATGCGTGAGAACATTAAGGGGCTGCATTATGAGAAAGACTACTTTGACCCAGCCGACTATTTTTTGGGGGAGGGGGAGAATTAGGACCTTTGCTATGAGGACCCATGATTTCTATGCACATCTTCTGTGTGAATTCATCCCAAATTAGAGATCCTAATAAGAGCGGAAAATCTGTGAATTATATTTTCAGGTAAAGCTTGAAAGTCATAATTCAGTGAGTCCCATTAATCACAAGAAGATGAGTCGCACTTAGTACCAGGGCAATGGGGTACTCGGCACCGAGCCCATGAAAGTCTATGGGATTTGTCACTGGCAGCAGGACTCGGTCCGTGGCCCTGGGCACTCATACAATGGGGGGAATATTTACAGGGGATTATTAGGATAGGTAGTTCGTGACGCCACCTGTGGTATCTGGTTAATTGGACCAGCGCTGCTATAATGATCTTCACAGGGGATGTTATGGGGGCAGCTGGGTGGTAAGTCTCCCACAGGTGAGACTGGTCCCTGGAAGTCTATGGTGGTGATGCAGGGTGTAGATAAGAATTCAGTCACACACAATGCAGCTTCTTTTCATACCTTTTACTGGTAGATGGTTCAAGCAGGTCCGGGAGCTGGTCGGGGTGGAGAGTGCACATTCGGGTAACCGCTGAGCAGGTTAGAGGCCTCCTTTACTTCCATATACATGTGAGTCCAACTTGCGTGAAGCGAAGTTAACTCTGAACTCTCCAGCTTTCTCAATAGCTGTAATGCCCGGCCAACATTGTGGTGGAGCCTTCTAAGTGGTGAGAACTAAGTCCTTACTTTTGTCGTGCACTTGACTCAAAGTCCCCGTTCTCCCTGACTCCGGTTACGTATTGACACTTAGGGCTGCTCTCTGCGACCTGTAGTCCAGATGCCTCCGGTTTTCTTGTTACTATGCTTGAAACACTAGCAACGCTTCGGACCCCGGTGTCCGGCAATTTAGTGCAGGTAATCCAGTACCTGTAGCACTTCTCTAACTTCTCCACTGCGCCCTTCGCCCTGCTTCCCGCTCTTAACATAAGCACTTGTAGATGGCGAGGTCAGCTTTCTCTAGGACTCGCTGAGCAGCCCTCAGTATCCTCTAAGTCCCGACTGGACTGACACTGAACTGATCCGTCCGAAGACAGGAACCAGATTCCACTACTCTCCCTCCTAGGTTGGCTGACTGACTAACCACCTCTGCTACGTGTCACTCCCTCCTATATCTCAGATGGGTGTGTCTGAAAGAGTGAGTGGCAGTGAATGCATATCAAGCGTTGCAATTACCTTCCTGTGCACTCTCCTGGATTTTATGTGTGCCTTACATAGCTGGGCCACACATCCCCCCTTGGTTAAACACAGCACTCCCGGGCTGTAAAAGAGAAAAAGAAAACATTTTTGTTTTGCATTAAACAACAACATTTTAACTCAACCCATCCGGGAGGTGAGGCTTCTTGAACGTTACAATTTGTACAATGAGGAATACAAAAGTATCAAAATATCAAGACATGCTCATAAATACAGGATACTTGTGGAGGACCTGCACCAAAAACCTCCCACGTGGGTCCTGGGTGGGCTGCAGGACTTCTGACTGCAGACCTCACTCTAGGCCACACCATACGGGTTTTTCTTCAGAGGTGATAGTAATGGTTTCGTGTAAAACCAAGATAAGGCACTGTAGTGCAACTATTTACAAAGCAAGTTCTTGGGCTGGCATAGTCCACAGCCTCTCAGTCCATTGGCATGGTAAAAAGACACATTTTTATATTTCAAGTATTCACATTATAATTTAACTGGCTTTACCCAAACGGGGTATTTTATGCATATTATGCAATCTACACATTTATTCTTTAACTTTCTAAATTCTTTTTTTTTTGGTACCCAGCCGGGTATTCTACTTAATATGTAAAACGTCATACATATCAATAAAAGACAATAAAGTGCAATTTTCAAAATTCTCAAACTTTTTACATTTCTTGGATGCGGTAAACCCCTGTCTGGGTCCTACCGGTCTTCACTTTTACAACTCTCAATGACGTCTTCCACTCCTGGGGCTGGAACGACGCGATGCTCTTTTGATCTCATTACAAATAAGTCATGGCCTGATATCAACTTTTGCGTAGCCACAGTTCTCTTTTTAATAGGGGACCCAACGGGTTCTTTCTTTTTGTAGGATGCCGATTGCGATGCAGCGTAGGTCGCCGATTGCGATGCTGAGTAGGTCGCCGACTGCGATACAGAGCAGGTCACCGTTTGCGATGTAAAGCGGGTCGCTGTTTGCGATGCAGGGTAGGTCGCACAATGCTGGTGTGATGCAGAGCAGGAAGCAGGTGTGCGCAATGGCTCAGTTGGAGACGCACTAACCTGCTGCTGTCGCTGCTCCATCACAGACGGCTGGGCTTCCTCCGGCGTCCCTACCGGGGGACTGTGCTCCGCTGTGGCCTCCTGGCCTGGCTGGCACTCCGGACCGGGCAGGGCCTCCTCAGCCTCCTTCTCCTCCACCTCCGCATCGGTGGGATCAGGTACAGCACTTTTGGGGCAGCCTCCGGTTGCTCTTTAGCCTTCCTCAGCAGGGAACTTGGGAAATCAGGAGACGGCGTTAGGCTTGTGGGAGAGAACACTGCGTCCACAGCAGCCGCTGTGTCTGGGCACGCCAGCGTCTCTCCGTCTCCTGCAGATCTGCATGACTCTGGATCATTCTTTTTAGCTCCGCGTTCTCCTTCTGCAGCTCCAGTATAGCGAGGTTAGTGTCCCGATCTGGGGACAGCTCTGGCACAGGCTGTAAATCTTCAGGGAAGCAGGGCCTGCCTGCCACTGCTCCACTGCATAGCTGCTCTTGTCCTTCTGCCACCTCTCCCCAGGCCAGACTATAGTTTCCATCTGGAACAGTCCGGTCTCTTCCGTGGAGGCGGATTTGCGTCTCCTCCTCTTCGCATAGAGGATGAAGAGGAGGCGGATTTCTTTAGCAGTGGGGCAGGACCGCACATTATAGTAGCATTTGGAGAGGGCGGCCATAACTTTCGCGCCACAGGGGGGTACACGCCCACGAATGCACGCCCACCTTCTTCACCAGCGCCTCAGGGCGCCAACTTGGCGGTAAAATGGCGGTATTTGGCGCCAAATGCAGCAAACAGTCTTTTTCGCCAAACAGTTCAATATAGGCACACAGGACTCACAATTGCAAGTTTCGCATCCTGTTCGTGACGCCAAAAGATGAGTCGCACTTAGTACCAGGGCAATGGGTACTCGGCACCGAGCCCATGAAAGTCTATGGAATTTGTCACTGGCAGCAGGACTCGGTCCGTGGCCCTGGGCACTCATACAATGGGGGGAATATTTACAGGGGATTATTAGGATAGGTAGTTCGTGACGCCACCTGTGGTATCTGGTTAATTGGACCAGCGCTGCTATAATGATCTTCACAGGGATGTTATGGGGGCAGCTGGGTGGTAAGTCTCCCACAGGTGAGACTGGTCCTGGAAGTCTATGGTGGTGATGCAGGGTGTAGATAAGAATTCAGTCACACACAATGCAGCTTCTTTTCATACCTTTTACTGGTAGATGGTTCAAGCAGGTCCCGGGGAGCTGGTCGGGGTGGAGAGTGCACATTCGGGTAACCGCTGAGCAGGTTAGAGGCCTCCTTTACTTCCATATACATGTGAGTCCAACTTGCGTGAAGCGAAGTTAACTCTGAACTCTCCAGCTTTCTCAATAGCTGTAATGCCCGGCCAACATTGTGGTGGAGCCTTCTAAGTGGTGAGAACTAAGTCCTTACTTTTGTCGTGCACTTGACTCAAAGTCCCCGTTCTCCCTGACTCCGGTTACGTATTGACACTTAGGGCTGCTCTCTGCGACCTGTAGTCCAGATGCCTCCCGGTTTTCTTGTTACTATGCTTGAAACACTAGCAACGCTTCGGACCCCGGTGTCCGGCAATTTAGTGCAGGTAATCCAGTACCTGTAGCAAATTCTCTAACTTCTCCACTGCGCCCTTCGCCCTGCTTCCCGCTCTTAACATAAGCACTTGTAGATTTCGATGGCGAGGTCAGCTTTCTCTAGGACTCGCTGAGCAGCCCTCAGTATCCTCTAAGTCCCGACTGGACTGATACTGAACTGATCCGTCCGAAGACAGGAACCAGATTCCACTACTCTCCCTCCTAGGTTGGCTGACTGACTAACCACCTCTGCTACGTGTCACTCCCTCCTATATCTCAGATGGGTGTGTCTGAAAGAGTGAGTGGCAGTGAATGCATATCAAGCGTTGTAATTACCTTCCTGTGCACTCTCCTGGATTTTATGTGTGCCTTACATAGCTGGGCCACACATCCAGTCATGGCCAAAAGTTTTGAGAATGACACAAATATTATATTTTCACATGATCTGCTGCCCTCTGGTTTTTATGTGTGTTTGACAGATGTTTTTATCACAGACAGAAATATAATAATTGCAAACATATGAGTAACAAAAGCTTATATTGACAGTTAGAATGAGTTAATGCAGCAAGTCAATATTTGCAGTGTTGACCCTTCTTCTTCAGGACCTCTGCAATTCTCCCTGGCATGCTCTCAATCAACTTCTGGACCAAATCCTGACTGATAGCAGTCCATTCTTGCACAATCAATGCTTTCATTTTGTCAGAATTTTTAGTTTTTTATTTGTCCACCAGTCTCTTGATGATTGACCACAAGTTCTCAATGGGATTAAGATCTGGGGAGTTTCCAGGCCATGGACCCAAAATCTCTATGTTTTGTTCCCTGAGCCATTTAGTTATCACCTTTGCTTTATGGCAAGGTGCTCCATCATGCTGGGAAAGGCATTGTTGATCGCCAAACTGCTCTTGGAGGGTTGGGAGAAGTTGCTCTTGGAGGCCATTCTGGTACCATTCTTTATTCATGGCTGTGTTTTTAGGCAAGACTGTGAGAGAGCGATTCCCTTGGCTGAGAAGCAACCCCACACATGAATGGTTTCAGGATGCTTAACAGTTGGCATGAGACAAGACTGGTGGTAGCGCTCACCTTGTCTTCTCCGAATGAGGCCTTTTCTGATGTCCCAAACAATCGAAAAGGGGATTCATCAGAGAAAATAACTTTACCCAGTCCTCAGCAGTCCACTGCCTGTATCTTTTGCAGAATATCAGTCTGTCCATGATGTTTTTTCTGGAGAGAAGTGGCTTCTTTGCTGCCCTCCTTGAGACCAGGCCTTGCTCCAAGAGTCTCCGCCTCACAGTGCGTGCAGATGCACTCACACCTGCCTGCTGCCATTCCTGAGCAAGCTCTGCACTGCTGGTAGCCCGATCCTGCAGCTGAAACACTTTTAAGAGACGGTCTTGGCACTTACTGGTCTTTCTTGGGCGCCTTGAAGCCTTTTTGGCAACAATGGAACCTCTTCCTTGAAGTTCTTGATGATGCGATAGATTGTTGACTGAGGTGCCATCTTTCTAGCTGCGATACTCTTCCCTGTTAGGCCATTTTTGTGCATTGCAATGATGACTGCACGTGTTTCTTTAGAGATAACCATGGTTAACAGAAGAGAAACAATGATGCCAAGCACCAGCCTCCTTTTAAAGTGTCCAGTGGTGTCATTCTTACTTAATCATGACAGATTGATCTCCAGCCATGTCCTCATCAACACCCACACCTGTGTTCATGGAGCAATCACTGAAAAGAGGTTAGCTGGTCCGTTTAAGGCAGGGCTGCAATGCTGTTGAAATGTGTTTTGGGGGATAAAGTTCATTTTCTAGCCAAATATTGACTTTGCAAGTAATTGCTGTTAAGCTGAT
>JARQOD010000002.1:619635570-619745379 GCA_033576555.1 Oophaga sylvatica
TGCGTATAGAATGGTGTTAATTAATGGGAGTCGTTGGGGCCCTGAGTGATTTCAACTAACATAATAGGCTTTTAGTAACTAAATTATGCAACATCTGGCCGGGCAGAGAAGGGCTAGCTATCAGAGGGGGGTCTATAGGACATCCATAAATTTAAATTGAACGGGGGTTGTTCTCCTGAAAATAAGAAAATCCCTTTAAATGCCTCCATTAACTTAATGATATTTGTGATATGACCTGAACCCTCCTGCCCAAAAAAATAATTTTAATGGGTCACTCCATATTTACTGAAAGAGAAATGTTCTTCCCAGAGTGCAGAGAAGCAGAATTGCAGAGTTTGGAAACTAAATAGTTGAGTGCACCGCACCATGTGTCAATACATTTTTCCAGTTCAGTTGAGCCCATTACACCGTGGCTCTCTTCTCATACGTGGGCAGGTTGTTTTGGAATTCGCCTGTCATTCCATATTAGCCTGAGTTATTTTATCACTTGTGGCAGGTCGATAACAAATCTGCGCTCTTTCATTGTGCTAGTGGTATCAACAATGCCCAGAGGGGTTTAGCTTAATATAGCGTGCTAAATGGTAATGGAAAATTAGCGAGCTCTTCCATGCATGGACTAAGGTGTAGTAAGGGAAATGTGCTTGTTCAAGGACTTTGGAAATCATTACAGAGACATGGCTGCCAAACTGGCACATTATGTAATTTTGCTGTGTACCATGTTGTACAGGGCCGGGACAAATTATTTTGGTGCCATAGGCAGATGAAGCCAATGACGCCCCTTCTAGAATTGTTACCATTTTCACCAAAAAATAAAAAAAAAGTGGTGTACTTTAGGTAGGAGGCTTAACAAAGGGTCAATTTTGCAGTTAGATATACTCGTAGAATCACTCATTGTTTGTGGACCGTTTTGTCCAACAATACCAGGGACAAATAGCTAAATTCAAATAAAGGATGTTCTCTATGTTCCCAGCCTTGAAAGCAATCTTCTATCAGTAAAGAAGCTCACACAAAAAGGGAATGTTACTTTTAAAGATAACAGCTGCATCATCTCAAAGAAGGGTCACACTCTTGCAGAAGGAAAAATCCAAGATGAATGTTATCAGCTAAAATGCAAAGAAAGAGTGTACAGTGTGCTAGACAAGATCTGCAGAAGAACTGTATCCATGTATGGTGCAGATGACTTGGGCACAGAGACCCAGAAGCAGTACGGAAGCTAGCTCAACTTGCAAATGGTATTGAAATCAACCAGTGTAGTGAAATGATGAAGTGCACTAGTTGTCTTAAAAGGAAAATGTCCAGAAAATCCTGGCTCCAGTCATATATTCTCCCATCCTGCCCTCATGAGTATCCATTCTGCCCCATGTGATGTTCTGTGATCCTGCCCCATCTGTCCCGTGATCCTGCCCCATCTGTCCCATGATCCTGCCCCATCTGACCACATGATCCTTCCCCATCTACCCCGTGATCCTGCTCCATCTGTCCCATGATAATGCCCCATCTGTCTCTATTGTATCCATCCTGCACTGTGTTTCCATCCTGCCCCATGTCTCACCCTGCCCCATGATCCTGCACCATGTGTCTCCATACTGCCCCATGATCCTGCTCCATCTGTCTCTCTATCCTGCCCCATGATCCTGCCACATCTGTCTGCATCCTGCCCCCTGTGTCTCCATTCTTGCCCCCGTGTCTCCATTCTTCCCACTGTGTCTCCATTCTTGCCCCCTGTGTCTCCATTCTTCCCCTGTGTCTCCATTCTTCCCCTGTGTCCCCATTCTTCACACTGTGTCTCCATTATTCCCACTGTGTCTCCATTCTTCCCCCTATGTTATTCATTTCTTGCCACCCCCTTTATGTCTCCATTCTTCCCCTGTGTCTCCATTCTTGCCCCCTGTGTCTCCATTCTTGCCTCATGTGTCTCCATTATTCCCCCTGTGTCTCCATTCTTCCCCCTGTATTTCCATTCTTGTCCCCTGTGTCTCCATTCTTCCTCCTATGTCTCCATTCTTGCCCCTGAGTCTCCATTCTTCCCCCTGTGTCTCCATTCTTCCTCCTGTGTCTCCATTCTTGCCCCCTGTGTCTCCATTCTTCCCCGTGTCTCCATTCTTCCCACTGTGTCTCCATTCTTGCCCCCTGTGTCTCCATTCTTCCCCCTGTGTCTCCATTCTTCCCCTGTGTCCCCATTCTTCACACTGTGTCTCCATTATTCCCACTGTGTCTCCATTCTTACCCCTGTGTTTCCATTCTTGTCCCCTGTGTCTCCATTCTTCCCCCTGTGTCTCCATTCTTGCCCCCTGTGTCTCCATTCTTCCCCCTGTGTCTCCATTCTTGCCCCCTGTGTCTCCATTCTTGCCTCATGTGTCTCCATTATTCCACCTGTGTCTCCATTCTTCCCCCTGTGTTCCATTCTTGCCCCTGTGTTCCATTCTTCCTCCTGTGTCTCCATTCTTGCCCCCTGTGTCTCCATTCTTGCCTCATGTGTCTCCATTCTTTTCCCCCTGTGTCTCCATTCTTGCCCTGTGTCTCCATTCTTCCCCATGTGTCTCCATTATTCCTCCTGTGTCTCCATTCTTGCCCCTGTGTCTCCATTCTTGCCCCTGTGTCTCAATTCTTCCTCCTGTGTCTCCATTCTTGCCCCCTGTGTCTCCATTCTTGCCTCATGTGTCTCCATTCTTCCCCCTGTGTCTCCATTCTTCCTCCTGTGTCTCCATTCTTCCCCTGTGTTTCCATTCTTGTCCCTGTGTCTCCATTTTCTCCTGTGTCTCCATTCTTCCCCTGTGTCTCCATTCTTGCCCCCTGTGTCTCCATTCTTTCCCCTGTGTCTCCATTCTTGCCTCCTGTGTCTCCATTCTTCCTCCTGTGTCTCCATTCTTGCCCCTGTGTCTCCATTCTTCCCCTGTGTCTCCATTCTTGCCCCCTGTGTCTCCATTCTTCCCTGTCTCCATTCTTGCCCCTGTGTCTCCATTCTTCCCCTGTGTCTCCATTCTTGCCCCTGTGTCTCCATTCTTGCCCCATGTGTCTCCATTCTTCCCCCTGTGTCTCCATTCTTGCCCCTGTGTCTCCATTCTTCCCCCTGTGTCTCCATTCTTCCCCCTGTGTCTCCATTCTCCTCCTGTGTCATTCTTCCCCCTGTGTCTCCATTCTTGCCCCTGTGTCTCCATTCTTCCTCCTGTGTCTCCATTCTTGCCCCTGTGTCTCCATTCTTCCTCCTGTGTCTCCATTCTTGCCCCCTGTGTTTCCATTCTTGCCCCATGTGTCTCCATTCTTCCCCCTGTGTCTCCATTCTTCCTCCTGTGACTCCATTCTTCCCCCTGTGTCTCCATTCTTGCCCCTGTGTCTCCATTCTTCCTCCTGTGCTCCATTCTTCCCCTGTGTCTCCATTCTTGCCCCTGTGTCTCCATTCTTCCTCCTGTGTCTCCATTCTTGCCCCCTGTGTCTCCATTCTTCCCCTGTGTCTCCATTCTTCCCCTGTGTCTCCATTCTTGCCCCCTGTGTCTCTTCTCCCTTCTCATCTTCCTCCTGTGTCTCCATTCTTGCCCTTGTGTCTCCATTCTTCCTCCTGTGTCTCCATTCTTCCCTTGTCTCCATTCTTGCCCCCTGTGTCTCCATTCTTCCCTCTGTGTCTCCATTCTTGCCCCTGTGTCTCCATTCTTGCCCCCTGTGTCCACTCTTGCCCCCTGTGTCTCTATTCTCCCTGTATCTCTATTTTTCCCCCTGTGTCTCCCATCCTGCTCTCGTGTCGCTTTCAATAAAAATTAAAAAAAAAATTCTCTTTACCTTGCTGCACTCCTGCGGCAATGTTTCCTCCATGCAGTTCAAGCGCGCACTCGCCGGCGAATGATAATGATGTCATACTCGCGGTATGTGCGCGCTGACGTCAGCTGCCAGCCTCTGATTGGCTGGCTGCTTTTAACTGCCCGGGCCTGCAGGGCAACAAAGCTTAAAGGAACCTGGGTCCTGGACGCAGGTTCAGTTTCTGCACCAGAAGAATCCTTCTGCTGGGGCCCGATGACCAGAAGAGACAGGGCCCAATACGGGCCCCCTCTGCTGATCAGGCCCCATAAACCAGTCAGGGCATGCCCTGATGGCGGCCCTGACAGTATGATACCCCACCATCCAACTCCCAGGCCAAATATTATAAGAAAAGTAAAAAAGTATATATTCATCTAATCCAGGCTCCACATGCCTGCAGCGTCCATCTCATCTTATATCTAGTGTAACATGGACGAGGGATGCACTATGCAGTGATGTAATTGTACTATCCAATGTACCCTGTGTGGTGCAGGCCTCCAACAGGTAGCAAGTCGGAAGTAGAATTTGGTCTTCCGGAGTAACCAGCAGAGCAGGGAGCTGGTAAGAGCTCCTCTGTCCCTGTCCTGAGCAGAGCTCACATTTTCAATTGTATTTGTTATTAGGGATGGAATATTGGCCTGGGTGAAGGCAGAGAGAGTGGTAAGTCAAGTTAGTTCCAGGGAATCAGCGGCAGTGGAGATTGTAAAAGTGGCAATAAGTAGATAACGTAGTTCTTTAGTTTAAAAAAAATTAATCATATTGATGAATGAGCTCTGTGCGATGCCTAATTTACCCTGTGGGGGCACTGCAGGGAAATTTGAACAGCTGCTGCTAGGTTTCCAAATAGATCATAGCGATCATTGGAGACCTGTCAGAGGGACACTTTGTGATCAGCTTAGTGCTTACTTTCCCAAATAGGGAAGCTTCAGGGAAAACGGGAGACCTCCAGGACAAGTTAACAATTTTCTAGGACCCGAGTAAAACTAAACAAATCCTAAAAGATTTGCACACTGCACACCAACACATTTCCTGAAAGCCAACCGGCTAAAATTGGCAAATATGGCTTGACTCGTTAAGGGACTTTTCTAACTAGTCGGAATTGTGTAGGAGTTATTTATGATGAGGTTAAAATGTATGTGGTTGCAGCTTTAAGAGTTATTCCCAAAATAGGAGGCTATCCCCACCACCAGTGTCGGACTGGGGTGCCAAGGGCCCATCAGTAACCAACTCCAGGGCCCCACTTTTCAACTACATGCGAATGTGACATTATCCTCAACCACAAATGTATATAACAATGAGCTGGGTAGATTGGGAAATGAATTAGATGCCGATGTGTGGCCCAGCTATGTCAGGCACACATAATCCAGGAGAATGCACAGAAGGTAATCGAAAAGCTTGATATTCATTCACGTCACTCACATTTCCCAACACACCCACTAGGGGTATAAAAGGAAGTGACACGTAGCAGTCAAGAGATTCAAGCCTTGGGAGACTCAGGAGTGAGTCATCCCCCCAGATAGTTTCCTGTCTGAGAAGAGCTCAGATCAGTCTGTTTCCTGTCTTAGGACAGTGCAGTTCAGTGTCAGTTCAGTCTGGACTTAGAGGATACTGAGAGCTGTTCAGTGAGCTCTGAAGAAAGCTGACATTTCCATCAAAGCTACAAGACTTATGTTAAGAGCGAGAGCAGGGCGAAGGGCACAGTGGAGAAGATAGATGCTAGTGCACCAGGTATCAGATTACCTGCACTAATTCACCGGACACCGGGGTCCGAAGCGTTGCTAGCGCTTCACGCCTAGTAACAAGATAACCGGAGGCTTTCTGGACTACAGGTCGCAGAAGGTAGCCCTAAGCGCTGATACGTAAACGGAGTCAGGGGGAACAAGGACCTTGAGTGGGACGCTACAAAAGTAGGGACTTAGTTCTCTCAACATCTGATAATCAGAGACATAGAAGGCTCCACCACAATGTCGGCCGGGCGTTGCAGCTATTGAGTAAGCTGGAGATTGCAGAGTTAACTTCGCTTCATGCAAGTTTAGACTCACATACATATGAAGTAAAGGAGGCCTCTAACCTGCTCAGCGGTGATCCTGAATGTGCATTCTCCACCCCGACCAGCTCCCCGGGACCTGCCTGAAACACCTACAAGTAAAGGTATGAAAAGAAGCTGCATTGTGTGTGATTGAATTCTTAACTACACCCCGCATCATCACCATAGACTTCCAGGGACCCGTCTCACCTGTGGGAGACTTACCACCCAGCTGCCCCCATAACATCCCCTGTGAAGATCCTTATAGCAGCACTGGTCCAACTGATCAGACACCGCAGGTGGCGTCACGAACTATTCTAATCTACTATTCCCCTGTAAATATCCCCATTGCATGACCGCCAGGGCCACGGACCGAGCTCTGCTGCCAGTGACAACTCCCATGGACTTCCATGGGCTCGGTTCCGAGTACCCCATAGCCCTGGTACCACCAATGTGGTGCGCGTCATCTTTGGCGTCACGAACAGGATGCGAAAGCTTGCAATTGTGAGTCCTGTGTGCCTATTGAACTGTTTTATGCAAGAAAAAGACTGTTTGCTGTTTGTCACTTTTGGCGCCAAATATCGCCATTTTGCCGCCATATTCGCGCCCTGAGGCGCTGGTGAAGAAGGTGGGCGTGCATTCGTGGGCGTGTACCCCCCCAGTGGCGCGAAAGTTATGGCCGCCCTCTAAAAATGCTACTATAATGTGGATCCTATCCCACTGCAAGGGAGATCCGCCTCCTCTTCATCCTCTATGTCATGGAGAAGGTGGAAGCGGTGCTGGAAGATGTGGCCCGCCACCGCAAAGAAGTGGAGGAGATGGAGAAAAGCTGGCGTGCCCTGAAACAGCGGCTGCTGTGGGACGCAATGCTCTCTCCCCCAGAAGTACAACCATTACCTGTGTCACCAGTGCCAGCGGCTGATGAGAAACCGGAGGCCGCCTCCAAAAGTGCTGATCCCGACTCCACCGTTGAAGCGGCGGGAGAGAAGGAGGCTGAGGAGGCCCTGCCCGTTCCGGAGTACCAGTCAGGCCTGGAGGCCGCAGCGGAATGCCGATCACCGGTAGGGACACCGGAGGAGACCCAACTGTCAGCGATAGAAAACGACTGGGAGCAGCGACAGCAGCAGGTTAGTGCGTTCCCAACTGAGCCACTGCGGCACCTGCGTCCTACTCGGAATCGCAAGCCCCAGCAGCGTCATCTTTGGCGTCAGCACCAAGCAGTGCACCAATATCGCAACCTGCATCCTCCTCTGCACCAAGATCCTATCCAGCCTCATATTCTGCGACCCACTCTGCATCGCAACCTGTGATTACTTCAGCATCGCCCCCTGCGTACACTTCTGCATCACAATCTGCGACCATTTCTGCATCGCAATCTGAATTGTACACTGCGGCACCTTTTACAACGCAACCTGCGTTCTATTCTGAGGATGTACCCATTGGGTTCCCAATTCGAATAAAGGATGTAGCCACTCAAACACAGATCGCAGGACATGATCTCTTTGTTATGCGTTCAAAAGAACACCGCGTCGTTCCAGCCCCAGGAGTGGAAGACGTTTTTGAAGTTTGCAAGAAAGATGAAAACCAGTAGGACCCAGACAGGGGTTTACTGCAACTGAACCTGTACAAAGTTTGAAGAAGTTTTATGAAAAATTGCACTTTATAGAAATGTTGAATAATGTTTACTACTATGCTTATTTAAAGTAGAATACCCGGCTGGGTACAGAGTTTAAAAGAGTTAAAGTATAATGTGATTTTACTTGAAAAATGTGTTTTATCATGCAAAGGACTGCGTGGCTGTGGACTGTGCCAGCCCAAAAACTTTTATTGTAAATAGTTCGCACTTCGGTGCTCATTTTGGTTTTACACAAAACCTAACTACCTCTGAAGAAAAACCCGTATGGTGTGGCCTAGAGTGAGGTCTGCAGCAATGAAGTCCTGCAGCCCACCCAGGACCCACGTGGGAGGTTTTTGGTGCGGGTCCTCCACAAGAATATTGTCTAGTATTTATGGAAATGTTTTGATGCTTTGATACTTTTGTATTTTTCTAATGTACATATTGTAACGTTAAAGATTCCTCACCTCCCGGATGGGATGAGTTAAATGTTTATGTTAAATGCAAAACAAAAATGTTTTCTTTTTCTCTTTTACAGCCCGGGAGTGCTGTGTTTAACCAAGGGGGGATGTGTGGCCCAGCTATGTCAGGCACACATAATCCAGGAGAATGCACAGGAAGGTAATCGAAAAGCTTGATATTCATTCACGTCACTCACATTTCCCAACACACCCACTAGGGGTATAAAAGGAAGTGACACGTAGCAGTCAAGAGATTCAAGCCTTGGGAGACTCAGGAGTGAGTCATCCCCCCAGATAGTTTCCTGTCTGAGAAGAGCTCAGATCAGTCTGTTTCCTGTCTTAGGACAGTGCAGTTCAGTGTCAGTTCAGTCTGGACTTAGAGGATACTGAGAGCTGTTCAGTGAGCTCTGAAGAAAGCTGACATTTCCATCAAAGCTACAAGCGCTTATGTTAAGAGCGAGAGCAGGGCGAAGGGCACAGTGGAGAAGATAGATGCTAGTGCACCAGGTATCAGATTACCTGCACTAATTCACCGGACACCGGGGTCCGAAGCGTTGCTAGCGCTTCACGCCTAGTAACAAGATAACCGGAGGCTTTCTGGACTACAGGTCGCAGAAGGTAGCCCTAAGCGCTGATACGTAAACGGAGTCAGGGGGAACAAGGACCTTGAGTGGGACGCTACAAAAGTAGGGACTTAGTTCTCTCAACATCTGATAATCAGAGACATAGAAGGCTCCACCACAATGTCGGCCGGGCGTTGCAGCTATTGAGTAAGCTGGAGATTGCAGAGTTAACTTCGCTTCATGCAAGTTTAGACTCACATACATATGAAGTAAAGGAGGCCTCTAACCTGCTCAGCGGTGATCCTGAATGTGCATTCTCCACCCCGACCAGCTCCCCGGGACCTGCCTGAAACACCTACAAGTAAAGGTATGAAAAGAAGCTGCATTGTGTGTGATTGAATTCTTAACTACACCCCGCATCATCACCATAGACTTCCAGGGACCCGTCTCACCTGTGGGAGACTTACCACCCAGCTGCCCCCATAACATCCCCTGTGAAGATCCTTATAGCAGCGCTGGTCCAATTGATCAGACACCGCAGGTGGCGTCACGAACTATTCCAATCTACTATTCCCCTGTAAATATCCCCCATTGCATGACCGCCAGGGCCACGGACCGAGCTCTGCTGCCAGTGACAACTCCCATGGACTTCCATGGGCTCGGTTCCGAGTACCCCATAGCCCTGGTACCACCAATGTGGTGCGCGTCACCGCCTTTGTCTGAACATAGTGATACAAGTATATAGTGCCAAGTACTGTTCATATAAGACGGTGGTAGCCCAGTCTTGCACAGCGGCCCACCTGAGGATTCTCCTGTTTTCCTGTGGGCCAGTCCAAGCCTGCCCACTACTTGGATCCCTAACGATCTCAAGATTTGGGTTCCCTCTGGAACCTGGGAACCGGACTCTGTCCAAAATGGAGATAATTGAGCACTGTGCACAACTCTTCTCTGGCAGTCCCATAGACAATAAATGGACCAGAAGTTGAACATGCTCACCTCCACTCCTTTCAAAACAATCTCCACTCCTTTCAAAACATGGCGGTGTCGATCCTGGTCCCAAGATTGCAGAGAGAGTCTCGTTCTCGAGATCGCTGGGTGTCTCAGTAACCGGTAAATCATCCCCTGCCCTATCAAATTAACACTTTAAATAAAATTATTTGACATAGGCCTCAATGTATAAGAATTCTCAAGACAAACGGAAAACATGAAATGTTTGGAGCAGGTTTAGTTATCCAGGGCAGTGAGCCCTACACAATGTGTGGAGCTCAGAAGAAGACCTGCAGATGGGACATGATGTCGGCTTTGGTAAATACTTGCAGACCGCGTCGGTTTACTCATACATTTCTATGTGGTAATATAAGAATGTCAGGAAGCAGAGTTCTATGAAAAGATGCTTCACCATTGTTCATGTGAAATGCAAGTATTACTATCATAGACATGTCAGGAATGGTGACAGATCACTCTTAAATTGTGTTTAGAAGCTTTAGAGGCTATCCTTAAAAAAATGTAGGTCTGCATATTCTGATCTCAAACTACTGAAATAAGTGGCTTAATGGGACAATTTGGAACACATTTACAGTACTTATGTAATTAAAGATTTACAGCCTGAAATCCCGAGTACAGTATTCCTAGAATTACCCTTATAATTAGATCTCTCCTGCTGCTTCATGAGCCAGTCGTGGTAATGGTCAGCAGTCAGACGGCTGCGTTTTTTTTTTGTTATGAACAAATCTCCGTAGATGAATATGTAAGCCTTTAAATGGTGGATTACTGTACGCATACGTCCTGGGAAATATTTTACATATTTTTTTTTTTTCCTATTTAGCTAAGCTGTAGTTTTCCAGGTTATTTTACAGAGTAATTAGATTGTCATTATGGCATTATTCTATCGTGTGGAACACTGAAATATTCTAATATGGCACATAATGGAGAATTAGAAAGGTGTTAGAACAGCAGGTTTTGGTATCCGACAGTTGCAATATAGAAATATGGCAATTACTAGCAGTCCAGATGGACCCTACTAATGGGCTTGTAGATCATTTGTGCCTGTTTGGAACCATTGGTAAGCTGGACTGTGGGCAAAAAAGAGCAAAGATGAGTGAAAAAATTTGTCTTGTTAAGAGAAATCCAAATGTCTATTGCACCATGTTGATGGGGGGTCAGCATTTGAGGCAAGCAGCAAGAAACGGTGAACACATGCAATCAGGTGTCCAAAGCTCAAGCTGGTGGAGGTGTGGAGAGTGTTTTCTTGGCACCTCGCTGGATCCTCTCGCATCAATGTCCCTTTCCATATCCTCTTCTTATCCTCCTACATGTGCGTCTGGTTCCACTGGCTCAGTCTTAAGACAAGGAATTTCTAATCCATGCAATGGAAAGTCTTCATGGACTGCCACATAACAGGAGGTTCCCGGGAGAATTTCTAACTCCTCTAGGAGTCTAGGAAGTCTCCTTTTTTTCTTAATGCATCATAGATGTTTCAGGAAATTTAGCACGAGCGCACAATATAGTCAAAAGTATTGTGCTCCCTCCACATTACACCTACAGGAGCTTTTATCACCTCCCATTCTAAATCCATAGACATCTACGGTATATGGAGTTAGTCACTTTTTGCAGTTCTAACAGCTTCAACTCCTTTCTACAACATTTTGGAGGTCTCGTGGAAATTTTTGTCCATTTACTCAGAAGAGCATTTGTGAGATCAGACCCTGATGTTCAGGAGAGGCCAGGCTCACAATCTGTGATCTAGTTCATCCAAAAAGGTGTTGGATGGGGCTTGGGTCCAGGTCCTGAGTAGTCTGGTGTGTTCTTTCACATCAAATTCCCCCAAACCATGACTTTATGGACCTTATGCACTGGGCAGTCATGGGGAACAGAAAAGAGCCTTCTCCAACCTGTTCCCACAAAGCTGGAAGCTACAATTGGCTAAAATGCTTTATGTGATGACACAGCATTTAATCTTAAATAATCCAGACGTAAATTCAGTAGGCGCAGAGACATACCTCATTATGATTATGTTGACTTTTGAATTTATGTTTCTTTCTTTGGTTGATCAAGAAGTATAGACTATTGTTCATATGAGCCTTTAAAATTGACTTTTGAGTTGATGTTTGTTGCAACTTTTTGTCTGCCATCTTTGCAAGGCAGGCACATAGTGTCATTGAACAATGGATGTTTGTGAAATATGTTGATTGACCATTGTGTAGATCCTGTGCCTTGTTGACCTGCAAAACAGAGGAGAGCGAACTATGCAGATTGATTAGATGCTGAAACAATACCAGTTAATCTCATCACACCTTCCCCTTGACCTCTTGATGACTGATTTAGTATAATTGTTGTGAGCAGGGTGGCTCAGTAGTTAGCACTGCAGCCTTGCAGCACTGGAGTCCTGGGTTCAAATCCCACCAAGGACAACATCTGCAAGGAGTTTGTATGTTCTCCCCATGTTTGCGTGGGTTTACTCCGTTTCCTCCCACATTCCAAAGACATACTGATAGGAAATTTAGATTGTGAGCCCCATTGGAGACAGTGATGCTAATGTGTGCAAAAACTGTAATGTGCTGCGGAATATGTTGGCGCTATATAAATAAAGAGATTATTATTATTAACTACATAAGGGGGGATATGCCTCTGTAACAACAGAATCAGATAGTTTACAAAATCACAGCCAGGAACATTCTACAGGATGTCAGCTTAGGGAACCACAGCCCCAGCTGGAGGAACACAGATCTTCTCTATTGACCATCACTGAACCCATGGATATGTTTGGGGAAACTAGGATTAGGACCCACCAGTCACCTGGATACTGTTGAATATGTTTGGTGCAACAACTCCATTCCTGTCTATGAGTGTTTAGTTGCTAGATTTGTATGCTGTTTATAAAGTTAGAACAAACAAAAAAAACTAACAGAGGCTCACACAGGGAGAGCATGTGACTGTATTTCCTGTGTCTGTGTATGGAAGATGAAGCAGCCTGCTGTAGATACTGCACAGATAGAGACACACAAATGATTTATTGCTGATCTGTTAAGCTTATCATATATTGTTCCTGTTTGTTCCTGAATAAAGAAGCTCTGTTGTCACACGCTTGGAGAGTATCGTGAGTAATCCGCTGCCAACAGATACATTTGGGGAAGCCATGATTGGGACCCACCAGTCAACCGGCTCCCTGGAGACGTTCAGAGAAGCCAGGTTGCGACCATCTGGTCACCTGGCCACATGCTTTAATGGACTGTCAGCTTCCTAAACTGGTTGTTACTTTCTCTGTGTGTGTGTGTCACAGGTGGGGATAGTCATCCCTGGAAGTCCCAGAGTCACAGCAGCTCTAATCACGGCGAGTCAGCGGAAGGGTGAGATTTTGTAATTTTGCACAATCTTAGGTATTTTGCTAGGATTGTTCTATATGTTTTTGTCTGTTTTTTGGTTCAATAAAATATTGCCACACTGTTTCACCCTCACTCTGTGTTGTCTGAGTAGTATTATGCCCATGGTAAAAAGGAGAGCAGATATTCAGTGGGATGAGCCCTGGTCCATGTGGTCTTGGGCCTGCGGACTAGAGCACCCACTGACTGCCCCCCGTGTCTCCACATCTTGTTATGCTGAATTATTAAGATTTTCCTTCACTGGAACTAAGGGCCAATACTGACTCAAAAAAATAAACCAACCAAACTGTACCATGGGCACAATGCAGTAAGGTGGGCATTCGCCAAATCCAAACTTGTTCATCAGACACCAGATAGAGAAGTAAGATCATCACTCCACAGAACATAATTTCACTGTTATAGAGTCCAGTGGTAGCAGCTTTACACCATGTCTAGCCATGGTATGTAAGGCACACAATACCAGGAGGATGAGTGGAGAGGTAACGGTTAAGGGCTCGACATCACTCACATACACTTCAGACACACCCAGCAGGGGTGTATAGGGGAGTGTCCTGTAGCACAGTAGAGTCTGAAAGTTTCTCCTGAGTGTGGAGGGAGTCAGGACTGGTGCCTATTTGGAGAGCCGAGATTCCTGTCAATACAGAGGGACGGTACAAAAGTGGAGGCTAGTACGGATAACCGAATATTATCCTAGTCTAGTCAGTGCTGATATTAAGAGTGTGAGCAGGGCGAAGGGCGCAGTGGAAAAGAATTCTAGAAGTGCCTTAAGGATTGATCTATCCTGCATTGATCACCGGTCACTGGGGACCGAAGTGTCGCTACAGCTCAGGCGTGGTGATAAGAAAAACCAGAGGTTCGCTGGACTTCAGGTCACAGGAACAAGCCTATTGTCGGTACGTAACTGGAGTCTGGGAGAGTGGGAACCTTGAGTCGATGCAGGACAACAGTAGGAACTCAGCTCTCTCACATTATATGGAAGGCTCCGACCACTATGCTGACCGGGCAGTACAGCTACAGAATTAGCTGGAGTTTTGAGTGAACTTAGCTTTATGCAGGTTGGACTCGCTACATGGAAAGTTAAGGAGGCCTCTAACCTGCTCAGCCGTTACCTCGAAACGCATCCTCCATCCACCCCAACAGCTTCCCGGGACCTGCCTAAACAACTTGAAAGTAAAAGGTATGGAAAGAAGCTTTATTGTCTGAGACTGTGTCATTTATCCACATCTCCCTACTACAATCACCAAGACTCAGAGGGACAGTCCCACCTGTGGGGGACCCAACACCTCGCTGCTATAACATCCCCTCAGAGTTCTATTCAGCAGCGCTGGTCTCAGTGATCAGACAACTACAGGTGGCGTCACGAACTGTTATCTACTAAATCCCCTGTAAATAAATTCCCCTTTAACGCCTGACCGCCAGGGACACGGACCGAGCCACGCTACCAGTGACATTCCCCATAGAAATCTACAGGCTCGGTTCCGAGTACCCCATATCCCTGGAAACCCACAATTGTGGTGCGTGGTCGGGACATAAAACTTGGCGTCACGAACAGGATCCGAAACTTGCAGAATTGCGAGCCCTGTGTGCCTGTGGAGTGTTTTGGTGAAAAAGACTGTTGCTGTTGTTTGGCGCCAAATACCGCCATATTTGCCGCCATATTCGCGCCCTAAGGCGCTGGAGAAGGTGGGCGTACCTGAAAGAGCGCGCAAAGTCTTGGACACGCCTCCGGCTCTGACTCAGCGGCAGGTCCTGCGACAGGAAGTGGACGCTCTGACATCAGAGCGCCTGCGACGAAGGTCCTGTCCCCACCGCTGTGCCTGTGAAATAGCAGCTTCTGAAACCGGTAGGCTCCGTTTAACCAAGGGGGCACTATATGTCACAACAACCGGCCGACAGTGCGGCCCCAGCCGGAGGCCCCGACCCCGCACCGCGTGGCATTGTAGCGCCAGATGGGGGCGCAGGCCCAGCACCCAGTCCGGTAGTCCCGCTCATGCCACTAACGCTCCCATATATGCCTGGGGCGAAATGGCTTCCCCAGTACAGCGGTGAGCCAGGCACTTTAGCAGGCTTCAAGCGAAGTTATGCAGCATCCTAGAAATGTACTCCATGCCTGAGAGACAAAAAGCTGCTGTGCTGATAGGGCAGCTAACTGGCGCTGCTGAGAGGGAAGTGGAGACTTGGGATACCGTTGATCAGGAGTCGGTACCTGCGATCCTCTTTAAGCTACATGCCATGTTTGAAGACCGCACAGAAACGGATCTCCGGATGGCCTTCTACCACTGTACACAGCAGCCAGGTGACAGCATCAGGGACTACGCTTGCCGACTACAAGGAGCCCTGAGAGCCCTTAAGCAGATTAATAATATAAATGCTATCGACGAAAATAAGATGCTGAAAGAACAATTTATACAGGGATTGAGATCCCAAGAGGAACGCAGAACTGTAAACTGGTGGTCCTTAGATCATCCTGATGCTACCTTTGATGCCTTAAAGGACATGGCAATAAAAGGGCTGCGACCCCTGGGCAAACCTGAGGTGGCCACCCAACATCACCAGGGTGAAGTCACTCTGGAACCGGCAGTAACCCCCTTTTCCCCGCTAGTGGCAGAAGCCAAAACGCAGGTGACACCCCCTAGTGAATTGGACTGTCTGCGCTCAGAGGTGCGCCAGCTGACTAAAAATCTGGCTGCTGTGATGAGTGCCCTGCAGCTGCGGAAAGAGGAAGAAGGGAAGATTTTATTAGCTGACTGCCCAGAAGACGTCCCGTGGATGCACCGGAGAAGAAGGAAGACGTCGCCCCCCGGAGGAGGACAACGCCACCCCCAGGAGCGACCTCTGATCAACACCCTCCTCGTCGGGAGATCACCTGTTACCGTTGCAACCGGAAAGGTCATATGTCTCCACAGTGTCCTTTAAACGGGCAGAACCTGGGTCCGAGGGCCAACACCCAGGAGGAGATCCGTCAGGCCCCTTAGACTGGAACCGCAGGTATGTGGGTGGGCGACCCTACCTGTCTATCATTGTAGATGGTATTGCAGTTCCGGCATTGTTAGACACTGGGTCTCAGGTGACCCTAATACCTGATGCCCTATATACTAAGTTCTGGTCAATGGACAGTCTTAAACCCCCGAGCCCTGACTTTACCGTGTATGCTTCTAATGGTCTTCCTGTAGAAGTACTCGGGACAAAATGTGTGGATGTGAAAGTGGGCAGAGAGGAGTTGAAAGACCAGGGGCTTCTAGTAGTAAAGACTGTAAATGAAGAGAACGGTTTAAATATAATTTTGGGTACTAACATTATCAGTAACTGTCTGGGAGAAGTTGTGTTCTTACTCCAACAGCTCGCTGAAATTGCCAGACCAAGACAAAAGGGAGCAATCCAAAGAGAGATCCGGGCCCTGGTGTGTCAGCAGCAAGCGAAGCTTACAGACGGCGAAATTGGTAATGTACGGGTCACTGACTCGAATCCCATTGTGATACCCCCAATGAGTGAAATGATAATCTGGTGCAGGGCAGCCATAGGTCTGAGAGGACAGAACTACCAAGCTGTAGTAGAACCCCACCATTCAGAACATAGACCTACACTTATGACTGCTAGGGGAGTAGTGGAAGTGGTGAATGGAAGAGTACCGGTACGGCTCCTCAACTGGGGAGATGATGAGGTAAACTTACCCCGGTATGCAACCATTGCTAAACTACATGCTGTCGACAATAATTCTATTCTCCCGGCTGAGTCCTTAGACTCCCGCCAAATAGCGGAGGACAATGACCCGGCAACCCAGGTGGCGGAATGGTGTCAGCAACTCCATGTTGGGACGGACACCACTCCCGCTCACCAGAAGCAAGGGGTATTACGGGTGGTACAACAGTACGCTCAAGTGTTTAGCAAGCATCCACTTGATTTTGGGATAATTAAGGGAGTACAACATCATATCCCTACAGGCAGTCATCCTCCCATCAAAGAGCGGTACAGGCCTATACCCCCAGCCCATTATCAGAAGGCTAAAGAAATGTTGCGAGATATGAAAGAAGCCGGAGTAATCAGGGATAGTTGTAGTCCCTGGGCAGCACCTCTAGTCCTGGTTAGAAAAAAAGATGGTAGCTTGAGAATGTGTGTGGATTACAGGCAGGTGAACCGCATAACACATAAAGATGCATACCCGTTACCACGTATAGAGGAATCATTAGCTGCTCTGAAAACGGCTAACTACTTTTCTACCCTCGATCTGACTAGTGGGTACTGGCAAGTGGCTGTGGCTGAGGAGGATCGTGAGAAAACGGCTTTCACCACCCCAATGGGGCTCTGTGAGTTCGACAGAATGCCGTTTGGGCTCAGCAGTGCCCCAGGAACATTTCAGAGAGTGATGGAGAACTGCCTGGGACATCTCAATTTTGAAACCGTGCTGCTATACCTTGACGACGTCATCGTGTACTCCAAGACATATGAGGACCATCTGAAGCACCTGGCAGAAGTATTTGAGTCCCTGTCCAGGTACGGGATGAAGTTGAAACCCTCGAAATGCCATCTACTCAAACAGAAGGTACAGTACTTGGGGCACATCGTCAGTTCGGAAGGAGTAGCGCCGGACCCAGAGAAAGTCACTGCTATCCAGAAGTGGCCGGAGCCGAAGAACCTCAAGGAAGTGCGACAGTTCCTGGGACTCACGGGTTACTACAGAAGATTCGTGAAAGATTACACGAAGAAGGCAGCCCCTTTACAGGACCTCCTAGTAGGACAATCCCTAAAGAGCAGAAACCCTCCCTTTAATTGGGGTAAGGAAACAGGCTGAAGCATTCCAAAAGATGAAAGAGATTCTTACAGGTGATGAGATCTTGACCTACCCTGATTACAGCCAACCGTTCCTGCTGTACACCGATGCAAGTAATGAAGGTTTAGGAGCAGTTCTCAGTCAGAAGCAGAATGGCCAAGAAAAAGTCATCGCATATGCCAGCAGAAAACTCAGGCCAACTGAGAGGAATCCGGAAAATTATAGCAGCTTCAAGCTGGAGTTCCTGGCGCTGGTCTGGGCCATTACTGAAAGATTTAAGCACTATCTGGCCTCCAACCAGTTCACTGCGTTTACAGACAACAACCCCTTAACGCATCTGGAAACCGCCAAGCTGGGCGCCATGGAGCAGCGTTGGATGGCTCGGTTGTCCAATTACCAGTTTACCATCAAGTACCGGGCAGGCCGAAAGAATGCTAATGCTGACGCATTGTCCCGAATGCCGCATGAATCTGACACGGAAGAAGAATCGGACGACCTGGAAGAAATTGAGCTACCTGCGTTCCATCAAAATGGGATAGTCCACGAGCAGCGAGTCTGCAGAAAGCAGCATGGTGCAACGTTAAATCCCTTACCCCATCACAGCTGGAAAGAGACTCAGGACAGCGATCCAGTGGTCAGCCGTATCAAGGAGTTGTTACGACAGGAAGGTTCCTCCTTGGAAAAAGATGCACCTATGTCAGCAAAGCTCCTGTGGAACGAGAGAAGCCGATTGTTCCTATACCGTGAGAAGTTGTGCAGGAGATACGTCAACCCCAGGACCCATGAGATGGTCTGGCAGATAGTGGTCCCCAAGGCAGACGTCCAAATGGTGTTGGAAGCATACCACGATCAAGCAGGACACTTTGGCTGGAGAAAGCTGGAGACCCTGTTGAGGTGCCGGTTCTACTGGGTAGGGATGCGCAGCTCCATCGAGAGGTGGTGTCGGAACTGTGGACCCTGTGGTCTCAGAAGAAAAGACTACGGTAGTCAGAAGGCACCCCTGCAGCCTATCCGGACGACTCGTCCCTTGGAGATTGTGGCCTTGGACCACGTCAAATTGTCGCCAAGTAGATCTGGATACTCATACGCTTTGACCATGGTGGACCATTACTCTAGATTTCTGGTGGTTGTTCCAGTTAAGGATCAGACAGCAGTGACGGCAGCAAGAACCTTTCAAGCAAGCTTCTGCAGACCGCATGGGTATCCGGAGCAAGTATTAACTGATCAAGGACCTGCTTTCGAGGCTGACCTATTCAAGGAATTCTGTCACATGTATGGGTGTAAGAAAATTAGAACAACACCATACCATCCTCAAACCAACGGCCTTTGCGAGAAAATGAACCACATTGTCCTTGATTTGTTGAAGTCTATACCGTTGGAAGACAGAAATCGGTGGCCGGACTTACTACCTGATTTGGTTGACTTGTATAACCATATACCTGTAAGTTCCACTAACTGCACTCCAGCCTATCTTATGAGAGCAAGGCCCGGGAGACTACCAATGGATTTAGAACTTGGAGTGGTAGAACCGGAGGCAGATGACGCCGTTGAAAACTGGGACATCAATCGGCAAGAGCAATACAGACGAGTGCAAGTCTGTGTAGAAGAATGTCTCAACAAGGCACGGAAAAAACAGGAAGATATTTACAACAGGAATGCTCCTGCCAAACCTTTGATGCCTGGAGAAGTGGTATTGAAAAGAAAAAGGAAGATGCACAAATTGGACAACCAGTGGGAACAAGAACCCTACGTCGTACAAGATTCCAAATATGACAACAGAAAAGTTTGTATCATCAGTAAGGACGGAGGAAGAACAATATCCACTGTGTCCAGAGACCATTTGAAATTGTGCCCAGAACCCTTAAAGCTTCGTGAAGAGAACCCTGTCGTCAATCGAGAAGAAAGAAAAGAAGAGGTCATACACACGGATCTGGGAGATTTCCCTGCGGATTGGCCCAGACTGGGAGATGCTGTAATCATTCCGGTGTTGCAGTTTTATCAGCCACAAGAGGAAGTTCTACCTCCAGTTGTGCCCATGGTGCCAGTTGAGCCAGTTCAGGAGTTGCCTATTCCAGTAACACCTCAGCCTACAGAATCTCAAGAAGGATCATCAGAAGCAGCGCCCCATGCTATGGGATCCCCTGGTGAAGCTGACTCACACCGCCCAGCCATCAGTACGCTTGCCAGATCCATAGAAAGATTGAGACAGTTCTATAGTTTGCCGTTACGCAGAGCAGGTAGATCACAGACTAATATACCTGAAGCTACTCCACGTAGATCAGAGCGAACCACGAAAGGGAAGATACCTATTCGATATCAACAGTAATTCTAGTAAAATAATGTAATTTAACCCAGAAAAAGGTTACCTTATGTGAATATTGTAAAAAGTATTGTTATGGTATTGTGCATTACTAATTAGGAGGAATAATGGACTTCGAGGCTGTGGACTATGTCAGCCCCAGAACTGATAATGTATATAGTTGCACTTTATGCATTCTCGTGGTTCTATATCTAATTGTAACAATTACCTCTGAACATAAAACCCGTGTGGTGTGGCACTGAGCGAGGTCTGCAGCCAGATGTCCTGCAGCCCACCCAGGACCCACGTTGAAGGTTTGGTGCGGGTCCTTCACAGAATACTGTTTGATATGACATATTTATTGAAAGTATGTTTTTGTATTTTTCTATGTTCATTGTACATAATGCAACGTTTTAAGAATTTCTTACCTCCCTGATTGGAAGAGTTTAATGTTTATCGTTAATGCAGAACAAAATGTCTTTCTTTTTATATTTCACAGCCCGGGAGTGCTGTATTTTACCAAGGGGGAATGTGTAGCCCTGGTATGTAAGGCACACAATACCAGGAGGATGAGTGGAGAGGTAACGGTTAAGGGCTCGACATCACTCACATACACTTCAGACACACCCAGCAGGGGTGTATAGGGGAGTGTCCTGTAGCACAGTAGAGTCTGAAAGTTTCTCCTGAGTGTGGAGGGAGTCAGGACTGGTGCCTGTTTGGAGAGCCGAGATTCCTGTCAATACAGAGGGACGGTACAAAAGTGGAGGCTAGTACGGATAACCGAATATTATCCTAGTCTAGTCAGTGCTGATATTAAGAGTGTGAGCAGGGCGAAGGGCGCAGTGGAAAAGAATTCTAGAAGTGCCTTAAGGATTGATCTATCCTGCATTGATCACCGGTCACTGGGGACCGAAGTGTCGCTACAGCTCAGGCGTGGTGATAAGAAAAACCAGAGGTTCGCTGGACTTCAGGTCACAGGAACAAGCCTATTGTCGGTACATAACTGGAGTCTGGGAGAGTGGGAACCTTGAGTCGATGCAGGACAACAGTAGGAACTCAGCTCTCTCACATTATATGGAAGGCTCCGACCACTATGCTGACCGGGCAGTACAGCTACAGAATTAGCTGGAGTTTTGAGTGAACTTAGCTTTATGCAGGTTGGACTCGCTACATGGAAAGTTAAGGAGGCCTCTAACCTGCTCAGCCGTTACCTCGAAACGCATCCTCCATCCACCCCAACAGCTTCCCGGGACCTGCCTAAACAACTTGAAAGTAAAAGGTATGGAAAGAAGCTTTATTGTCTGAGACTGTGTCATTTATCCACATCTCCCTACTACAATCACCATAGACTCAGAGGGACAGTCCCACCTGTGGGGGACCCAACACCTCGCTGCTATAACATCCCCTCAGAGTTCTATTCAGTAGCGCTGGTCTCAGTGATCAGACAACTACAGGTGGCGTCACGAACTGTTATCTACTAAATCCCCTGTAAATAAATTCCCCTTTAACGCCTGACCGCCAGGGACACGGACCGAGCCACGCTACCAGTGACATTCCCCATAGAAATCTACAGGCTCGGTTCCGAGTACCCCATATCCCTGGAAACCCACAATTGTGGTGCGTGGTCGGGACAACCACTCCATCTGATATTTGGCATTGCGATTGGTGATGTGCGGCAGCATGCTACTGCTCGCCCATGAAGCTCCAGGCAGGGGCGCAGTGTTTGTGCCGATGTTAATACCAAAGGTGGTTTGGACTCTCCAGTTATGAAGTCAACAGAGCTGTGGTAAATTTTCTGCCCTCAGCACTCAGCCCCCCACCTTCCCCGCTCTGTAACGTTACAGGGTCTCCACTTTGTGGCTGAGTTGCTGCAATTTCTTCCACTTCTCACTTCTCAATAATATCACTCACAGTGATGGGGGAAGATTTAGGAGGGGCAATGGGGCTGGATGTTATAAATCGGGGTTAAGGAGTCGAGAGCTATACACTGAGCAAGATACCCGAAATGCTAAGTAAAATACAATCTTTGTGTATATCCTTATTTATTTAATTTCTTTCCACCTTAATATTTTTCCTATTTCTTTTTCTTTTGATCAAATTGAAATATGTGCGCCCCTTGATGGTTCATTAATTCTAAGATGTGAATGGTAACATAACCATAACAATAATCACAGCTTAGCCTGGAACAGCGACATCTTTCAAACTCTCCCAGGCTCCAAATCCAAACCACATTCATAGTAGTACAGGATTTTTTTGCAATAATTCCAGCCGACAGATGAGAAAATTAAATGAAGAGCCCCTTGCCACCAATTATAGCCCTTCATTATGCAGCAAGTATGTCTCTTCTATTTATAAGTGATGACATTAAACTGAACTCACTCCCAACGCAAACAGGAGATTCGATGTTGTGCTGCCAGGATGACTACAAATCACAGTGTCACTGGTGTATAGATTTGGAATGGCTTTGCATACAAGGGCCAAGCTTCAGTAGACCTCAACGGGGTACATGATTCTCATGTATTTACTTTAATGCAAAATTAAATACCAATGCACTGCCATAGACTATCATTGTCATGCCAAAAATAACAAAACAAGCTCATTAAAGAGAAAAATGCTCCAAATCTCCTGTCATTATTTATGTGATATTTATCTACTAAAGCATCCAGATAATCTTCAGAAATGAGCGGATCTTCTTAAATTCGAATTCACAGACTTCACCGAATGTTCCCAAAAAGTGCCGAGTCGAAATACTGGAAAGCTTATAATTGCTCAGAAAATACACATGGGGAGAGGATAGAGCCTGGCTGACCATAAGAGCTTACACTCTACGGAAGAGAGAGAGAGAACCCCGCTGACCATAAGAGCTTACACTCTACAGAAGAGAGAGAGAGGACCCCGCTGACCATAAGAGCTTACACTCTACGGAAGAGAGAGAGAGAACCCCGCTGACCATAAGAGCTTACACTCTACAGGAGAGAGAGAGGACCTCACTGACCATAAGAGCTTACACTCTACAGGAGAGAGAGAGAACCCCGCTGACCATAAGAGCTTACACTCTACAGGAGAGAGAGAGGACGTCACTGACCATAAGAGCTTACACTCTACAGGAGAGAGAGAGAACCCCACTGACCATAAGAGCTTACACTCTACAGGAGAGAGAGAGGACCCTGCTGACCATAAGAGCTTACACTCTACAGGAGAGAGAGAACCCCACTGACCATAAAAACGTACACTCCACAGAAAATAAAGAAAAAGGACCCCACTGATCTTAAGAACTTATACTCTACAAGAGAGAAAAAAGACCCTGCTGACCATAAGAACTTACACTCTACAGAGGAGAGAGGACCCCGCTGACCATAAAGTTTACACTCTACAGGAGAGAGAGGACCCAACTGACCATAAGAGCTTACACTCTACAGGAGAGAGAGAACCCCACTGACCATAAGAGCTTATGTAAGAAGATGGACTGGACCGAGGGTACGTCTCTTGCGTCGATTCCGGAACAGTCGGGACTGTCACCATTGTTGCCCGGGGGAAAGCTTTCTGACCCGGACTGACCTCTGCACTCGACAGCAGGGGGCGTGACGAGAATAAAAAGCGCTGTGTGCGGGAAAGCTGGTAGGGACTTGGCGAGAAGACAGAGCGCGCAGCAGGGGAAGGTTGGTGCTCTCCTCCTTTGAGCAACATGTTAGCACAGGCCCGCGCTGTAGATCCCCTGCTTCTGGGTACACTGACTGTGGACAGCAATCTGCTGTGTGCCCGCTGTTTCCCATGACGAAAGTCTGATACGCTTCGGGCCGGTGATTACTGCACGCGTGCCGCCTAAGACTGACCTTGAGACTCATCTAGAACTGTGTGATTCCTCACCCGCATTCACCGCCAAGCTGAGTCACGCTCCCACGGTATCACAGACTGTGCTGCATCCCGTACAACGAACCATTGATCCAGGACCCCACTTAGGACAGCAAGGATACGCCGCCTTCATCGGGAATCGGAACTCCAACTCTTTCAGGACCACACCAAAGACATCACGCGCCACTTGCGTGGGCGCCACCGTTGGAACCCAAGACTCTGCAGCCAGTAAGCCAGCAGACTGATAAGTTTACCCTTTTCAAGAAACAGTTGCTTTACCCTATACGTCACCTCTCATCGCTACCGTGTTAATACTACCTCCCATACCCCCTGCTTAATCCTTACCTCCCTGCGTGGAATATTCACTTGTTAATAAATCTGATAACCCTTGCTCTGCCACCTGTCCATCACTGCATCCCACAACCTGCTCACACTAGTGAGGAATATTGTTTGTCATTTTAATTCTCTTGCAGGTGACAATGGCGTCACTGGAATGGACGATGTCAGTATGGTTTAATTAAAATTTATTAAAGAAGCCTGTCTCATTCTTTCAATTAAATGACTTTATTCTGGGTGTGAGTGTTTTTATACAATATGACTATGGGGTTAGTAATGGGGGCGTCTTATAGACAACTCTCCATTACTAACCTCTGGGCACCCGACAACAAAAAGGTGACATTAAACCCCCAACTATCACCCCACTTCCCACCACATCAGGGCAAGTGAGAAGAGCAAGGCTAAGTGCCAGAATTGGCACATTTTAGAGATGCACCTTTTCTGAGGTGGCTGAGAGCTGATGTTTTAAGCCTGGGGGGCCAGTATCCATGGCCCCTTCCTAGGCTATTAATATCAGCCCATAGTTGTCTGCCTAGCCTTTGCTGGTTATTAATTTTATGGCGACCCTATGTCATTTTTTGAAGGAGTCCCCCATTTTAGTAGCCAGTAAAGGCTAAGTATACAGTTGTGAGCTGATATTACTATCATGGAAACTCCATAGGTATTACCCCTTTCCCAGGCTATAAACATCTGCTCCCAGCCATTGGCTTTCCCTCTGCTGGTTAAGAAAATTATGCGGGAGCCCATGCCATTTTTTTTTCAGAAAAATAATCTTTTAATAATTAAATACATGTAAAGTAAGCTTCACACACACTGTACTAATTTATATATGTCACTGACATCTACAGTATCTATGTGTATATACTGTATGTAATCCATCTATTCTATCCTGTCGGATCCTGCTGTGATTTTAATGTACGCGGCTGCTGAATTGCCGGCTTTTCATATCTATCTATCTATCTATCTATCTATCTATCTATCTATCTATCTATCTATCTATCTATCTATCTATCTATCTATCCACACTGTTCAAAAAAATAAAGGGAACACTCAAATAACACATCCTAGATCTAAATGAATGAAATATTCTTATTGAATACTTTATTGTGTACAAAGTTGAATGTGCTGTCAACATAATCACACAAAAATCATCAATGGAAATCAAATTTTTGAACCAATTGAGGCCTGGATTTGGAGAGACCCCCAAAATGAAAGTGGAAACAAGTCAAAATGAAAATCAAAACAAGACAAAATTAAAGTGGAAACAAGTCAAAATGATGCTCAGTATTGTGTGTGGCCTCCATGTGCCTGTATGACCTCCCTACAACGCCTGGGCAGGCTCCTGATGAGGTTGCAAATGTTCTCCTGAGGGATCTCCTCCCAGACCTGAACTAAAGCATCCGTCAATTCCTGGACAGTCTGTGGTGCAATTTGATGTTGGTGGATGGAGCGAGACATGATGTCTCAGATGTGCTCAATCGGATTCAGGTCTGGGGATCGGACGGGCGAGTCCATAGCTTCAATGTCTTCATCTTTCAGGAACTGCTGACACACTCCAGCCACATGAGGTCCGGCATTGTCCTGCATTAGGAGGAACCCAGGGCCAACTGCACCAACATATGGTCTCACAAGCTCACAAGGGGTCTAAGGATCTCATCTCGGTACCTAATGGCAGTCAGGCTACCTCTGGCGAGCACATGAAGGGCTGTGTGGCCCTCCAAAGAAGTGCCACCCCACACCATTACTGACCCACTGCCAAACCGGTCATGCTAAAGAATTTTGCAGGCAGGAGGTTCACACTGAGCACATGTGACAGACGTAACAGAGTCTGGGGACGCCGTGGAGAGCGATCTGCTGCCTGCAACATCCTTCAGCATGACCGGTTTGGCAGTGGGTCAGTAATGGTGTGGGGTGGCATTTCTTTGGAGGGCCACACAGCCCTCCATGTGCTTGCCTGAGGTAGCCTGACTGCCATTAGGTACTGAGATGAGATCCTCAGATCATATGCTGGTGCGGTTGGCCCTGGGTTCCTCCTAATGCAGGACAATGCCAGACCTCATGTGGCTGGAGTGTGTCAGAGATGAGCAGTGTATATCTATCTACCAATCTATATATATCTATATGTGTTTTGAAGAATATTTCCTTTGAACACTATGTGTAAATGACATAGAGAATTGCCCTATGTAAAAGCTCATGTTAAAATCGCATTGCAATCGGATAGCAATTGTACTGCATTTGGATGTAAATTAGATGCTAAGTGTGAAAAATCGTATAAAAAATGCATGACATTTGCATTACACTCGTGCTACTCTCGGCAGTGAGAATCGGACCAATTTTATGTAACGGGTCAGGTAGGTGGAACCTCTGAGCTTTATTTATACAAGAAGGTTATACTTGTAAGAGAGCGGGTGGCGCCCAGGGAGACGGACAGAAAGTCACGGCAAGTGACGGGGCAGTCTCTGGTTATACGGGAAAGGATCACGGCAAGTGACCGGGGCAGTCTCTGGATTGACAGGCAGGTTGTCACGGCAAGTGACCGGGGCAGTCTCTGGATTGACAGGTAGGTTGTCACGGCAAGTGACCGGGGCAGTCTCTGGATAGACAGGCAGGTTGTCACGGCAAGTGACCGGGGCAGTCTCTGGATTGACAGGCAGGTTGTCACGGCAAGTGACCGGGGTAGTCTCTGGATAGACAGGCAGGTTGTCACGGCAAGTGACCGGGGCAGTCTCTGGATTGACAGGCAGGTTGTCACAGCAAGTAACCGGGGCAGTCTCTAGATGGACAGGTATATACGACCTGAGATGGTGAAGCCTCCCGGTAGGCTAGCAGGCAGATGGCGGATGGACACTCCCAAGTGAGCAGGCAAGAGTCTTGGAATAGCCGGGGATCACCGCCTGTGACGTCAGAACCTCCGGGTAGGGCTGCAGTCAGATGGCAGATGATCGCTCCCAAGCGAGCAGGCAAGAGTCTCTGGAATAGCCGTGGATCACCACTTGTGACGTCCGAACCTCCGGGTAGACTTGCGGACAGGTAGCATACAGCAAACGGGCAGGAAACAGGCAGGTAACTGGTAACGGGACCTGAGGGCTGAAGCAGAGTGAAACAGTGCAACAACAACATTGCTCGGGCACCTCCATTAAGGAGGAAGCCCTTAATATAGGGTGGAGTCCTCCGGCATTGGCCGGGGACTTATTTGAAAAATGCGCGCGGCTCCTTTAAGAGCGGGGGAGGGCGCGGGCGCGCGCCCTAAGTCCAGCAGCAGGGAAGGAGCGCGCGGCCCCAGCAGGGCGGAAGGAGGACGCTGAGGAAGGGTAAGGGGGGCGACGTCCCTGCCTGGCAGAGGACGCTGCTGCAGGGGAACAGCGTCCCTGCCTGGCAGAAGGCAGGGACGCCGACGCTACATTTTACTTACTTTTAGTGTGACTCCAGCCACAGAATAAAAAAGAGAAGCACAGACACATTAGAGTTTCTGCTTTCTAGTCAATCCTGGATTCACATCTACGCTGCTCAGTATTGCTGTCTAATGTCTTCCCCTCAGCTGCTGCTACCAAAAGAAAAAAGAGCAGGAATCCTTCATGTTTCTGTGTTCTCTGTCAAACCACCCCAAGAATATATATGTCCACACTGAGGGGACATGAGCCACCGCATAATCACCTCCACAAAGGAGTGAAGCCTCAAATAGTCAGGAAAGATTACGCTGAACTCTTGCTCTACTGCACACTGGTTATTCTATGAGCTTCTAGCCAGAACCAGCTCTACATGTCTGCCAGCAACAAACTTTGTCTAACCTACCCCTTGGAACAGGGAATGGTAGGACCAAAACCATGAGTACTTCCATACCACTAGTGTGTCACCACCTGAGACAACCTGTGAAGGTTCCTCCATTAGTGTAGCATTACCTGGACTGTGCATAGTATTCCCCCAATAGCAAGTGTAAAGAACTGTGCTCCAGCTGTCCTGAGATGCCCTAAACTTGCTTAAGTTCACATGTGTGTCGGGCTGCTTGAAATTTTGCCAACATCATGGGCGCTCCAACACCTGCACCCAGACACCACCTCCACAAGAGCGACCCCGGGAGGGTCTTACGGAGACGGTATAAGTGCCAACTATATATATTGACAATTGTTGTGGACACGAGGGAAGTGTTTACCGATCCAGCGACCCACCTCAACTACCGTGATATTGATATCCGCTGCCAGTGGAACTACATCTCCCACTGGCCCCTGAGCAACATCTGGCACCTCAACGCAGAAGTTCTTACCTATCCATAGGATAAGCTATCTTCACCGCTGGGACCCACATTGATTGACAGGGGAATTTTTTTACTTTTTGTTACATAATGGAGCAGCCGGCTGGAGGCCAGACTGCCTCCCCATCCATCTCTATGGGGCTGCTGGAAAAGCCGAGCACAGAGCTTGGCTACAAAATAAGGAATAAAGGAGCAGCAGACGGGCATGCGCACTGCCACTCCAATGGCGATAAAGGTTTCCTGTTCTGCCTATCGGTGCGGGTCATGCCCCTCCGATATAGGATATAGATACCATGTTGGAGAAAATATTATCCAGCAAAACAATTGCTCAGGCTTAATGAAAAATTACATCAACATGAAATAAATTGTTTGTGACGGCTGTGCACAATTTTGCAACTTTTCAGCGAGCAATGTTGAAAAAAATATTAGGTGCCCTAATGAAGCCAAATTTGCATTATAGCAGGTAACTTATGCCCCGTTTAGTCATGTAAGTTGCACACATGCTAAATTCTCTCTGACAGAAGCTGCAGAACCGGCAAATGCCCTCCGGTGCTAACAAGACGATGAAAACGCTGAACTCACAGAGACGAACAATATGTTTCCGTAGCTGTGATACAAACAAGAGGAAAGAAAGTGTAAAGTACATGTAAAACTGAGTCAGAGAGAAGCTGAGAACCACTTACCGCCGTAGCCATAACAACTTCACAGATTTACGCACTATTCTGATCAGCTGATAAATTTAGGAACTTTGAGTAGTCGTCGGGGTCTTAATATAGAATTTAAATAATGTTTGTGGAAGGATTTTGAGGACAAATTGTCTCAAAAAAAAGCTGGAGAAAAACTCAACAGCAAAGTTCTTTAACTTTAATGGCATCAGGCTCGTCTTGTTCCCTCCCCTCTACTTGTTAGGGCACACATTGCACCCTTACGTTTTCCAATGCATAGTGTGACCAATGGTCAGTAAAATTCTTGCCCTATATATATAGTTTTTTGTTTTTTTTATGCAATACAGATACATTTTCTTCCCCCTTTATCTCCTCAGTTCACAGTTTTGGCCAAAACAATATGGACTTCCAGCTCACTGAGGAGTCAGCTTACAGCTACCTATAGAAGTATATGGAGGTGAGAAGGAAGGGGACAGAGTGAAAATGAGAGGCAGAGACCCAAAGACTTGTATCAAAATATTAAATTATTTAACCCTTAAGGTAGACACCTAAAACAACAAAAAATGAAGCGCTAACATTGCCATTATTCGGTCGCAATAAAATACAATTCAATAAAAAAAAATCCAAACGTCATATGTAGCATCAAAATGGTACCATTAAAAACTACAACTCGGCGTCCAAAAAATAACTCTCATACAGTTGTAAGCAGGTTGCGGGATGCAGTGACAGACAGAAGGCAGAGCAAGGGTTAACAAATTTAATAGTTTTAATTCAACAGGGTGATATCTCCTCGCAGGGAGATAAATGGTTAAATGAGGGTTAAACAGTTCAATGGCAAGCAATAGGCAAAGGTAATGAGCAATAAACAAGATAACGGCAGTTCTTTAAATCTCTTATCGTTTCAGAGGCTTCCCAGTCCACAACTGAAGCTTTGAAGGCAGTGGCGCCAACAATGGCTGGTGCGGTGCTGTTCCAGTGGGGTCCTGCAAACAACGGTCCGTCTTCTGGCGGCAGTGGTCGGTCTCCGGCACCTTCCGCTGAGCCCCTAGTCCATAAGTTGGTGCGGCCAAAGCAAACAGGGTCGCAGCACTGACAGAGTCCAATGTGGACTGGCAAGTGTCAACTGGCAAGGTAGGCAGCAAATGTCTGTCCAGAATTCAGCTTTATCTATGCGGCACGTGCGCTGTAATCACAGTCATGGAGCGCACGTGTCTCTCTTAGCAGCTGCTGTCACCTGAATGGCTGCAATGCACGGCTATGCTCGGTTTGCGCTGCTCTGCGTGTCCACCGATACCACACTCTGCACATCCGGGCACACGGCGCTCTGCACACACACTGTCTCACCGGAGCACCCGCTGAAGTTCTGCTGGAGTACGTCTCCGTGCTGCCTCTCTCGCTGTGGAGTGCGCCGCACACCTGCCTCCGCTCTCACTGCCGGCGGGGAACTGACCCATTCTTTGTGTGCTTTCTCCTCACTGCATGGCTTTGCCACAACCCCTCTTCCTGGGTCATGGGGCCTGTCCTGCCCCCTATTCTTTCCCCCAGGCAACATGGGATGCAGCCTCAGCAGTTCCTGACCCAGCATGATGCAGGCACCTGCAGCCTGGTCTTCCTCCTTACACAGTCCCATTTTTTCTTTTTTTTTTATAAAGTTCAACATTTTTTTAAGATACGAAAACAATAAAAATAAAAAAAAGTTATGGAAGAAGGAAGAAGTGGGGGAAAAATACAAAATAGCAAAAAATTGACTGCGTCGTTAAGTGGTTAAACATACCCTCATGATGAATTCTCCCTCTGTGTTGTTATGGGGCTTTGGCTAGGTTAGGAGGGAATGGGAGGTCACAGAACAGGCGAAGCAGCTGTTGATAGGTAGAGGAAACAGTGAGACCTCATTTAGATGTCAGATTTTCACGTACAAGTGTTTTGTATTTTTCACAGATAGCTCTCCTACCTGTCATAGTCTACAGGGCCATTCACATGTCGTGTCGATGGATCAAAATCTGCAATACGAGGCATTGTAGCCGTGAAAAAATCGGACCGTACTTGGATCATATCTGAGTGTTTTCACGGACTGCTATAAACGAAGAGGTGGAGTAACTCTATTTTTATTTCTCCAAGTATGAGAAAATCGGATGACAATCGGACCACTCTATGATCAAAGTCTGATCAAAATAATCAGTGCGTTTTTCTCATTCCGTGATAAAAACTGATTTCCGAATGAAACCTCCAAATTCTATTCTGCTCTAAAAGAGTTAGGCGGGGTGGGACCTTGACTATTCATGAGGATCCAGTTTGGTGAAGAAATGCAGCCAAAGCCACACAACCAAAGTGCTTTTCCTTTACAAAAATAAAATCCTCATTCTTGCTTCATAATAAATGTATCTTATGGGAATCTGATTTAGGAAATGATAACCCACAAACGGCATCATCCTGACTAATGAAAAATATCCACCAAAAGGCCTGAATTCATCATCTCTGACCACTGGTGATATAACCGATCCTCTGGACTCTGTCACGTCTAAAGGAAAGCGTTGACTGACTGTACAAATAAAATATGAAAGTAGGAAACCTGCGTGCGATGGCTCAACTCTGAAAAACTAAGAGCAGATGAGAAAAGTCTGGTCATCTGTCAGCAACACGGACTGTGCTACACTGTATACAGAGAAGTAATGTTATCCAGTCCACCGCCATGCATCACTGGACATTTCTATGCAATTCACAGTTTATCGAATTTCACCACTGTAGCTATATACATACATGTCCCCTTCCTGTTACTGCATATCTGACACACTGAATGATTATTGGTTCTAAAGAGAGCCCGTCAGCACATTTTTACATATGGAAGTAGTGATATGGTTGTATAGGTGCTTGTCCTCCGATAAAAACGATAGCTTCATTGTATATAGGAAAGATGTGTATCTTCGTACCGTGTTAGCCAGTAGATAGAAAAATATTTAGACTTGAGAGTCCTCAGTGGTTGATACCTTTTAATGGCTAACTGAAAAGATGGTAACAAATTGCAAGCTTTCGAGACTACTCAGGTCTCTTCATCAGGCATAGACTAATACAACATCTGAAGAATCACATATTTATACACAAAATAGCACAGAAAAAATGCAATAGGTAGGACAAGTGACATGAAGCAGAACTGTCATTATGGCAGAGGGATTAACATAAATATGACTAGTTCATAGATAAGGAGTGAAGGTTTTTATTACCCTCTGATTGGGGTCTGGTATTGTGTTGTGATGACCCTAAAAGGTCAGGGAGGCAGATTCCTTAATTGTTGTAGAACGACATAAAACTCTGGGATATATTCATCCCAGCACTAAGAGTGTCAAAGGTCATCATAAGTTTATATTCCCAGACTTTTCTATCCTTCTCAGATTTGAAGTTAGATTTTAATACAAGTAATTCCATATCTGTCATGCTATGACCGGGCATACAAAAGTGTTTGGCCACAGGTAAATCCATTCTTTTTTCTCTTATTGTGTGGCGATGAGAATTCATCCTTGTTCTCAGTTTTTGCCCGGTCTCCCCCACATACAGACCCCCAGTTGGACATTTAGTACATATAATTAGGTACACCACATTAGATGTGATGCAGCTGAAAGTACCTGGTATCTTGTAGTCCTGATGGGAGTTGGGGATCTTTATCCTGTCCGTGGTCATTATAGATGTACAGGTTTTGCATTTCTTTTGTTTGCAAGGAAAGGTACCTGCAGCTGTTGGGGAGGACAGGGAGCTTCTGACAATGATGCTTCTTAGATTTGGGGGCTGCCTAAAACATAGTAGTGGGGGGTCTGGAAATATGGATTGTAATCGGGCATCATTGTAGAGATCTGGTGTGCCAGTCGTAAGAAATCTAGTGTATACGCCATATGCAAATGAGGCTGGAAGTTCACTGGCAGCTTGTCAGAGCACTTGGAAGAAGCAGTTCAAGAGCAGTTCACAATGCAAAGATAGAGCTGCGAAGTGGTCAGCTTGGAGTGCGATAGTAGTTGAGGCATGGGCCAATTATTCTAATCCCGATAGCTGGAAAGTTTGTGCCTACCAACTCCTGATGGTCACCACAAAGTTTCTACAAGAGCACTATGCCACAATCAAGGGAAATTAGAAGATATAAGGAAAAAATCAATTACTTTGAAAATATTATTTAGGTTCTCGGACTTCATCTAAACAAAATTAGGGCCACTATCTACAAAAAAGTATACTTAGGCTAACGGTAAATCTGTTCAATTTGATCTTTGAATATGACTGCAGTGGTGCACCTGTGCCCTCTCAGCATGCTGACATGTTTGCAACTTTTACTAAATATTTTTTTTATCAACAGTTCTATGCTAGAACTCATATCTAGGAACTTATACTGGCAATAGATTAGTCCAGTGCACCACTCTGTTGTCCGTGCACAAATTGGTGCAACCCTCCACATGGTCACAGCAACTTAGAGAAATCCAGGAACCAGGGCACCAGACGTCCTCCTTTTGGTAAATTTATTCGTACAGAAAAATCACAACGTTTCAGCCGTGCAGGGCCATCACCAAGCCATAAAAAAAGTATCTCATTCTTTTTTATGGCTTGATGAAGGCCCTGCACGGCTGAAACGTGGTGATTTTTCTGTACTAATAAAGTTAGCAAAAAGAGGACGTCTGGTGCCCTGGTTCCTGGATTTTTTCATATTTGAGACCTGCAGTGAGCGCTGGGCTGCACTATTATCTAAACAGCGATTTGCTTTGCATAAAAACCTCAATAGAATCATTTTTCACAAACATAATGCACTGATATATAGAGATTTATTTCTACATTGTAAATGGAAAATAGAAATGTACTAAATACTTTTTAAAAAATGTTATTAAACATGACAAAAGTTAATTAACATATATGCAAGCCCTGTAAACTGAATCATCTATACAGTACAATAAACATATTATTTATAGATATAGGGAAATGTCATAAATTAAAAAAAAAAGTTATGATTATAAATGCTGGAAGGCAGAAACAAAACAATAAAATACAACACCGTCATTTGCTGGAAATAAAAGGGTTAACTTCGCAGCATACAGTTGCATTCCTCTCTCTTCGTATACATTTTTCCATAGCAGTTTTTGGGGCAAAAATTCACAGGAAAATATAGTTATGTCATGTAAAATATGTTAAAAAAATATCATCAACGTCATCGTGTTTGCATATTTTGGGTGGACGTTACGGAATAAGGGGGGCCACAGGACTTTGACCAAGGACAGTCGTGAACGTTGAGTAGGACTTGTCGCGGCACAAAATTATAAAATTTCACACCCTATCAAAACAAAAATTGTCAAAAAGATTTTTAAAACACCCCATTAAAAACTCAGATGGGGTAGTGTGGTCGTTTTATAATGTCCATAACAAAAAAATATAGCCATTATTAAAGCGTGGCGAGATGTCACCTCCTCCTGAACACATTTCTGTTGTTAGTGATGACATCAGGCTGTATGCACAGGCGCAGTGTGATATCCGGGATGCTGAAGGTGGTGGGGAACGTACTGATGATTGCCTGACATGCACCAGTAGTGAGTGCGTATTATAAATAATGCTGGTGGGAATGGCCTCAGTACCCCCTGATGAAGCAATATGCGAAACAAGCGTCGGAATCCTTTTTTGGACCTTTGTCTGCACTGAAATTTTTAATGTCGTTAGTAGAGATGAGCGACTTTTCCTTTTTTCGGGTTGAGTCGGGTTTCGTGAAACCCGACTTTCTCAAAAGTCGAGTCTAACGAAGTCGGCCGACTAACGGAAATGGTCGGGTCGGAGTCGAAAATCTGACCCCAATGCAAGTCAATGGGGAATAAAAGTCGGCAGGGAGTGGAGGACAGTAAACACACCTACAGTGCCCATTTTCAGAGCCGGTGGGCAGCTCAGCCAAGGAGCGGTGCCGCGCGGCTTTGAGCGGCGCGGGATTCAAATCCCGCCAAAGCCGCGCCTGCACCGCTCATTGGCTGAGCTGCTCACTGGCTCAGCCAATGAGCGGTGCGGCACCGCTGATTGGCAGAGCTGTCGGGCGGCTCAGCCAATTAGCGGTGCGGGGGATTTGCATCCTGCGCCACTCAAGGCCGCGCGGCACCGCTGCACGTCATCTCATTGCCCACAGTGTACGTCCTTGCTCATTGGTGAAAAAAAGGCGCCTGCAAGCATTCGGGGAAATCCGACTTACGTGCTCGGGTCGACAATCGCTCGGCCGACTGCACGCTCTGGTCGGGTTTCGGCCAACGAAACCCGACTTTGGCTAAAATCGGCTTCTTTTGAATCTGACCGACCTGTTGCGCTCAACTCTAGTCGTTAGACATAATTGTGATAGGCATTGTTCCAGTATTGAATACTAAACGATTAGATTTTTTTGCGCTGCTGACCAAGTATCCACGCTAGATACAGTCTTGTTCACCGCCACCTGGTACTAGAAGAGTTAATATATTGCCACGCTCTCACCTTTCCTGCCAAAAATACCCTCAACCAATATTCCCTAGAAATAGTTTCTATTTTTGAAGCTAATCAAGACACAGAGCAATCTCATGGCCACATCCATTCTTTTCGTTTCTGGAAAGAAGATGCAGACCCGTTACCATGGAAACTGTTGCTCAGATTTCGCTTTTTTTTTTTTTTCTGTTCATTAAAGGAAACTGCACCCTAAAGAGTAAGACATAGAAAAGGGAAAAAAAAGATGTAATGGTTGGTATTATGTAAGTGTATTTAATAATTGAAAGAGAAGCTTCATCGCCTTGTAACGGAATGCAAAATACGTCTTTTGTATAAACATCTATGTCCTAAATTATTCATAGAAATATGACCTCGGAGAGCAACTAGTGACAGCTCTGCAGCCATATGTTTGCTATCTGTGGTTTTAAGGCAGCAGTTTGTGAGGGATATTAGTTCCTCTAAGGCAGAAGACTCATGGCCAGGTTAGGTTTGGTCCCATGCACATGAAGAGAGGGGATACATGAAGTCACTATTGTGTGTTTTTTCTAGCAGATTCATTTGAAAATTAACCATACTTAACAACATTGGAAACGTTGGATGCTTAAAGGGGTTGCCCAGGCTTGGGGCTCAAGTTTGCAGACTTGTACCCCAAGGTCAGACAACCCATTTAAGCTACATCCAGTCCCACTTTTAGACACTCTTTCCCATAAATTCTGACCATTTTAAGCCAGAGAAATTTTGACATTGTTTCCAAAAATTTGAGTATGACGTGGCAAATTTGGCACACGCCTCTGCGGTCTGTATGAGCATTTAGATGGGTTTTCCCATTTCGAAGAGTATTCCACCATGAAACACAAAATAAAACCTATGTAAAAGAGCTGGAAAAATGTGCTACACTGTATTATCCAAGTGACAAGAACACTAGTGAACACATAATTTCTCATATAGGTTGTGAACCACAACATACAATGTGCTGGATGAGGCTAGCGCAAAGAGTCAACGAATCAAGAAGTTGGGAACAAAGGATTTTTCTCTGCTCTGCCAAGTGTACCAATGATAAATCCAGAAAAAGGAGCCGGAATCAGAATAAAGTAATGCGATTTACTGCTGGCGCGTTTCAAAGTAAAACAAACGTGTGGTTTGTCCTGACTCGGATGAAGTTTGTTTTATTTTGAAACGCTTCGAAAATAAACCGCATTCCTTTATCCTGGTTGCTGCTTTTTTCCTTAAAAAAAACTTGGCAGCGCAGAAAAAAATCCTTTGTTCCCCACTTTTTGATTCGTTGACACAAAAAAAAAAAATCTAACAAACTGAGCTTGAACTCATCTTACCCGGGTCTGCGGCTGCTTTTTGCTACTCCTACCCCTCTTTGTTGATTGGCTGCAGCGATTTTGTGACCTCAACAGAGCTGCATACAATCAATGAACTCAGCAGTTCTGCCGATGTAGATGGCCTCAACCACTAAGTTCAGCTATTGCCTGCAGCGATCTCATGGACTATAGTTGTGAGGTCTCAGTTGCAGCCTGTGAAAAATCACCAGAGTAGCATCGGAGAGGTAGCGCTGGATGCACAGGACACCGAGCACTAGCTCAGTTTTCTATTTTAAGACTAAAAATGTGAAACCGGAAAAGCAATTTAAGTTGGTCATACACTAGAAAATATGGACCGTTTTTGTTTTTCATGACATGAATGAGTGAATTAGATGCTGGTAGAAGGCATACAGCATGATAAAAGTTGATCTGCCATGTTGCATTTTTATGGTCATTATTGGATGCTGTAGTTGGAAAGTTGTTCATTCACACCAAATCTACATTCATCTAAAGAAGCCCAGTCTAGACGACAGAGCATGGTAGAAACCAACTTGGGAAGTGTCATTTTAACTTATGTCAATGAGGACCGGTAAAGTCAATGAGCAACCACCACCTAAAACTCCCTCAAAACAGCAAATCTGAGATCACGGATGTACGGCCGGCTTTAGTCAAACCACCAAGTTAAAGGCTACATGGTTGTCCCTTGTAACTGATCTGTGGTGTCTTACAGACCGCTTGGTAACTAAATTGAGGATTGTGGATGCCCAATTTTCCATTATATGAGGTAAAAAATGACCATAAGGTTTTATTCAGATGTCAGTTTTTCTCACGTACGAGGTTAAACTAACCAATTTTTTTTATCAGAGTTTGGTCCAAGTGTCATCAGTTTTTCTCGTACATGGAAAAAAAAAAGTTTCTCCACTTCTCCTTTCTGACAATCAATGAGAATTGGATGGCATCGGAGTGTGGTCCAATTTTTTCAAGGACCCATAGACTTATATTCCAGATTTTGATATAACCCCCAGTTCAATTTACAGACCACTTGGTCCAGGAAAAAACAATATGTGACTTGTCCCATAAAACTATCACAGGTACGAGTGCTATTCGTGAAAACCAAAGATAACACACATACACAAAATGATGAATAAGACCTTACCATTAGTAAGGAGGAACTGTCATGTAGTGACAAGGAAATGTGGGCACCTATCCAATCCCTTGAACAAAGGGCACCCTAGGCTATCCCTATCCCCTGGATTACCCCAGATGGTGGAGACACCGGGGTCTCAGCTTGCTATGCTCCTATCTTAACCCTTATCTGTTCCCTCCACCACCCAAGGAGGTAAACAGACAGGGATAAAAGAAAAGTACAATCATACAAATACACTCACATATCAACAGAGTGTAAATCAAGGGAGTAGTAAAAGGGGTACACCAAATGGGAGAGGATTAGGATAAACACACAATACCAAAACCACGCAGCTATCTCCTGTAATACACCAACCACCTGCTACTAATTCAGAACTCTCCTTCACCAGTAAACCAGGAAGTTGAAAATATCACTGGCAACCAGAGGGGAGTAGCCAACACAGAACAGCTGAGAAAATTCAGGATGGAGAACTGCAGGAGATCAACTGAACTGATTAACCCTTGACAGAGCAAGGAAAACCTGCACTGTTTAGTAGGATTGAGAAGCAGTTCTAATCAGTGCAGGAGTACATGTAATCAGATGCTGAAATCTTCTGGCCCCTCTCTGTTGGAGTATCCTGTGACAGGAACTTTACGAAGTAGCCAATATTTTTGACTTTGGGAAGAACATGTGGCGCTTCCGGATCATCGTGACCAACTGGATTGCTTATTGGATGTTCAAAATGGTCACTGTAAGCTTAGATCTAAACCCTGTCTGACATCTCCACCTTTTCCATGCATTAATTTTGATATATATCCACCATTAAAAGGCTGGGAATACAGGCGATATGTCATGTGAGCTAAGAAAACCTGACTAATGAAATTGTACCATTAGCTGCTATACAAATGGCATAGAAGAATTGCTTTAGCTATTAAAAGTTTGTAACATACACCTTTTTACAGCAACAGTGCCACACTTGCCTACAGGTTGGGTGTGGTAATGCATCTCAGCCATATTCACTTCAGTAAAGCCGAGGAACAATTCCAGATATGAAACATGATGCCATTTCAGGAAGAAAGCAGCCATGGTTTTCTAATCTGTGATGCTACAAGCAGAACTCCCACAATGTAGATTGGGATCAGTAAACATCCTCCATGATCTACTATGACATAGGAGGTACTAATGGCACAAAGTGAGCCCACCTTTTCCAATGGGGATCCTGTGAGCTGGTGGCCTATGAGGGAACCTTAGCTGTGGGTCACAAGGTTACGCTAGCTGAAAAAAGAGCTCCAAAGAGGGTCAGTATGAGCTAACCTAGCCCTACTTATATTCAAGGCATTCAAGGTTGATTTGTAGTGTCTGTTACACGAGCCTTCAACAGGTCCACTTGTTTTCTGATTCTCTTAAGCCAATTGTAGATTTAAATGTGGACAGAGAAGAAAACGTGCAACTCAAAATCAGACATAAATTATGTATCTGTAACATCTGTGCCGGTTCCTGTCCTTTTAGGTCATGCTTCGGCACCTAGGCAGCACCACACTTTTGTTGCAGGTGACAGCATCAATTCTGTTTTATTCCTGGTACTTTTGGTGCCGCTGGATCGGTGAGCTATGGGTTGTCTGGTTTTGATTACTCCTTTCTGAGAGCCCTAGGCCAAGCTACCTATTTAAACCCCTGGGCCTCTGACTTCCACTGCCAGTTAATTAGTTCTGCTACCTGGTTTTGCTCTAGTCCTTGCTTGTGCTGTTTTCCTGATTCCTCCTGTTTTCTGACCTCGGGGTATATTTTGACCATACTCTTGCTTTAAAATTCTGTTTCTGACATGACGTCTTGGCTTTTACCATGCATGGCGACCCTTCCTGCCTGTGGCTCACTCCTCCAGACAGCAGCCCTTACCTATAATCAAACCAGGGGACTCCATTTTAGGACAAGATCCCTGTATCGAGGTTAAATAGTGAAAATGGGGATTCCTCTGGAATCTGCCAGACATAATGGCTTGTGCCAAGTCCATCCAAGGCAGCCTTTTTGAGCGAGTGGTCTCTAACAGACGTTGACAATATCAAAATTCATACTGTGACCTTTTGTTCCAAAGTGAAGGGTTTTTTTATACGAAAATGTAAATTTAGCAATCAAGTTCATATAAGACGCTAGACAATGGTTTGTCGAGAAATGTGATTTTATGAAAATGTTTCAATTACAATTTTAAAAAAAATTGATTTAAATATTAGGTACAATGCAATTTCCATACACATGCCAAAAAAAACAATCTGCATCTGATGATGGTTTATGTTGCACATGGTGAGAAGGAAGATGAATGTTTGCTTGTTGCTACATCTTGAGCGACTTTGAACAATAAGCACTAATTACATATTCATGTAATATGTTCACGGGTTTCTGCTCAGATTAACGTCTTCTTCAAAAACATTCTTTGGTACAATCTGAGAGCAAGAATTTGGCAGATGACAGATCTGATCTGATGGAGTCAACATCAGGCATCGCTTGTCCATCTACACATGTTATTAGGACAGATTCCAGCTGAATTTTACAAGACACTTTGAAAAGGCAGCGAGTTGTAAAGAAACAGACGGCGAGAAGCCTGAAAGCAATAGGAGGTTCAAGCCTCTTGTTAAAGAATATTACCAGCTACAAAACAGCTTTTACAATGTTTTTTTGGAATTGATTCAGGATGCATAGAGCTACCGCTCATCTTCTAGGACCATAGACACTAGAAGATAGATTCAATGGAAGGGGCCAATTAGACGAGTTAATCTCAGTCAACAAATGTCTATGACGAGATTAACAGGGTTGTCTGCCATCTTTGACATTTAGACATAAAAGTGGGGAGTTTCCACATGGTAGCCTCCTCTACGAAGTCCAACATATGGATGTCACAAAGGTGTATGGTAACCTATCCTACGAGACCAACAAGAACTGATGTAAAAAGAAAAAAATTGTCCAAAAATATTGGCACAGACTACTTTTAGAAATACACTCGGCAATAATGAGCACGCGCAGCTACTTGGCAACAAAGGTTGTCGTTCGAAGAATGTCACAAAATCGGAGACATTTTTTTTCCCTTGTACCTTAGCCTTGGTTCACATGTCAAGTTGTCATTCATTTGTAACGGATCCAGTATACAAAAAAAAAAAAAATTGGAGCAAACAGAGTAAAAAAATGAATGCACACTTTGGTGTTTGTTTCATATTCATTTTTGTTCCGTTTGCAACCGATCCGTTTTTACTGGAGATGTCTGGCAAAATTGCTTTGATGAATCCCAGATAATGTTTTATTGATCCAGCTAAAAAAAACGGATAGCAGACAGAAAGGAGGCAAACGGGAGACAATTTAGGACATTTCTTTCTCTATTCAAATTGGAAAAAAGTTAGGCCTAATCATCTGTTACCATCTGAAACACCTTGTAAAAAAACGAGAAATTAACCCTCCATTTCTAATTGTTAACAAAAAAATAAAAGAAAACAAAAATAAACTTTGATCTTACTAAATTGCCAGAACAATATAGATGCCTGAAAGACAGATATACAAAGACATGCCTTTGTATTCATTCTCACTGGGCTGTGGCAATGTAAGCAGAGACATAAAGGGTCTTCAGATGCCTTTGTTTCTGTAGTATAAGTTAACCAGAACATTCATTCCAAAAAATGTTGGAGTAGGTGATTTTTTTTTTACTTTTTGCTTAAAACAAAAATTCCAAAATTCCAGAGGGATAAACTTAGTTTACCTAAAAGGATTGTAACCCACATCATGCAGAGATCCTGAGAGCCTGAATGCTTTTGTACAACATACTATGAAAACATTTTAAAAAATGTGGTCTCTTTCCATTTTACATTATGTGCCTGTTTATAACTCATCTGTTTAATCAGACTGAGAATGAGTTTTATGAGCAGAACCTATAATCAGTTAATCAGTGGCTTCACTTCAATGAAAAAAAAGAAGATTATAATAAGTGATTCTTCAGCACATAAATGTCTGCCTCCACTTCCTCTAGGCAAAATATGTTGAGGAATACTATGGAGGAACTTAAAGGGACAGTCCAATTTAGACAACATATTTTCAAATATAAAAAGTGCTTTGGGCTTTGAAGGACCTTCTCCTGAAATGCCTGATTTTCCCTTCGGAGGCACTGCAGGAAAACCTACTGTTTACAGCTAATTTCTGGGCATCCCAACAGGGAAACGCCTCACTTCTAATCAGTAGGGATTGTCTAAGGTGGAGCTGGTTTGTACCTCTACCTGAGCATGTTCCATTACTAGAAATTGGCATGCCCAACATTTTTGGGTCGAATCAAACACTATCTGTAGGTAGATGGCGGTAATGTTGACTTTTTCATATCAATGACTTCTCCCGAGAATAGCTACACCGCCTTGACTGTATATAGACTTGGGAATACAGCCTCGTTTTACATGATGCCGTCATTGGCCTAATGCTGCCCTGGATAAAAGTTTAGTGGCAATATCGTGGCCTAATTCCTGATGACAGATTCCCTTTCATTTTTTTTTCCAGGTGGAGAAACCCTTTAAAATGTACTAAAACAAAAATAATATATATATTTTATCAAAGCATGTTTTTATATTGTTTCCTGACGCTCAGATTACAAAAATCTTGAACTATAAGTCCACACAGGATGTGAATCAACCATAAAAGTACCATAAAATGCCCAACTTTTCTTTATCAGTCTTCAAAGAGCAGCGTAAAAATTTTATGACAAAAAAAAACACAAGAAAAAGGTTACCTAAAACAATGAGCCTGAGGAAAATGGTTACACAGTGCCGATCATATATTACATCATAACACTTTGAGGAAAAAAAAGTCCTTAACGTTTACAACAGCCATTTTGAATGCGAGTCGTTCCAGCTCTGTAGAATTTCCTGGTGAGTCAAGGTCAGTGCAGGAGATCACCAGCTGAGGAATCAGGTTTGGTCCATGGCAAGTTGCATTAGCAGATTAGTTACAGCAGATTTCTGCACTTTTGGATGTCCACAGAAATATCCATTAGTAAAGTTTGCAAGAAAACTGTCAATATTTTTGTGCTGTACCAGACAGAGATCCTGTAAGTTTCCCTGGCACCACTGCCGCAGAAGTGCAATTCACAGAAGTGATGAATTTCTCAATGCATAAAATTAAACATATTCACGGTAAATGCTCTTGATGCAATGAGGAAAATAGCAAAATTCACATTTACAGATATAATTCAAGTTCTCCTCTTTCTACAATGGTTGGGGCACAAACCCATCAAATAAACAACAGTTCTCAAGAACAAGTCCAATCAGCAAAATACGTTCATATCGCTGGAATTGAAACTGGTATAACCTGGACTCATCTGTTGCAAAGCCGGCATTCGAGATTCCAGGGAGTTTTCAGGTTTGGGAGAGGTTACCTGACTCCTCTTTCTTAACATTTGTCCAATGCCCATCATAGGAAATCGACCTCGACTCCTAACGCAATTTGGGCTTCCCAAGTTGCCAGAAAGGTTATTGTTACACGATGGGGAATGGGGAGAAGTTGGAGACATGGATTCAGAGCTAGACGGACTACTTTTGTCTTCGTATGTGAAGGACGAAAGGGTGGAATGAGCCTTCACTGGGGTTGTGTTGTCAAACTGAAAGATGGGTGAAAGAGTTCTTTCACTGGAATGACGAGGGGAGAAGGAGACCGGGGAACCTATGACTCGATACTGGTGAGATGGAGACAACTCTATTTGGTCTTCTCTGTTCACAGATTCGAAGGAACGTACAACGTTCAGATGAGGTTCCCTCATGCGGACACCCATGTTCATGTTCACAGTCTCTTGTGAGTGGGAGTCTTGACGTCTCATGATCTTAGGCGTTCTTGGATCTGGACTTTGCATTTCCAAATATTCCAAAGAACAGGAAGTGACGCAGACCGGCTTGTTTAATCTGACTTCATGAAAGGGACTTAATCCACCGACGGATCCTGCAAAAGGGAAAAGAACATCAATTGTTTCAATCTGCAATGACTAACTGCTAGACATAAGAGCTAGACATATATTCTCACCAACTACAGTCTCCTACGATGAGTAATGAGGAAAATGAAAAAGGTAAAAATATAACTTGCTTGGAAAAAGCAACCACATTGTGAATACCGTAGAGTGGTGGCCATTTAATAACGCTTCACTCCTAAAGAGTCATCATGACCACTAAGGACTTTTCTCCCATCCATATTCTTAGTAACCACATCCTTCCCACCATTAGATACAAATGTATGGCAATGTGTTAATTTCCTACATGTGACACGATGTTATTTATTTATGCAGAAAACCTAGCATTAATGTGTCCATGCGATGCAAAAAAGACTTTCAGCTCAGCATCACTGTAAGTGTTGCTTAGGAAACATTTGCTTTAAAGGGCCCTATGGAAATAATAACATATACTCAATTGACAAGGAATTGCTTATTTATGTAGAGAGGCTAATGGGTTCTAGGAACCCATCTTTGTATCATTTTCATATTCATATCTCTAATTCCATAATAATTTAGAAAGTATTCTGACTTTATAATGCGAAGTAAAAAATAAAATAAAAAATAGAATAAAAATAAAAAAAAGTATTAATTCCAAAATTGTTTCCAAAAAGCAAAATATTTCTATTTTAATTTAAAAAAATATTTTTCGGTATCAAAGCTAGTTTTTAATATATATGTGATTGGTGCTCCTATTTCTGATACAGAACTCCAAAACAAAGGCATGCATTGACAACTAGCCACATGATGGAAATTTGTCTGAAGTCGCCACTAGAGTGTTAGGAGTTTACTTCATACTGTTCATCCACTTAAATCAATAAAAAATCAGTATGCAGTAAACCGTGGTAAAGAAGAACCCCTCGAAGAGGACCTTTCTGTATCTTTTTTTTATATAAACTGAGTACCTTCCCACAATTGGCGCCATTTAACCGATTTTTGGAACAGTTTTTCTTTTTATTATATGACCCTCTTTTCCAAAGGTAGAAATTTTCCCTTTCATCAACTGAGTGTAAAGCATAGATCTTTTCCAGGGGCGTGGCTGTTTTCTGATTGGCCGGCATCAGGAAAGAAAATACATATGCCCACAGAGAAGTTCTATGGCACATGCCCAGTTAGTTGAAGAGAAAATTTGTACTTTTATTTCCAGGGGGCCATAACTTTGTAACGGAGGAGCATAGAACAAAAAGAAAAACTGTTCCAGAATCAGAGGAGCAGCGGCAATTGGAGGAGGTAGTCAATTGAAATAAAAAAAATACAATGAAAGGTCTCCTTTAAAGCAATTGCTTGCCTAAAAAGTCACTTTTTTGTTTTCAAATGACCCCTATTAGAGTATTTTCCAGTTAGGGTCTGCAATCTTCAGTTCTCCTGCAGCAACTCCACATGGAGCATTGCACAATTTCTAATAAACTGTATGAGCTGGCAATGTAATGTATGTACGGTATATGCTGGGTGCCCCAGACGGAGACATCAATTTAGCACTTAAGGGTATGCCACACTAAACAGCGTCGCTAACGAGATCGCTAAAAAACGTCACTATTTAGCGATCTCGTTAGTGACGCCGGTGTGTGTGGCATGTACTAACGACGTGGCCCCTGCTGTGATCCTGCTGTGATCTCGTTCATCGTTCACATCGTTCCGGACCCTATTTTTATCGTTGGCGTCCCGCTGGTGAGTATATATATATATCGCTGAGTGTGGCACCTTTTTGTTAGCGATGTGCGGTGTTTTTGTACTGCCAAAGTCGTTAAGGAGATCGCTAACCGCGATAGCGTCCTTAACGACATCGCTAAATTAGTGCGCTACTAGCGATATTAAAACGATCCCGCTAGCGATCGCATTAGTATGCGGCGTTATCGTGATCGCTAGCGGGAGCGTTTAGTGTGGCAGTACCTTTAGACTCACAACCTACCCCGTTCAGACTTTGAGGACTTTCTCTCCTTGAGAGGAGGCTTGGAGTTATGGCCCTGAGTCATGACACTTGGAGCCTGCCTGTGGGATGGGGAGCATTTTTCCATTTTCTTCTGACCACAACGCTGTTCTGATCGCTTTTCTGAATCCTTAGGTTTTCTTTCCTGTAAATAATGGAAAGAACATAACATTATTGAAAGATAAGTCTTCATGAAAGAAGAAAAGAAACTCAATGATTTTCTCACATTACAGATCAGGAAGTTAAACATTTTGCTATATTTACTAGCATTTTTTTTACGTTGTAGTTGGGGACCGGAGGGGTGGACAACATGGCTTCCATTTGAGTTGCACAGCGATTGTACTTGTACCGTAGATTTTTCTAAAGATCTGAAGGCAGGTGTGGATTTATTATATATATATATACGGAAGCTCAGTAGAACTTTTTATTGTGTTTTATATGTTTTCTAATGTTTGTGTTATATGTTTTTTATTGAGTATAAACAATATGCTGTACAATGGTGGCGTCACTCACAGAAGAGAATATTTAACAAAGTGATCGAAGACGATGACTCAGCGACTCGTAATTACCGATAAATTTTCCTATTTTCTACAGGGGACGCACATTCTTGGGGTAAGTCAATCTTGTAAATCCTAACATAACTGAACGTAACACCTCTATTTTGACAGCTACCTGGAATTTCTCTGTTTCTGAGATCTGACTTTGTCTGGAAGCACTCAGCAAAAAGCTTTTAATAATAATATGTAACGTCAAGAGTCTTTACTTTTGTGCGTCTTTCTTAGAAATCTGCCTTTTCATGTGTTAATTGTTTATTCCCTTGAACTTAAAGTTCAAAGAACTCTAGACAATGCCCCATTAGAAGAGACTAGTAGAACTGGAAATCGCATCATTTTCATGGGCTGCTGACATTCAGTCCTTATACAAACAGGTGTAGCTATAGAGGGTATAGAGGTAGCAGCTTCTGATGCCTGAGGGACTTCAAGGAATGTCTAGGACTTAACAAGCCATGAGAATTGTAAATGATAATGAGTAAAGGGTATGCCACACTAAACAGCGTCGCTAACGAGATCGCTAAAATACGTCACTATTTAGCGATCTCGTTCGTGACGCTAACGTGTGTGGCATGTAGCAACGACGTGGCCCCTGCTGTGATCTCGCTGATCGTTCACTAGAGTTCTGGACCGTATTTAGATCGTTGGCGTCCCGCTGGTGAGCCTATATCGCTGTGTCTGGCACCTTTTGTGAGCGATGTGCGCTGTTTTTTACATCGCAATGACCGTTAAAGTCGTTAATGAGATCGCTAACCGCTTTTGAGTCGTTAACGAGATCACTAAGTGTGGCAGCTACTAGAGACATTAAAACGACCACAAAAACGATCTCATTAGCTTGCGTCGTTATTGAGATCGCTAACGAGATCACTAAGTGTGGCAGTACCTTAAGTGGAAACCCCTTTTAAGATTTTTACATGATCAAAAGCTGAGTCTTCTATTAAATGTGAAAACCAAGGGGCAGGAGTGAGCAGAGTGGTGTAGAGATTCAATAGAAATTCAGTATTAGTTTCAGGCAAATTTGCTCTATTTGGACCAGCAGATGTGATTCAGTCCAATTATCAAAAAAAACATTTAAGCTCTGAGATCTCTCCAGATCCCAAAGCACAATAAACGTATGGGAGAGAGGAGGTTAAAAATGACTAAAATATCATACTCATCTGCCCTAGGCCTGTTCCTTCCCAATCGTGCTGTCACCACTCCCTCCGGTCTTTTGACCTTCTGGCGCCGACTAGGCCCCACAAGGCCTAATGCGCTGGACTGGTCAGGGAGCTGCAGCAGTAGGATAGGACAGTGCCGGGCCTTGGAGAAGTGAGTATAATACTTTTTGATGCACGCGCCCTCTAAATTTTAAAGGGTAGCGGAATATGTTGGTGCTATAGAAATTATTTATAACTATATAAGCACCTAAAAATTGTGAATCTGACAATCTGCTGATGTAATTTTCCTGAAATGGGTAAATTGTTCCCCCGAGTGCATGGGTTAATGGTTTTCAGGCTGAGGAAGGCCGGGATGTGCAATTTCCTTGTATCACATGAAGCAGCCACATCCTTCACTTTCATTCCTTTAGAAAGCAGAGCCCTAGGAGGAGTTTCCGATCCCTCTTTCCCTTTTCAGCGAGCAGGAAGTGACTTCCCTGACCATTGCTGAGACACGCTCCATCTGGCAGGGCCCAGGACACAAAGCATCACTTCCCTATTGTATTACATCCTGAGCCCGCATGGAAACCACTGAACCGCGTCTTGTTGGGGGGGGGGGGTCTACCCTTTCTAAATAAATATGGCGGTAATACTAGACCTCTACAAAAGGTGTTTCCTTATCTGTTCCCAAAGATACAACACAATCATGGACCGATACATCCTTACATCTACGGGACTTTCCTTTTGTTTTCCTAAGAGCATTTCTCTCTAGCAATAATATCCTTTATTATATAGCGCCAGCATATTCTGTAGGGCCGTACAAATGTAGGAAGCAGCAGACGCTGCACATTTAAGCTTTTCGGTTCCCTATTTTGCTGTGGATATGATACTAGAATTAATTTATAGTTTTCGCAATATGGAGAAATTATCCTCACTTTTGAGGCTGGACATATACTGTATACTGTATTATGTCAGCCAAACCTTATGAATTTGATAGGACCGGCTGATTATATAGTGTAGTATTCATAGGGACGTGTATGAGGATGGATTGACTCTCCTTCACCTGCAGATGCTTTTGGACAGATTGATCAGGCATGTTGGGTTTCAACATGCCTGATCCTTTAGCTTTCTTAGAAGACTATCCTATCCCCATTAGGATCCGAAAAAAAGAATGTGCATGTGTATGCGAATTTTGGAAGAATTAGCTGTTGGCTTACCAAAATTTGTTGGGAAGCCGTTTTTGATGTATTGGCACCTACACAGTGGTGTACCACTAAGAACGCAAGACTACCCATTTGCTATGGGTCTGCTCTGCAAGTCAGGGGAAGCCTATTCCGTTTGCTGGACTTATGTGGAGGCTATTATGCTGTTTGGAGGGTTATTATACTGTTTGGAGGGCTATGTGGAGGTCATTATACAGTGTGTAGGGATGTCCTATTGTGTGGGGGTCTCATACTGTATAGGAGGGCTGTGTTGGGGCTATCCTACTGTGTGTGGGAAACCGTGGGGGCCATCATACTGTATTGGGGGTATCATACTTTCCATATATTCACTGTGGGGGTATCATACTGTGTTTAGGGGCACTTTTGCTGTCATCATACTTCTTGGAGTCACGAAAGATGTATTTTAGTGTGTGGTAACAATAAAGGGTTTCAATAGGAGCAAAATTATTGCAAAGTTGTGAGATATGTTACTTTGTGACCCCCCCGTCAAATAAGCATTTTTTGTTTTAGGGGAAGGCAGCAATTAGGACGTCTATGGGGCTCCATGATTTCTATGTACGCCCCTGCACCTACACCAAATCCACAAGGCCTAGTAAACAATAACCCACAATCAGCAGTTTAGCTTTTGACCAGCACACAACTTATTTAACCCTGGAAGCATTGGGTGCCTGATGTGTCGTCTAGACGCTTATCTGCATTCCCTACTTCTAAAGCCCCCATCACACACAGCGATCTCGCTAGCGAGATCGCTGCTGAGTCACTAGTTTTGTGACGCAACAGCGATCTCCCCAGCGATATCGCTGTGTGTGACATTCAGTGCGATCAGCCCCCCTGCTGGGTACCGCTGATCGTCGCTGAATGTCCTGGACATTTTTTTGATCGTTGGTCTCCTGCTGGCCAGCACGCATCGCTGCGTGTGGCAGGCAGGAGACCAGCGATCAGCTGGTAACCAAGGTACACATCGGGTTTCCAGGCGCCGCACAGCGCCTGGAAACCCGATGTGTACCTTGGTTACCAGCTCCATGCACCAGCGGGCTGGTATCCAACGTACACTGCGGGTAACTAAGCGACGTTACCCGCAGTGTCGCTGTCCTGATCGCTGCCTGAGCTGCCTGTTTGGCAGCTCAGCAGCGATCATGTAGCGACATACCAGCGATCCTGACAAGTGCATATCGTTGTCGGGATCGCTGGTGTGTCGCTATGTGTGACGGGGCCCTAAGACCACATGCACATTAGATTTAGCCATAAACTTCAAAATCCTACATTTTTCGTCAGCAAGTCAAATTGTCAAAGAAACAAATTACCAAATAGGGCCAAATGGACAGTTCTGATTTGGGACCCCCTCTATAACCTAGCATGGCACCACACAATGGCAATTTCATTCCCTATCTTTCCCCAGTCAAAGGTATTAGAAGCTTGCCCCATGGGGAATTATCTAGTTTTCATGTGCTTTTTAAAATAGGAAGGTTGGATGTCATAGATAAACCAATCAGAGAGCATGTTTCATTTTTCTGATGCAGTTTCTACAATGAAAGCTGAATGCTAATTGGCTGGTATGGGAAGCAAAGTTCTTCCTGCCTGATACTGCATGAGGTCAGTGACTGCATTCAGTAGGGTAACACAACATTTTGCATGCTGTCTCTTTATATACACACGGGCTTATTTATTGGATTTACTTTGCATTATAGAGAAGAGAAGGCGATGAGGATTCTGGAACTCACCTCGTAGGAGTTCTTATTTGACTTGTATCTCTCCAGTGGATGCATCTGGTTCTTGTGGCAAACGTTGTCATTAATGTCAGGTTTCTAGCATGAGAAAAAACAGATGTTAATTTCAGAGCTCTGCACATTCTGCAGATAACAGGACCATTGTGATAATCACAGGTTGTAAATCATCCACTCTGTAATCCCCAGTCTCCTTGAGAGAAACCCCCTGCCCTCCCTTAAAACATGGCGACAGATAGCAAGTCAAGCTTACCCTCATAGTGATCAAGTAGCGCTCCAATTTACGGTTTAGCAGGAAGTAAACAGCAAGGGTATGACACGCGCGATTGGAGAGGATGACGTTGATGACATCACTGTGCTTATAACCGAGCTTCTCCGACATGTGACGGATCACGCTCTGACTCAAGTCTTCAAGATGGATCCTGGAGGGTAGAAAGACACTGGTCATTAGTGGATGCCCCTAGGATGAATTTACGAAGCTGGCCGTAGAATTAACAATTTTTGTTGGTAGACGTCAATATTTTCAATGGTTGTGTCTACATGTTAGCCTTGGTTCATGTATTACCCTTACTTATTTTGCTATTTCTTCAATATTTTGGAAATCGGCACCAACAAAAAATAAAGAAGTTGGTTGGAATTTTGGCCATTGAAAGCTGCAGGTCAATGATCAGCTCAGTATATATGTACACATGATGGTTTTTGAAGGGTAAGGCCAGACGAAGCAGCCGGGTCAGGACTGTAGTGGAGCCATGACATATAGCACCAAAGCAAAACGGTGCTTGGTGAGTATTTAGCAAAAAATTACCTAATTTTGGAGCGGTAAAAGTCATTTATTTCTCCAAGTATCAAGCAACAGCTACAACTGTAAAAGAAGCAGCTGTCCTGCTACAAAACAGTCACCCAACAGCAGCATTTAAATTTTTGTTGTGGTTGTGACCTTGTAAGATTGTGAGCCCTCACGGGCAGGTTCCTGTCTCCTCCTGTACCAGTCGTGACTTGTATTGTTTAAGACTATTGTACTTGTATTTATTATGTATACCCCTCCTCATATGTAAAGCGCCATGGAATAAATGGTGCTATAATAATAATAAATAATAATAAAATAAATAATGAAATAATAAATAATAATAACAAAATAAATAATGACCTGGTTGATCACTCTAGTCTTACCCTAATGTTTTTGGGAGGTTTTTAGTATTTGTGCATACCAATTTTTCATTAATGCAATTTTACCTAAATCGCTACAAAACAAAACTGCAAAACTGTGATGAATATATTTTGCACAGTAGAGCTTATGCCAAATGAATATAGACTGGGTCATGATGCCCTTTTGGTAAACCGGCCGTGCAGTAGCCAAATCTTTTTTTGCCAGGTCAAATTCACATGTTGTAGTTATTATACAGTGATGCATATTTTGCAAAACGGATCTAATCTAGTGGAGAAAACTGGAATATGAAACAACATCCGAATACTCTCTCTGAGGGTGTATCCACAAGGAGTATACAAGTAGTTTTTAACACTGATTTTGAAGCAAATCCGCTTAAAAATCCACTCCAAAGAGTATCAAAAATTATCTTGGAATGCTTTTTGATGTGAAGTTTGAAGAGCATTAACTTCAAAAACATCAAAACCCCTTGGTGAATATACCCTGAGAGCGGCTATGGTCACATGTCTAGTAACAATGGATCCAGCAGCAATCGACTAACAAAAAAAGTTGTGCAGATACAATTTTTTGTCTGGCTAAAAAAAAATGATTTCAACTGCATCTGATCTTTTAACATTGAGCCTATGCAAAACGGATCCATTAAATAGCCATCAGTTTTCTTCCTTTTGAATCATTTTCAAATTGTTGAAATACAGATTACTATTTAATAGATCTGTTTTCCATATACTCAGTGTTAAAAATACAGATCCAGTTGAAATCAGATTTTTAGCAGGACAATAAAAGTCATTGCTGCTAGTTCTGTTCTAAGGCCGAGGTCACAGTTTGCGTGCAATGCGAGAAACTCGCGCGAGTCTCTCGCCTCAATACCCGGCACTGCCGCCGGCACTCGGGACCAGAGTATGCGGCTGCATGTATTTCTATGCAGCTGAACGCTCCGATCCAGAGTGCCGGCGGCAGTGCCGGGTATTGAGGCGAGAGACTCGCGCGAGTTTCTCGCATTGCACGCACAACTGTGACCCCGGCCTAACTGATGAATACTGGACATGTGAACTCAGACTAAGAGGGTTGAGAATGGGCAGACTGCTAATCACATATTGAATTCAGTGGAACACCCACCCAGACTTATTAATTTTAAAATTAATTACTTTATTAGTATATTAGAATATATAGAATGTAATGAAACTCTGAAAGAGAACACCCATGTAGATGGTGCCCGAGGCAGGTTTTAACCCAACGACCCAATGCATCCAGCCAGCCAGCCGCTCTCTCCAGATGACACAATTGATAAGATGGGATCCTTGTGAAAACACCCCCAGCCATGGGACCACTGAATAATTAAAGGGACCTTCATGTAGTAGTGGTCATTTTTAACTGAACACTTGACTGGTAATGATGTCTCTTCCTTAACTGCCTCAGGGGTTTGTAGGACTTCTCATGACCTACTGCTCCCTCATTAGTCTAATAATCTCCTTAAGTAGCAGATGTTTTCCTAACGGGTACCAGGTGTGTTATTCAACACTTCTCCATACTGGACTTTGCATGGGTTGCCAATGTCAGAGAAAATTTCCAAATTGCTAAATACCCTGTAAATAATGTCTTCTTCTAATAAAACGTGGCCAGAAGACCAAAACCCTTTTCTAAATGTCCTAATAGGGCACATGGAGAGGACATCTCCCTTGCTCGGGACCTCCTTCAATGTTTTAACACTGAATCATCGTTCTTGGCAGCACTTTGTCTGGATGCGTGCTGCCGAGAACAATGACAGCCTATGGGCACCAATTGATCTATTACAGATTGCTCTGTGCACATGGGAAGAGAGGACGGCCATCCTAAACAGACCATTAAATGACCGCCGATCAGCAAACATGTAGCCGACTGCTTAACGCCACAAGTTGGCAAGTGTAAATGCACCCTCAAAGCTTCGATAAATATGACGCATGCCCTTCAATTCACTGCTTGGGTCTTGGTTTTAGGAGCAAATGCTGTTTCAGTACTTTCAGTGAAGCCCAATTATCTCCCCCTCAAAAGTAAATGAATATAACTGTTGCTATTAATTGACTGATAAATGGCACTGTAAAGGTCCTAAGTGTTTAATAAGCTTCAATATTGTAAAACATTGCTTTCACTGGAAAAAAAATCTTCCAAGCACTTCCATTTGTGCCACAATTAAAGGAGTAGCAGACTCGCCCCTGACTTTCCCCATTACACACAGCGTAAACATGCGGAGCTGAAGGAAACCTTTGTAGAGGAGAACAAGCCATTGCTTATTGTTACAGCCTTGTTTGCATGTAAATAGAATTACCAGATTTGCTGATGACAGTAATGGATCAAGGTGGAGGTTTTGACTATTGTCTCAAGGCACAGGAGCTGTTACATTTCCCACTAGTAAGGTGTGAAGTGTGAACACATTTGAGGTACTGCCACACTAAACAATCCCGCTAGCGATCACGATAACGACGCATACTAATGCGATCGCTAGCGGGATTGTTTCTATATCGCTAAATGCGGCCACATTTAGCGATATAGTTAACGACGCTATCGCCGTTAGCGATCTTCTTAACGACTTTAGCGGTACAAAAGTACCGCTAAATCGCTAAGAAAAGGTGCCACACAGCGATTAGATACTTACCCAGCGGGAGCGCCGACGAGAAAATAGGGTCCGGAACGATTCCAGCGACGAGCGAGATCACAGCAGGAAGCTCGTCGCTGGAAGCTGCCGCACTGAACAACATCGCTAACAGGATCGCTAAATAGTGACGTTTTTTAGCGATCCCGTTAGCGATATTGTTTAGTGTGGCATACCCTTTGGAGTTGTCAGCCGGCCATACATATTAGACAGGTCTCTCTTCCCTCTCCCCATCCCACCTGACAGCTACCTCTTTCCTGACAGCTCCCGCCATCCCGACCCTCCCATACACAGGAAAGCTCTGCCTGACCAAGTGCTCCCGAGTTCTGTATGAGAGAGCCACTACCGGACTCCTATGTCATCAGTTTATCTTCATGTCCAACAAAAGGATCAGTCGTTGAAACTCCACTGACCGAAACCTCCCCCCACCCGACATCATCTATTGGGGGTAGAGTTGTAAGGTCCCAAATACATCAAATAATTAGGATTCTTGACCTTGACAATCACTCTTATTACATCTGCTCCAGAACTGATTGTATGATATATCAGTCCTTCTTAGAATCATGGATTGTTAGACTTCCAGGGTCATCGTATCCAACCCCCCTGCTCAATGCCGGATTCACTAAACCATCTCAGACAGATGTCTGTCCAGCCTCTGTTTGTTTGTAATCTGTATCTTGTCCCTTTCAGTTTCTTGCGGATATTACAGTTTTATGTGTAGAACTGGTGGTAAATCTACAGTATCTTCTTTAGATATGATGCACAAATAGTTGAGTTGACTTTTCCTTCATCTGTAGCCACAGCCCCCTCATTGCATAATTGAAGTTTTCAGTTTTCCGTATGTCCAAAGATTTCACGTGTGTAGAAGAGTTTCTAATGATTGCTTCTTGAGCTAAATGAGTCTTTTCCCGATTTGCTTCATTGACCAGCAAGAAAAGGTTGAACATGTTGAACATTGGAGCGATTGTACAGACGTGTCTAGTTTTAGATTACACCACAGCAAATCTTGAACCTCACATCATTCCAGATTTACGTGTATTAATTTAGCAATTGAGAGCGAGCTAGAGCTACTTGCCCATCGTGCCATGTCGGGAAGATAAGTAGATACCAGACGCCTCAAATGCCATTTATCAGAGGTTACAAAAATATAGACACGAAAAAAATACCAAGTACTTCAACCTTGATGTCCCTAACAGCCAGATTCTTGGCAAATCTCTCATATGTCATCCATAATATTCCTACCTCTGGATTAATTTTCTTTTTTGTAGTAGTCAGAGCTTTTTTTTATTTTTTCTGATAATTTTCTATCAAAGGTGGACTTAGGAGCTTATGACATACTGTTTTGTCATGGATGTAATCACAAAATCTACAAGCACAGAATTTTAGATCCGTTTCGATTAACAATTTGGTGAATCTACCTGTTTGGATATGTGTGAACTCCTTTTCCATGATAGTTGTCATTTAGCCATCGATTTGCCAGTGCTTGCTGGATGTTTGGTCTTTTTAATGGATCGGGTTCCAGCAGGGACCGAAGGAAATTAACAGCGGCTGAAAAAGAAAAAATTATGTTACAGGAATATAACATCTACTCCCTATAATTGAATGATCCTACAGATTATTTTCTAGTCATTGTAGAAACTTTATTAAGACATAATTAAGAGGGTATTCTCCATCTTTTAAAGAAACTTGCCATTCCAAAGATCTTTTAAAATGTATTTGAAGGTGTTGTCTCATCTCAACAATTCCTATTAGATTAGGGATGTGGTCCTTAACTAAGGACAAGTAGAACCGCTTCGCTGACAAGTTACATAGACTGCTTTTCATTTAAAAGTGACAAGTTATTAGGTTGAAAGTGGTCAGTTTTCACTTTTAATTTATTCTTGCTGCTCAACTGAGTATTGCCCTTTTTGTTTTGATAAAATCCGACATATGGTTAGAGAGTTATGATCATTTATATTTAGTGCTCAATGGAGGTGCTTATTTGGCAAGGTGGAAAGCAGCCTAAAGACACGCCCCCAGAGAATCATGGGAGCCACGCCCCCAGAGAATCATGGGAGCCACGCCCCCAGAGAATCATGGGAGCCACGCCCCCAGAGAATCATGGGAGCCACGCCCCCAGAGAATCATGGGAGCCATGCCCCCAGAGAATCATGGGAGCCACACCCCCTTATTAAAGACCATAAAAAATAGCACTAAATATAAAAGCACAAATAAAAATAAAAAAAGGGGGATTATTTAGGGGATCAGTGTGTAAAATAAGAGCAAAAACTGGCCACTTTTGACCTGATGACAAGTCCCCTTTAAATGGCTGCATGTAAAGCTACACTTTTCCTGTAGTGGTCTATGCAGTGAAATTGAACAGTCGACAGGTGCTTGTAGCAGTCAGCTAATCATCATCTCATCTCTAATAATAAGAGATGTCTGGAATGAGCCACCCCCTTTAACATGCAAAACATGGTTTTAGTTTTTGATCTACAAAGGCTTATTCCAAAATGTTGAATAAAATAAGTAAATTAATTCCTTTTTTTAAAAAAATAATATTTTTTGTCATTTTTGGCCACTTGATGTGAATTACAAAACTGAATGGGGGAATATTCAGAAACTTTCTATATGTGCAGGGAAAGTGTTAATTTGAAAATCCATCCAAAAAATTTGGCTCGATGTCTATCAGCTTTACAGAACAGGCACTGCAGGCATTTTTCCCAACTTAACCGATTTCATGCAGACTATTTTTTTCCCTTCTTGCAGTTATGGAAAACTGTTACAGCAATTGGTCTGAAAAGCCATCTTTAGCCACGGAAAGTGAGAAGCAACATGTAAGGGCCTCGCGATGCTATGAATCGCCTTGGAAATTTGGTGACTACGGTACTTACCAGAGGAGAGGTAGGAGGGCAACGGATTCATGGTTTTGTCTACCATCTTCTGATACAAAGCCCGCAAGCTAAATGGTTCCACGGTGAATGGCAATGTGCCCGTCAGCATGGCGTACATGTTAACTCCACTTGAAAAACAAAAATGGTGCCAGACAGGTGAGTACTGGGTAGAGAGGTAAACTACATACACATCATTTATGAGCCAACTTCGACACTAATACTAAAATGGCAGAAACGGTATGAAATAAATGCTTTATGCAATTGTATCTCAAGACTGAATTCATAAGAAAATGGTCACAAATAGTTTAGCATCAGAGTTGTATACTAAAAACTGTATTAATAGTGACAGACGACAAAGCATGTAGTTTGATCCGGCACCCTACTCAATTTCATCTTTTACCCACTTCTTCATAACGTCCATGCAATAGGTGATGAAAAAGGTAAATGAATAAAAGAAGGAAGTGTAACTGTCGGACCAGACTACATAGTATTTGTTTGTAGTCTGTTACCATGGAGACATGTAGGTCTGAACAGGAGCTATAAAGTTAAAATGTGAATTTCTTGGAATAGAATAAATTGTAAACAGAATGTGTGAATGTTATTAAGTGTATTCACGGAAAGATGCTCAACCTTTATGGTTAAAATTGGCCACACATTTGTAAATGATGGCAAAGTATAAGGTTGAAGCGGTTGTCTGGGGAAAACAAGTTATCGTCTTTCAACAGGATAGGTGATAACTTGTGGGTGTCCGACCGACTGGCAGTTAACTTGGAGTGTCGGTGCACATGCTCCACCTGCGCTCCATTTATTTCCTATTGGGCTGTTGAGAGCTGCACTCAGCTCTTTTCAGCAGTCCCATAGAGAATAAATGGGACAGAGGTTGGGTGTCCAACATGCGGCACAATTTTGTAACAAGGATAAAAGTTCCCGATTTGCTGATTGGTGCTTGTTCCAGAAATTGGACACCCACCGATCAGTAAGTTATCACGCGGAAAGGTGACTTTTTTTTTCACTGTACAATCAAAATGTTGACCCTATAAGAAAAATTACATCTAAAAAGAAGATTGAGAATACCAATCCTAATATATTTAGTTTCTTTAGACAGCTCTTCAAAATTCCCAGAACCTGCAGAAATCGCTCAAGGGGCACGTTGGACATTTCCTCTGTTCTACTGTCCTGTAGATCTAGAGAAGGTTTGTATTTTAATCATGGACAATCAAGTCATGTGGACGTATTAAGTCTCCCCCTGCCATTAATAACATAATGGCCTGTCTAATTGCCTGGTGGCAACAGTAACAGTACAACCAGTCCCCCATTTGGTGGACATGTGTGCCTCTGTTTTGTCTGTTCTCTCCTCAAACACAAAGCAGACATTTTGTGTTATTGCTTGTTGTCATTCGTGGGAAGCTGGAGCTGGTCGGCTGGTAACTCATTAACATCATTGAGCTTTGCATGTAGTAATGGAAAGCTAACTTCTGGTGAAGGTCATTGATACCAGAAAAAGGTCAACCGCACCGTCAAAGGTCTGCTTATCTACATTCCAATATATGTTTAAGAGGGGAGTCAGAAATGGTAATGTTGTATGGCAGGGCTCCTTATCATGTCTCAGGGGCAGCAAAGTACCATTTAAGGCATGCAAAGGCTTTATACCAACTATAGTTGTTACAGTACATAAATCCGAAACCAATAAACACGAAAAAACTACATTTCATCAGAAGAAGAGAGTTGTATTCCAAACTTTGGTTAAATTAGAATCATAATAAAAAAAAATATAAAAAAATAAAAAATACCTACATTGACCAGACATCCACCTTGGGTCCATATTTCTTCCTTGCCAAGAGTTCTGGAGCAGCATAGGCAGGACTTCCACACTGTGTACTGAATGGATCTGTGTAGCCCAGGATCCCAGCACAGTTGCTCAATCCAAAATCTGCAATGACACATATACAAATAAAGAGGGGTAAAGATAGAAGCCAATTTTTAGACTATGTCTATTTTTTCCATCCATACTCTATAACTATACAGTAGAGGCCGACATTAGTTGTAGCTCTAATTTCTCCTTGAATTCTTACTAGCTTTGATATCCCAAATTTATTTGGTCAGAATTTTTCAAGATGTTCCAAAAATTCTTAATTCTTCATTTTTTTTCCTACTCATATTTTCCTACAATAATCGGTTACTTGAATGTTATTGTATACCATGTGCATTTTCCAGTGGTGCCCTCCAAAAGCCAATTTTATGGAGGTTTTTTTTTGAGTAGTCAAGTAAGTCTAGGTTCACATTGTGTTAGTGGCATCCGTTTAACGCATCCGTTACTAAGTGGCACTAACGCTATGTAACGGATGCGTTAACGCATCTACTGGCATCTATTATGGTAACGCATCCTAACGCATGTCCAAATCGGCATGCATTAGCAATGATGCGTTACTTTGTGACGCACCTTCGAACGCGGTCTACCGAGTTTTCGTGTGCGTTACGTCTAACGCACAGCGAACGGACACGTTGGCTTTGCATAGACCTGTATTGCTAACGCATGGTACCGCAATGCTACCATGCGTTAGCGCTATCGGTAAAAAGATGCCAAAAAGGACATCAGCGTTAGCGCATCCGTTTAATGCATCCGTTAAACGGATGCCACTAACGCGATGTGAACCTAGCCTTAGAGGAACGTCAAGAAAAAATATTCAAAAAGTTGCACTTCTTGGCCACTTTGTTCTTGCAATTTGTCCTACTTTTGCAGTACAATTACTTGAACTCTGCATCAACATCTGGTTATTGCCAGATTACCAGAGGCTCAGTGGGGTAACTTGAAAATCATGGGCCCCAGTGCAAAAGCTCCATTGGGGCCCCCAAATATTTTAATAGCATTGGTCTTTTCATAAAGGCCAAAGTGACTTTTTAGGCCCCTTTAACTCCATTTCCCGGGTGTAATTGCAGCCCCCCTGCACCTATTGTAGTTACGTCCCTGCAGATACTCCAGATTATTGACCACTCAGAAAAGTATATGGAACTCATGTCAGGAGCTGGATTGTGGGACATTCTGGATAAATAGATTCTGGATAAATAAACTGGATACTATAAACTGGATTTCTGAAGCTCTTTTCATTTGGAACAATTCAACAATGTCAGGAAAAAAAATATCCCAAGTGCTAATGTGTCAGCGCGACCTTCAATTGGCAAATTAATGATGGGTCGCAGCATACTGCAAAGTCAGCAGAGAAGTTTGGCAGGACTGGGAGGAAGAGGAAAACAATAGGAACAGAGACTCCATTGAGACAACCTGCAATCTCTGCTTGGACAGATCAAGAGTAAACGAAGGAATACAATGTTAACGGGAGACTAAAAAACAATGTACCTACCGATGAGCTTGATGTCGTTGTTCTCGTCTAGTAACAGATTTTCAATCTTCAAGTCTCTGCAGGGAAAGACGACAATTAAGGAGTTTGCAGAGTCCTGGGAAGCAGCGATCATGCAGGGGTTAATGTCAGATTACAAGGCATTATTATCAAGGCAGAAATTGTTCTCTAGGTCAAGGGACAAATAATTGGCCATCATCATGGCAGCCAGTCCTGATATCCCACAGAGAAAATGCAAGATCACTGGATTGTCTGCTTTGGATCAGTTGATTATTGCGAGCTATCAACCCAACAGCAAGTGTTCTATTCCTCTGCAGCGCCACCACAGGAGAAATGAAGCGTTACATGATGCCCATTAAAATCAATAGAAGCATTCATGTAACGATGGAGAGAAAGATTTGTGGATCCTTCTTTATTAATTTGAGCATTCCCTTACAGAAAACCTGCCTATTAATGATGTAGCAGAGTCTGGACAAGCTGGATAGGAAAGCAGTGACAGTTTTTCTTATCACTATAACTAAGAAATGTCTGAATAATGTTTTGAAACTTTTTGCCACTTTTTTTGCACATTTTTTGTCTTTTTTTTTTTTTTTCAAATCTCTGCAGTCACAGAAAATGTTCTGGTTTACTGAATTCCAGACTACTCTCTGATAAAATGGAGATACAATTGTTTGCAGTAAGTCTAATCAGAAATCCTCTGTAAAGCCTCCGTCACACACAGCAATCTCGCTAGCGAGATTGCTGCTGAGTCACTAGTTTTGTGACGCAACAGCGATCTCCCCTGCGATATCGCTGTGTGTCGACCCGCCACCACAATTGTGGATTACCAGGGCAATGGGGTACTCAGAGCCAAGCCCATGGAAGTCTATGGGGTTTGTCACAGGTAGCTGTGGCTCGGTCTGTGGCCCGGGCGGTCTGGCGTATGTTGGGGATATATTTACAGGGGATAGGTTTATATACAGTTCGTGACGCCACCTGTAGTATTCTGGTAATTAGTACCAGCGCTGCTGTAGATCTCTGAGGGGATGGTGATGCAGCTAGATGTCGGGTCCCCTACAGGTGGGACTCTTCCCTCAGGTCTATGAAGTTAGTGAAGTCGGGTGCAGGTAAATAACACAGTCTCACACGGTCAGCGTCTTTCCATACCTTTACTTGTAAGATGTTCAGGCAGGTCCCAGGGAGGCTGATCCAAGGAGAGTGTATCTTGAGACAGCAGCTGGACAAGTTAGGGGCCTCCTTTACTTCCAATACAATGAGTACAACCAGCCTGAAGCGTAGTTCCCTCAATATCTCCAGCTAATCTATAGCTGTACCGCCCAGTCAGCTTTGTGTTAGGAGCCTTCCTGCGAGGGAGCTGAATTCTTATTTTGTCGTGCACTGACTCAAAAGTCTTCACTCCCCCTGACCCCAGTTACGTACTGACTATATGGGGCTTGTTTGCCGCGACCTAAGGTCCGGTAAATTCCTGGTTTTCTTATCACTATGCTTGAAACAGTAGTGATCCTTCGGTCCCCAGTGACCGGTAGCAATGTGCAGGACTTCTTCAATCCGTAAGCACTATTCCAATAAACCACTGTGCCTTTCGCCTTGTCCTCGCTGGTAACATAAGCACTCACACTAGCCAAGGGTCGAGCAGTCACTTCTTTCTTTTCCTTCACTTCAAAGTTAGTTACAGATGCTCAGTTATCAATAGGCAGGAGCACGTCTCTGAACCTTATACCGTCCTTTAGACAGGATGCTGAAGACTTTCTGCACTAAACTTCTTCTTTCCTTCCAGTGTATGCTGATGAGGTACAGCTCTGACTAGGCTAAGGTGAATTAAAGCACCTATACTAGACTCCACTTTCCGAACTGATGATAGAGCAATCTGGACTGCTTCCTCCCTCCAGACGTCTTCTCTCTCTGAAGTCAGGAACTAAACTCCAGACGTCTTCTCTGTCCGAAGACAGGAACTAGACTGACTAAATCACTCTAACACATACGCCTTGACCACTCCCTCAAGAGTAAACTCCACTACCCTAAGGGTGTTCTAGTATATGTTGAGTGAATGAATATTTAGCATTAAACTGCTGTCTCGCCACACACTCTCCAGGGTACTGCGTGTGCCTAACACCAGGGCTACACATTCCCCCATGGTAAAAGACAGCACTCCCGGGCTGTAAAATACAAAAGAGACATTTTTGTTTATGCATGAAAACATTAAACAATTAACATTGGTTCGTCCCATTCGGGAGGTGAGGATATCTTGAACGTTGCAAACATTATAGAAATACAAAAAGTATTAAATAGCATTCAATAAATATACAATATACTTGTGAAGGACCCGCACCAAACCTTCAACGTAGGTCCTGGGTGGGCTGCAGGACATCCAAATGCAGACCTCACTCAGTGCCACACCACACGGGTTTTGTTTTCAGAGGTAGTTGTACTGGTTTATGTAAAACCAAGATAAGGCACCGAAGCGCAACTATGTACAAATAAGTTCTGGGTTGGCACAGTCCTCAACCTCTAAGTCCAATGTAAAACCAAAGACATAAATATAATATCACATTATTATACTAAAGTGCAAAACTTTTTCTGGTTACTGTTTACCCAGCCGGGCATTCTACAGTTAGAAATATATATGCAAAACTTTATAAAACATTCTCAAACTTTTTACTTATGGTAGACCCGATATGGATCTCACCGATTCTTCTTTTCTATCTATTCATTTTCAAATAATTCACTTTCCAATACATTTTCCACCCCGGGGGCTGGAACAATGCAATGGGCCCTAGATCCCAGGACTAGCAAATCATGCGCTGCGATTAGGGTCTGGGTCGCCACAGTTCTTGTGCGAACCTCTAGGGGCGCAACGGGTACATTCTCTTCACGTGACACCGATTGCGTCTCAATCACAGTTAACGATATGGACCGTGTCATGGATTGCGATTGAGACTGGGTCGCATGTTGCGATGAAGATATGACTTTCCTTTGCGATGAACTCTGGGTCGCTAGTTGCGATGAATTTGCAGGGGGCGATGCTGGGGCACGGCCGGTTACTGCTTGATCTAGAGACGGGGACGCTGCGGTCATGGTGACGGTACCTGCGTCTGGGACGGGGTCACGGACGATGGTGACGTTAAGGGCATACCATCCCTTCATTCCCCAGTGCCGCGTATATGTGACGATGTCTCCATTTGCTAAGTCCCTCCCGGGATGGCCCTGCGGCAGGTGGGATTCTACGTCACGCCTGCTGACAAAGACCCCTGGGTAGAGGCCCGGTTCACGGATAAAGCCCCAGCCCTTCCGGAGCTGGAACTCAGTCACACACCCCTGCCGCCGCGGTTCCCTCAGGGTACCTTTATCTCTCCGGACACTCTCTTTGTCCGCGATCAGCTCTGCATATTGTCGCTGACGGTTCCGCTGAGCTTCCCGCTCTTCCTCCTGCTGGCGTTTCTGCTTCTCCTCACGACTCTGCCATTCCTGTTCCCACTGGGCAGTATAGGTGACGTCATCCAGGCGCGCCATTTCGTCCCAGTCCACATCTGGTAGTGACGGACAGGACCCCTCCGGTGTCCCTGCCGGGGACCGATCATCTGCTGCGGCCTCTTGGCCAGGCGGGCGTTCCGGGATTGGCTGTACCTCCTCAACCTCCTTCGCTTCCACCGCTTCACCGGTGGGATCGGGATCGGTACTTTCGGGGGCAGCCTCCGGTTGCTCCTTCGCCTTGGGCAGCAGACTCTTCGGTATCTGGAATCGTGGGGGGTCGTTGAGGGGAGAGATCACCGTGTCCCACAGCCTCCGCTGCTCCAGGGTACGCCGGCGTCTCTCGATCTCTTCAAATCCAGGTTGGTGCTGGACCATCTTCTTCAGGCGTGCATTTTCTTCTCGAATCTCTAGCAACGCCTGCTGCAGGTGCAGGACCACGGATAACTCCGGTGCTGGTGGCAGCTTGGCTGGGGCACGGGGCCTGCCTTCCTCCGCTTCCCTGCTCGGCTGCACACGTCCTGCTTCCATGATGTTCCAGAAGATTCTTTCTTCTTTCTGCGGAGACATCCGGTCTCTTCCGTGGAGGTGGGGTTTGCGTCTCCTCCTCGCAGGGAAGGTGAAGAGGAGGCGGACCTCCTTTGCTGTAGGGCAGGATCGCATGTTGTAATAGCACTTTGAGAGGGCAGGCATTTTTTTCGCGCCACAGGGGGGTACACGCCCACGAAGGTACGCCCACCTTCTTCTCCAGCGCCTGAGGGCGCGAATATGGCGACAAAAATGGCGATTTTGGCGCCAAAAGTGCAAACAGTCCTTTTTTCACAAAAGCAATTCCTTAGGCACACAGGGCTCGCAATTCTGCGAGTTTCGCATCCTGTTCGTGACGCCAAGTTGTGTCGACCCGCCACCACAATTGTGGATTACCAGGGCAATGGGGTACTCAGAGCCGAGCCCATGGAAGTCTATGGGGTTTGTCACAGGTAGCTGTGGCTCGGTCTGTGGCCCGGGCGGTCTGGCGTATGTTGGGGATATATTTACAGGGGATAGGTTTATATACAGTTCGTGACGCCACCTGTAGTATTCTGGTAATTAGTACCAGCGCTGCTGTAGATCTCTGAGGGGATGGTGATGCAGCTAGATGTCGGGTCCCCTACAGGTGGGACTCTTCCCTCAGGTCTATGAAGTTAGTGAAGTCGGGTGCAGGTAAATAACACAGTCTCACACGGTCAGCGTCTTTCCATACCTTTACTTGTAAGATGTTCAGGCAGGTCCCAGGGAGGCTGATCCAAGGAGAGTGTATCTTGAGACAGCAGCTGGACAAGTTAGGGGCCTCCTTTACTTCCAATACAATGAGTACAACCAGCCTGAAGCGTAGTTCCCTCAATATCTCCAGCTAATCTATAGCTGTACCGCCCAGTCAGCTTTGTGTTAGGAGCCTTCCTGCGAGGGAGCTGAATTCTTATTTTGTCGTGCACTGACTCAAAAGTCTTCACTCCCCCTGACCCCAGTTACGTACTGACTATATGGGGCTTGTTTGCCGCGACCTAAGGTCCGGTAAATTCCTGGTTTTCTTATCACTATGCTTGAAACAGTAGTGATCCTTCGGTCCCCAGTGACCGGTAGCAATGTGCAGGACTTCTTCAATCCGTAAGCACTATTCCAATAAACCACTGTGCCTTTCGCCTTGTCCTCGCTGGTAACATAAGCACTCACACTAGCCAAGGGTCGAGCAGTCACTTCTTTCTTTTCCTTCACTTCAAAGTTAGTTACAGATGCTCAGTTATCAATAGGCAGGAGCACGTCTCTGAACCTTATACCGTCCTTTAGACAGGATGCTGAAGACTTTCTGCACTAAACTTCTTCTTTCCTTCCAGTGTATGCTGATGAGGTACAGCTCTGACTAGGCTAAGGTGAATTAAAGCACCTATACTAGACTCCACTTTCCGAACTGATGATAGAGCAATCTGGACTGCTTCCTCCCTCCAGACGTCTTCTCTCTCTGAAGTCAGGAACTAAACTCCAGACGTCTTCTCTGTCCGAAGACAGGAACTAGACTGACTAAATCACTCTAACACATACGCCTTGACCACTCCCTCAAGAGTAAACTCCACTACCCTAAGGGTGTGTCTAGTATATGTTGAGTGAATGAATATTTAGCATTAAACTGCTGTCTCGCCACACACTCTCCAGGGTACTGCGTGTGCCTAACACCAGGGCTACACAGCTGTGTGTGACACTGATCAGCGACCGGCCCCCCTGCCGGGTATCGCTGATCGTTGTCCAAAGGCCAGGAAATTTTTTTGATCGTTGGTCTCCCGCTGGCCAGCACGCATCGCTGCGTGTGGCAGGCAGGAGACCAGCGATCAGCTGGTAACCAAGGTACACATCGGGTTTCCAGGCGCCGGGCAGCGCCTGGAAACCCGATGTGTACCTTGGTTACCAGCTCCCTGCACCAGCGGGCTGGTATCCAATGTACACTGCGGGTAACTAAGCGACGTTACCCGCAGTGTCGCTGTCCTGATCGCTGCCTGTTTGGCAGCTCACCAGCGATCATGTAGCGACACACCAGCGATCCTGACAAGTGCATATCGTTGTCGGGATTGCTGGTATGTCGCTATGTGTGACGGGGCCCTTAGGCTATGTTCACGTTCACATGTCCAGTAGTGATCACTTAGAACGGATGCAGCAGCAATCAATTGGCAAAAAAAACCAAAAAACGATCCATTACAAATGAAAGAAAAAACGGTTGGCTGATTAACGGTACCATTTTCAGTGGATCAAGCGTTTTCACTGTCTCTCGATTGGGGGTTGCATCTATCAGACATATTTCGGAGAAAAACTATAAATACCTAATTGCAAATTCTTGTACCCAAGAAATGTATGGATTTAATATAAAAGTAAATCCATGAACAAGGAAAGGGAGGAAAAAAAAAAACGTGCAATCTTGATGGTGTATGAATAAAAGATGGTTTTGTAGAGCGAGGAGCCACAGGGTCACGTAAGCCCCGTACACGTGATGATCTGCAGCCCACAGGCAGCATCACATGTAATAGGAAGTGACAAATGCATTCTATTCTGCACAATTACTGTCTGATTGCGGAAGCTTCTCCTCTGCAGCATAAGTGGCCGACGAGCGCTGCTCACTTTCAGTGAAACGTATTACACAAGGTGGGTAGTAATACAAGACTTTATTCTAGGACATGAATGGGAAAGTGCCCCCTTAGATTACTAAAGTCTGGACTGCATAGCAAAACGTAAAAAATAAATCAAAGGTTTTGTGTTAAATGTATTTTTGCTGGGTTTTTTTGTCCATATCACAATTTGCATTAAAATGGCTAGCTTGCAATTTTCAAACTGACCACTGGGGCTTTTTAAAACTCTGAATTCCTGTTGTATCAAGAAATTCACATGTCAACAGGAAGTCTCTTGTCCTTGCATTTATCATTTCCCTCTTCAGCTCCTGACCCAGCTGCTCCGCTCCACCTCCTGCCATAGACTTTTGCAGTGACTCATGACTCATGCTTGGAAAACTGACCTCCTGTTCCTACATAGAGCTTAGAAGGATTCAGCTCGTCACTAGTTAATAATCTCAATCATCGGAAAATAGAATAATTATCTGGGTAGAAAAGCAAAATGTGCAATTGTAAGTACACAGCGCTATATCATGTGATGGCTGCAATATATTAAGAGGAAAAAAACTTTGATGGCTTTTTAAACACACACTTGGATGTGATTTTTCACAAAATGACGACTGAGGGAGGTTCATTTACTGCATTTACTGGCGATTCTTATTTTAGAGAGTTAAGCTATTTGGTCAAATAGAAAGCGGCTCAGCAAGTTGTGGGCCATGAACGCTCCTTTCTACAGAATTCAGAGACGCATTGAGAATGAGCAGAGAATTTCCTGTCCCCCACAGAATATAATGTCACAAAACCCCGTCTGCGTGACCTATTTATAACTTCTGTCCTCTACACAGAGGAGCCAGGTAAATCCTCGCCTTGTCGTGACTGCTCTCCCATTGTATTTAGATCCCTCCTGTCTTTCATATATTTCTTCCAGCAGAAAATTTATGAATAATGGAAACTTCTCACAAAGTTGTGATCTTTCTGCTAACAATACGGGTGACTCATTCATTCAGAGAATTCTACACGGTGGAGCCAGCAAACGTTTCTGACACCTAAAATTGTCCTGTGCCGTGTTTACTAGTGCTGTTCTAAATAAATGGCCTGTTTTCTGGAAGTAATCTCCTTTTATCATGGTAAATGATGGCATATCTTCCTTTGTGTCCATCTATAAATGGAGCTGAGTTTTAATGGAGAGTCAATGTGTCAATCCACCAGCAGTCATAACGTAAATCTTCTGACCTTCATGTCCTAACTACTAATACTGTTATTAATGGAAAAATATTTAGACTTGAGAGTCCTCAGTGGTTGATACCTTTTAATGGCTAACTGAAAAGATGGTAACAAATTGCAAGCTTTCGAGACTACTCAGGTCTCTTCATCAGGCATAGACTAATACAAAATCTGAAGAATCACATATTTATACACAAGAGGACACAGGAATAATGCAATAGGTAAGACATGTGACGTGAAGCAGAACTGTCATTATGGCAGAGGGATGAACATAAATATTGGAACAGTTCATAGATAAGGAGTGAGAGTTTTATTGCCCTCTGATTGGGGTCTGGTATTGTGTTTTGATGCCCCCAGGTCAGACAAGCAGATTCCTTAATTGATGTACACAAACATGAATCCATGTGACACGTTCATTCCAGCACTAAGAGTGTCAAAGGTCATCATAAGTTTATATTCCCAAATCTTTCTATCTTTCTCAGATTTGAAGTTAGCTTTTAATACCAGTAATTCCATATCCATCATGCTATGACCGGGCATACAAAAGTGTTTTGCCACAGGTAGATCCATTCTTTTTTCTCTTATTGTGTGGCGATGAGAATTCATCCTTGTTCTCAGTTTTTGCCCGGTCTCCCCCACATACAGACCCCCAGTTGGACATTTCGTACAAATAATTAGGTACACCACATTAGATGTGATGCAGCTGAAAGTACCTGGGATCTTGTAGTCCTGATGGGAGTTGGGGATCTTTATCTTGTCCGTGGTCATTATAGATGGACAGGTTTTGCACTTCTTCTGTTTGCAAGGAAAGGTTCCTGCAGCTGTTGGGGAGGACAGGGAGCTTCTGACGATGATGTTTCTTAGATTTGGGGGCTGCCTAAAACATAGTAGTGGGGGGGTCTGGAAATATGGATTGTAATCGGGCATCTTTTTGTAGTAAAGGTTGTAGTTTCCGTGCAGCTCCCCTTAGCATCTCCAGATTTGGATTGTAGGTGACCACTAGAGGAACCCGGTTATTTTCTTATTTAGCTTTGTAATGTAGCAGGTGATTCCTTGATATTCTGGTGGCTCTTGTAATTTGGTTAAAGATCCCCAACTCCCATCAGGACTACAAGATCCCAGGTACTTTCAGCTGCATCACATCTAATGTGGTGTACCTAATTATTTGTACGAAATGTCCAACTGGGGGTCTGTATGTGGGGGAGACCGGGCAAAAACTGAGAACAAGGATGAATTCTCATCGCCACACAATAAGAGAAAAAGAATGGATTTACCTGTGGCAAAACACTTTTGTATGCCCGGTCATAGCATGATGGATATGGAATTACTGGTATTAAAAGCTAACTTCAAATCTGAGAAAGATAGAAAGATTTGGGAATATAAACTTATGATGACCTTTGACACTCTTAGTGCTGGAATGAACGTGTCACATGGATTCATGTCTGTGTACATCAATTAAGGAATCTGCTTCTCTGACCTAGGGGCATCAAAACACAATACCAGACCCCAATCAGAGGGCAATAAAACTCTCACTCCTTATCTATGAACTGTTCCAAATTTTTATGTTCATCCCTCTGCCATAATGACAGTTCTGCTTCACGTCACATGTCTTACCTATTGCATTATTCCTGTGTCCTCTTGTGTATAAATATGTGATTCTTCAGATTTTGTATTAGTCTATGCCTGATGAAGAGACCTGAGTAGTCTCGAAAGCTTGCAATTTGTTACCATCTTTTCAGTTAGCCATTAAAAGGTATCAACCACTGAGGACTCTCAAGTCTAAATATTTTCTATCTACTGGCTAACACGGTACGAAGATATACATCTTTGTTATTAATGGAGACGCTCTGACCTGGAATGAACAGAATTACAAAGCTATGGCTACCATGTAATAATGTAATCTACAGTCAAAGGCACAAATCAGCTTCATATTTAGGTCAAAGATCCCCCCTACACATCAGATTTTAGTTGATGGCAGTAAATGACTTCAACTTAATGAACGATCACTGTTAATGCCAACGAATGCATAAACAATTAGTCGCTCAACCTGACCAAACCAGACAAGGAACTAATTATCTTTCTGGGTATATTGTCTCAAAGAAATATCGATCTTCCTTTGAACTAGAGATCTTTCGTCTGCCTTTCGGGCAAAAAAGAAAAATCAAACACATCCGACTTCATTTCAAACTATGACTGTCTTATTAGTTGGCTGAAATGATCACTTGTTCTTAGGTTTTCACCCGATGAATGGTTATTTGGTTCAAATTGTTCATTTTCATCAACTTTAAACGTATGTGTTTCTGGTCCTTAAGACTGGCCCACTGGAGAAGCAGAGTATCCACTGGTAGGCCACAAATCTCAAGCAGAAGGCAATGCCATTTTGAGGTGGCTTTAGAATTAATTACTTGGGACAAGTGTTTATTTCTATGGAAAGTGGGAATAATTTCCTATAAAACTATAGTGTTAGTATCATCAAGTCCTAAATTCAGAGATTTCCACATCAGTCCAGGGTGTTTGGGATGGAACTGATTTTGGAAAAAAAAATACAGCTATTTTTTCAAATCCTGTACAGCCCCTTTAAATGTAAAAGACCAAAGACAGGTTGTTTTCTAGGAAAACAGAGATCTGACAATATCATATATCAAGATGTGGTTGTTAGACAGTGTACCAGTAGTATGTTGTCTATCTTACCATATATGACTATCATTTTCTAGACCATAGAAAAAACTGCCCCCAATAAGCCTTCATTGCACTTTCTGGATACTTTGCATGTGCCTCCAGAGCTTGATTTTTTTTTAGCATTAATACATCAGATTAGTACAAGACAGATATCGTCATTGATGTTCTATGATCCATCCAGCCATGCTACTTTCATTAACATTTTTAAAATTAAAACGTTTCATAAAATTATCCTGTCAGGTTGCCTTTGAGCAAGCTCATACATAACATAAAAATCTAGGGTTGTGGACTTCACAGCAAAGATTCGAATCGAACCACATTGCAGGAGCCCAATGGGGTTGACAAAGGCCCTTTCTTCTGTCTAACCACTTAGATGCCTTGGTGGCTGTCTACCATGACATCTAAGGGGTTAAGCTGGTACAATCAGACCTATCTCCAGTGGGTGTCTGGTGTGAAAAAGAGATGGCTCTGGCTAGGTATTGAGTGGACTCAGCTAGTGGTCCTTCCATCTTCTGCCATACATACACAGAGGATGTTGGTGGGTGTCAGAAAAGGGATAGGGTTGTTCAAAACCAGAACCAACCAGTTTTCAAGCACCATATCAGCTGCATGATGCCACCATTGGTGGTACATCACTGCCTTTATGTAATTTAATTAACATGATAAATGAGAGAAGCCATTTTGAACTCATAGAAACCTAGACTGATATGTGCTAAAGGCCTAGAATGGTAAAGCCAGACAAAAGGTACACAAACTGGCTAAACCTACAATATGGCAACATTAACTGTTTAATCTACAGCCTCAGTTACTTTACTGTTGGGAACAAAAATACAACATGGATGTCATCAAAACTTGTATTCACCTGTGAACAACTCCAGCGCGGTGCAGATGTTCAACAGCTTGAATCAGCTGCCGGACGTATTTTCTTGCTTCATGCTCTTCCAGTCTTTTTTGCTCATAAATTTTATGCATGAGGTTTCCTCCACAACAAAGCTCCATAACCAAATAATAACTGTTCTCCGTCTCCAGAATGTCGAGCAGCTGCGTAATGTTGGGGTGTCGAATCATCTGTTGAATCTGACCTTCTCGACGCAAATTCTTGGTAACATAAGTGTCCTTCTTGGCTTTCTTCTTATCAATGACTTTCACGGCCACCTGAACAATAAAAAGATTAGTTTATTAATGGTGGCAGTTACACATTTCAAAACTTAAAAAAAGTTCCACAACCCAGACTATTTGTTAGTGTCTACAACCAAAATGATCTTATGATTTAGTGAGGTCGCTTTAAATTTGGGTCCTGTTTGGTGCACATTCAGGTAATAGAGGAAGACATTATTTTCAAACTCTTTATGGCCAGGGTGTAGAACAGCTGAAAAGAACAGCTCTCATTCTGGAAGTCCCAACAAGTCCACTAAAAGTAGTGGATGGTCTACTGACTTCATGTGGATGTCCAATGTGGGGATGCAAGCACTGAGCAGGTTCCCTTATCAATAATGGTTGTTCTTGAGGATTTCCGAGAAGCAAAGAGGTTGTTCAAACAGGCTAGATTATGGACAAATTATAGGCACATTATTTTTAGCTTCTTAAACCAGAATATTAAGAAAACAGTTTATGTCAAAACTACAAAGATATCCAATTGTTGCTTTAATGGTTTATTCTGATCTTCTGTTTCATCTGCAGGTATAAAATCCCCAGAGATGTTACACAAGTTTCCTACCAACATTTTTTTCCTAAGATGCAATTACAAGGCAACTTACTTCTTTTTGATTCTTTACTGGAGCACTTAAAAGGACTGAAATGCTCAGGGATGCAAGCGTGAAGCCTGGGAGTAAAAATATTTAAAGCCTATTTATCATCAGTCAAGTAAAATGGGGTAATGACAAGACAAAGAGAGAGAGGGGGGAGGGGATAGAAAGAAAGAATAAGAAAGACAGCAAGAAAAGAAACCTTAACTTCTCTCTGATGGTTATGGAATTTTGTAGTCATAACTTTATTCTTAGGAAATAATCTTTTTCTACATTTGCTACATTATATGATAGGGTTGGCCAAGTACCTACATCACATCCCATGATGTATTGTGCCACCACGTGTAGGGCAAACTACTGCTATGATCACAGTGGCTCTCATAAAATGAATATTTGCTCCATTTAAGAATGCACTGGATCCTGTGCTGGGTTACTAAAATTTGATACGTCAGGAAAGACAACCTAGAATATAGTTAGGTTGCTCCATTGTTGTTCAGGTCAGGTTCTGGTCAAGACACAGTCCATTAAAATAATCCTGAAATAATCCATCATATATCAGATGATGAAAGTATTGGTGCAGTACATTGTCACTATATAGCGGCACACTAATTGAAGTCACTCCATATATACTGTACGGGCACTATGTGGCACCATGTAGGTTCCATTTGAATATGTGCCATTGGCTTCCTCCAGAGATTACAGCTGATTATTGGAGTTCATCTCTGAGTTCCCCCAGAGATTACAGCTGGTTGTTAGAGGATATCTCTGGGTTCCTCCAGAGATTACAGCTGGTTGTTGGAGGATATCTCTGGGTTCCTCCAGAGATTACAGCTGGTTGTTGGAGGATATCTCTGGGTTCCCCCAGAGATTACAGCTGGTTGTTGGAGGATATCTCTGGGTTCCCCCAGAGATTACAGCTGGTTGTTGGAGGATATCTCTGGGTTCCCCCAGAGATTACAGCTGGTTGTTAGAGGATATCTCTGGGTTCCTCCAGAGATTACAGCTGGTTGTTGGAGGATATCTCTGGGTTCCCCAGAGATTACAGCTGGTTGTTGGAGGATATCTCTGGGTTCCCCCAGAGATTACAGCTGGTTGTTGGAGGATATCTCTGGGTTCCCCCAGAGATTACAGCTGGTTGTTAGAGGATATCTCTGGGTTCCTCCAGAGATTACAGCTGGTTGTTGGAGGATATCTCTGGGTTCCCCCAGAGATTACAGCTGGTTGTTGGAGGATATCTCTGGGTTCCCCCAGAGATTACAGCTGGTTGTTGGAGGATATCTCTGGGTTCCCCCAGAGATTACAGCTGGTTGTTAGAGGATATCTCTGGGTTCCTCCAGAGATTACAGCTGGTTGTTGGAGGATATCTCTGGGTTCCCCCAGAGATTACAGCTGGTTGTTGGAGGATATCTCTGGGTTCCCCCAGAGATTACAGCTGGTTGTTGGAGGATATCTCTGGGTTCCCCCAGAGATTACAGCTGGTTGCTGGAACTCATCTCTGGGGTACTCCAGAAGTGAGAGTAGATTGCTGGAAGTCCCGAGATAGAATCACTCCAATCAGTTTATCGCCAGTGGATCCTTCTAAAAAAAAAAAAATACATCTACTGCATGTTGACCAGCCATGTAGGATCATTCACATGAGGTTAAAGTCAGTCAAACACACTGATATAATGAGAAATGGACAATTATCCCATGTGTATGGGGTAGAGTTGAGCAAAAAGATTCTCAGGACCCTAGAGAGAGTACTTCAAACCTCTTACTAACTGCAGCAGCTCCGGTGCTTTTTCTGACTAGCAGGCCTACGCGATTTCATGCAATCATTGAGCCACGACGTAATGACATCACGGGGTGAACTAATCAGAAGAGGTAGGAAGTTCGTAGGCAGTAGGAAGTTTGCAGTTCTCTGATCCAGCATCAATGGACTGCCGATGTGGCCACTGCACCAGGGTCCTGCAGATCTTTTTGCCCAACTCAGGTATCGGGACATCCTGAGCCTTTCGTTTTCATGGGACACAAAAGTCTCTGCCAGGAGGTGTCTGGCAGTGGCTATCCCCCTTCTCTCCACTAAAAGCACAAGAATGCCCGGCCAAGAGGAGATAAGCCACTGACAAACGTCGAGTGGTGATTTCTTCCCTCTCCCCACTAAAAACACTATGTTTAGCCAAATTCTTGTGTATGGCCATACGCCACATTTAGGTCCAAATCGCTGTAAAAACAACTGAGATTTTCTATTCTGGAGAATTTGTTGCTCAGATGTAAAAATAATGCAGCAGAAAGCGGCCCCTAATTTAATAAAAATCCTTATTATTTGGAAATATTATTTCACTGTCTTTTGTGTGCTGGAACAATTCATCTTGTGACCGACCGTGACATTTGACTGACAGAATTATTTACCTTCTGTGTGTCTCATAAAAAAAGATAACAATGTTCTGCTCCCCTCCCCTTAATCTGTGCTCTATTTGAGCCCAAAGGCATTAGAGACCACCAGTGATACATAAAATGCTGATTGTTTTAATTAACAATACGGCAGCAGCAGGTGATAATATTATTTTATCGTGGAAGCAATGATGGCAAATTACACGGGGCTCCAATAAATCAGCAAGTCCTCCATATCCTCCAAGGCGTCATGTGGGTTTTATTAATAATTTAGTGTTTGTGTTAAATGAACTGAGTCGGTCAAAAGATATGAATCCAACAGAGTTATTACTTCACTGTGAACAGATTTTTAATAATTTATCGGTATTTGCTTTTAGCCTCTCAATGACCCTCGATGCGAATGTTCAGGAAGTGAAAGTGCAAATTCTGGGACGAAATGTTAAAATCCCGCAAATGAAACATAATTGCTAATGGTAGAGTCAACACCTACTAACGGATGAGATATAGGATCTTCTGCTGAATATGTTTTACCCCTGAACCCATAAACAGCGTCCACCCATTTTATAAAGTTTATTAGAGGGGTAGGAAATAGGGTGCAGGGAGGTACACAAAACTAAACTGTGATGCCCTGGTCTGCAGATTATTATGACTTTATCAGCTTTTATCATTTTACAACTTACAGCCTTATAGCCTAATCATAGTCCAGAGCTGCATTCATAATTCTGCTAGCTGATATTCAAAACAATCAATAGGCCGGTTGACAGATATAACTGCTCAAATGAGCTTCCATAATTATTTGTAAAATTACCAGTGGGTATAACTATGGAGCCTGCAGGGATTTTTGGTAGATTTCAGCTTTGATGCCTGGAGTAGTGAATGCAGCTCTGGAGTAAAATACAGGATGTAGCTAAGGATCAGTGCAAAACATAATGTAATGAATGTACACAGTAACTTCACCAGCAGAATAGTGAATGCAGCTCTGGAGTATAATACAGGACTCAGTATAAGTAATGTATGTGCGCAGTGACTGCACCAGCAGAATAGTGAGTGCAGCTCTGGGGTATAATACAGGATGTGACTAAGAATCAGTACAGGATAAGTAATGTAATGTACCATATGTACACAGTGATTGCACCAGCAGAATAGTGAGTGCAGCTCTGGAGTATAATACAAGAGGTAACAGGATCAGTACAGGATAAGCAATGTATTTACACAGTGACTGCACCAGCAGAATAGTGAGTGCAGCTCTGAAGTATAATATTGGATGTAACTCAAGATCAGTACAGGATAAGTAATGTATTTACATGGTGACTGCACCAGCAGAATAGTGAATGCAGCTCTGGAGTATAATACAGGACTCAGTATAAGTAATGTATGTGCGCAGTGACTGCACCAGCAGAATAGTGAATGCAGCTCTGGAGTATAATACAGGACTCAGTATAAGTAATGTATGTACACAGTGACTGCACCAGCAGAATAGTGAATGCAGCTCTGGAGTATAATACAGGACTCAGTATAAGTAATGTATGTGCGCAGTGACTGCACCAGCAGAATAGTGAGTGCAGCTCTGAAGTATAATACAGGATGTAACTCAGGATCAGTACAGGATAAGTAATGTATTTACATAGTGACTGCACCAGCAGAACAGTGAGAGCAGCTCTGAAGTAATACAGTAACTCAGAATCAGCACAGGATAAGTTACAATATTTGCACAGTGACTGCAATAGCAGAATATTAAGTGCAGCTATGGAGTGCAATTTAGGATTAGGACAAGATACGTTACAAAGTATTTTTATTCTAATTCCTACAATTTTTTCTTCATGTTAAAGAAAGCAGTCTTATTAAACTGTCAAAAACACTGTTTAAAAAAAGATTTATTAAAATTAATGAGCATTTAAACCTTCCAAGAAAGTCACAATACAAAAGATATCGCACATGTTCCTGAAAGGAGCGAACATTCTCAAATTACTGTGTTCTGGCTTTGAACCTGGGCAGGATACATAAGTGGAATAAGTTATCATGTGCACTACACATAATTCACGCGGTAAAACAGGTTTCAAAATAGCTACAGGCCTCATTTTTGAATACCAAGTTCAAACAAGATCAGGGTCCAAATCAAGGTGAAGATTTGTATCACAGAAGTAAGTTTACAGGTTTGATAGTGAGTGACAAGAACATCAGATTTATAAAATAACTCTACATGCAACATATATGAAAATATACACAAAAGAATAAAAGCATCAAAACTCTATTCCCGGAGATAAGTGTGCTAAAGAAAAAACTCTGACCATCACTACAAGCTTTGATTTATTCATATATGATCATATAAATGTTTTGCTTAAAGATTTTTTTTTTAAGGATGTCGTCTACGTATTGTAAAAGGCATGGCATGTGAAAACGCGAGTGTTTGGTGTTCACTGCCTCATAAGTGATGTTCTGCCAACCTAGATAAGATATATAAGAGAATCACAGCTCTTTAGTAAGGGCCGACTTCCAAACTGCTACATTCAATCACTTCCCAGGAACAGGTGAGGAGGTGATAAGTAGGTTAGCTTTCCGAACCCATTACTTTCCCACATAGCTTTTTGTGAAAACTAGCAGCTATGTGTTTCCCTAAGGGGACTCTGTCACGCAGTTTTACCAATATAAAACATGGCCACCACCTTTAAGCCCTCTTTAACAGCAAAGTATATCTGTCCCCAATCCCCTCTGCAAGGCACCAAAAAGGCCTTTTATTACACTCAGTCCCCATGATCCGGTCCGATGGGCGCACGGGTCTTCTTGATCTAGTGCCTCATCTCTTCTAATGATCGCTGTCCTCCTTCCCTGCTTCATGAGGATGAGGCATTCTACATTACCCACACCGTGTCCGCCAAGGAGGCATACGTCTCTATGGCCTGTCGAGGGCAGAACAAAGTAGGGCTTTACCTACGGGTCATTGTCACTCTTTGGCCTTTTCCCGGTGCATGCGCACTACAGTTCTGTGCACTGTCCTCGGCAGGGCTGAGAGAAGTGCGATTGTTGGAAGGAAGCGGAGAATCAGGACCAGAGATGCCCATCAGCACTATCAGGGAGTATAATTAAAGGTCGTTTTTGTGCATTGCAGAGGGATTGGGGATATATATGTGTGGCCCAGCTGCGCTTGGTGACACATGTTCCCTGGAGGATGCACAGAAAGGTAAATCACAAACACCTGATATTCATTCACATCCACACTTTCCAGGAGCCACCAGAGGGCGCCCTTTAGATTCAGGTATATAGGGGTGTGGAGAAATGCAGCAGTAGGCATTCTAGCCAGACAGCCATTCTAGTTGTTGGTTGTACCTCAGACAGTTGAGTTCTCCTCAGAGCATCGGAGTGAGAGATTCTACTTTCTAGTCTGAGCGAGACATTTGAGTGTGATTCCTGTCAGATGAGACAGAGGAGGAAAGACAAGCTGTTACCTCAGAACAGGCTGACTGTTAGATCCCTAAGAACGTGGAAAGTGACTCTCGAAGTGAGCATGAAATCAGTCTGACGGAAGGTCCTGATAGCTACTTTGGACAGAGTCTATGAAGGAGAAGAAGAAAGGGAACTACAGTATTTGTAACAACGAGTCGACTGAGGAACGGTCAGTGAGCGGTGATAGAAGGAAGCTGGTGACTACACCTACTGTTGCCTGTGCTTATGTTAAGGGTGTGAGTAGGGCGACAGGCGAGTGGTGAAAAGGAAGAAAGAGTGACTGAGGAGAAATAGCGACGATAGCTGAACCTCCACGCTGCACTACCGGACACCGGGTCCGAGCTTGCTAGTACCTTCATGGCTAGTGGGAGAAACCGGATACCCTGCTGGACTTTAGGTCGCAGAGGGGCCCTACAGCGCTGATACGTAACCGGAGTCAGGAAGAATAAGAGTCTAGCAGGGCCCTGCATATAGAGACTAGTTCTGTCCAAAAGAAGGCTCCACCACAATGTCGGCCGGGCGTAGCTGTTCTATACGGAGTTAAACTTAGCTTTATGCAAGTTGGGAACTCACACATCAAGAAGTAAGGAGGCCTTAAACCTACTCAGTGATTACTGTATGTGCATCCTCCACCCTGAGCAGCTTCCCGGGACGTACCTGCAAATACCACCAGTAAAGGTATGGAAAGAGACTGACTTGTGTGTGACTGCCTTATTGCCTGCACCCCTGCACCGCCATATATCTCGAGGGATCAGTCTCGCTTGTGGGGGACTTAACATCTTGCTGCCCAGTAACAACCCCTCAGAGAATCTACCCTGCAGCGCTGGTCATCCTGATCAGAAACCACAGGTGGCGTCACGAACATTCTACAATCCCCTGTAAATATCCCCCTTGAATGAGCGCCCAGGGCAACGGACCGAGCTGTGCTACCCGTGACCTCTCCCCCATTGAAGTGAACGGGCTCGGTGCCGAGTACCCCATAGGCCCTGGTATCGTGTGCGACTCATATACAGCATACAAGAATGTTGTAAAAGAGGCCTTAACGGTGGTTATGTTACTTTATATTGGGAAAACCTGGTGACAGGTTTCCTTTAACAAATGGAATAAAAACTGCATAAAAAGGGTCAATGTAAAAATGCAAGTAACTGAAGATGTATATGTAATATATATAATGTAGGGTTTCACGCTCTCAGGTAGCCATTAGGTAACGTTCCAAAACAGCCACTACCTGGCATAAAAGGTTTCACAGTAAATAAACAGTTCATTTAGCAGGCACATATGTCAGTGCGGGCTCACCAGAACAGGTTAGTCGTTTCTCCTGGAGCAAACTTTATACAAAGAAGAGGTACAGTCATACCAGTCTTGGTATCCCCATCAGCAGCTTCCAGCACCAAACAGGATTATTCAACCCCGGGCACAGTTCACACTGAACAGGCTGCAGCATCCACGTGGTTCTCTACAGCTCCAACACACAGACTGCTCAGCTTTCCTAGCTGACCCATGCAGGCTCCATTTAGAGAGAGACCCTGGCATGTCTCTCTCCCAGTCCCAGCTACAGCTCACATTTTGGTTGGTCACTCACCAGGAGCACACTTGATTCTGCTCAACATTCAGCAGATTGAAGCCTAGTGAACACAGGCCATGGTTTTTAGTCAAGGCTAGTCAGATGCATCTAATCAAGAGCTGAAGTGCTAGGATTTATCTATGTCCCACCTGGCATTGCTACAATATATACGGTAAATCTATAAAACAAAAAAAACAAAACATGGATCTGAACAGCTGTCTGCAATAGAACATGTATTGTGCTGTCCATGAGCTGTGACTGAGCTATAATACCAGCCATAGTCTGTGAACAACAGTGGTGCGGTTTGAAAAATATACATGTTTACCACCTTGGGAGAACATTTTGCTCCCAGACACAACAAAATCAACAGTAGGGGAGCCAGAAGGACCCTAGATAATAGATCATTAACTACCAGAAATCGGTAGATTCGGACAATCTTATGTGTATAACCAACTTATCACAACTAAAGGCACCTATTATTGTATTCTTGCCTCTGTATAATTTCCATTGATCTATTTTGCGTTTCTTTTCAAAATACCGAAGATAGAGTAATCGAAGCCCAATTATATAAAATCGTATAGAGGCAAAAACTGAGAAACCAGCTGGCTGTTAAATGCTGACTTGAATTAAAACTAAATTTTATGATCCCGGGGTGCGGAGAAAAACTAGTCACACAGCATATTCACTGCACGATCTGGAACCACATAGCAGCTAGCTCAAATAAAACACTGAGCGGATGAGGTGAGGACCACACTTATATATCTAAGGCTGTCACATCACATATGCATCGCCTGGTGTGGCGTGAAACATTATCCTGCTGTAAAGTTCTGCAGAAAAAACGCTTATGCGCCAGACTCCTACAGTGAGACACTCTGCAGGGAGCAAGCAGCACTGCGCTCCTTCTACATGCCGGGACATCCAGCAGAATGCGGCGTGCCAACCTAGAACTGAACTGTCATAAGTTGCAAAGTTTGCAAATCTTGTAATAATATTTATAGAGAAAGTTGTATCCCTCAGGGTAAAGAAAGTGAATACCACGGAAATTACATGGAGACTACTGGATCAGAGAAATATACATCTGGGATGTTTCCAATATTGCAAAGTCTACAGAACAGCAGACTAAGTAGGCCCCATGTGCATGGTTGTGTTACTGTTTCGTATGAACACATAATCCACCACCCCTTTCCTTTCTGTACCTTAATATGCCTCCAGTTTAATTATTTCTGGAAATTTTGGATATGCCAGGTTCCATTAGATGTCGTATTATGGAGGAGTTGCCCTAGAAGAATTACCAGATGAAGGTACCATAGAATCATACAGCTCTATGGTGCATCCCGGGAAGACTTCTTGTCATACATACTCAATGCATGGGGACTGATGGACAACATGGATGAGTCAGTACTGTCACTTATGGGTTGGCTATATCATGAAATAGTTTGTAATGAGTTCTTCCATATAAAACAAAAAACTATCATTTTCTTTTGACAAATATATTCAAATGAGCCTCCGTTTTTTTGGAAACAAAGCCAATGTGATTTCTACCAGAAGGGTTCTCACTCAGCTTCCTAAGGTTATTGGTATGGCTAACCTGCCTAGTGATGAGAAAGTATTACCAAATATAAAAGCAGATTAAGACATGGTGTCCTTTACTCTTCTGAGTAGATCAAGAAACAACAAATGTGCCCCATAGACATTAAGCTAAGGTTGTCCAAACCCACCAACATCAGCAGAATCGTCCAAATGTCCATGAAGAACGGGACTCTATATGGAGACTGGCATATTGGCTTTGGGGTATTTCTGGAGATAGGATGAGACTGACAGTCGGAGGAGGTGCTTGAAGCTGGATCTGACAGTGTGGGGGGAGCGCTTGATGCATAAATACTGAAACAAGTAACATGGCAACCCCCGGATGTAAGTATCCTGCCGATAAGGGAGGGCGGCACAAGGTTGGGGTAAAGTCTGATATTATTCGGGTTACGGGGGCTTTGGGTGTCACTACTCCGGGGGGAAGACGAGAAGTCTGGATGTGACCTGCGTCTCTCTCTCTCTTAGAGCTGAATGTGAATAAGGAACCATTAAGAGAATGGGCCAAGTTGAAATCCAAATTAAATCACTTTCTCTTGACGGAATACTTGGTGGACCATTGGAGGAAACCAGCAAGAAAACATTTTGTGTTACCAGCTACAGTATTTCAATTCTAGTATCTAGGTCACTAATATTCCCCATTCCTTAGCATCAGAAATAAATAATCCTATATATATTTTATTCTGACATTTTGGGTTATAAAAAATTTGAAATAAATACTTTCCGAGTAAAAACTGTATCTCACCCATCTGTAATATTACATTTAGTTTTTTGGAGATTTTCCATACATTCCCATGCAGTCAGCTGCAGTCACTGAAAAATCTGTCTTTTGTATGGAACGGAAAGCAGCAACCTGATAGCCCCTAATAATGAGAGGGTTTCAGCTACGAGGGAAACTCAATCCAAAAGAAAAACAAACCGCCAAGAGTTTACCGAGTTATTTCCCTCTGTTAGCAATTTGGAATAGTCTGGTTTCCTCACACATTGAAATGTATTTTTCAGATTAAAATAGCAGGGAGGGATTCTAATAGAAAAATGATGTCAACTTTATCGAGGGCGGATTTTTGATATCGGAGCCCAAACAGAAAATCAGTAAAGTTATACACCTTTAAGGATCCCAAACATCCTTCCAACCCTATGGCATGATGTCAAGTAACAATACTCTTTCAATAAATGCAAAAATTAGCATTTACGGTATTTAAAGACCTACAAGAAGAACCCCCAAATAGGACCATTATCAATCTCTTCATACCAACTTTTTGGATAAGCCACCATAAAAGGTAGAAGGTGGGCTATAAGAGATGTAAAAGCTCTTGGGCACCCAGTAAAAAAATCTGTAACCGTGACCCAAATCTATCATATGTTGTTTATAATAGCTGTGTCTTAAGTTCAACTGCTATCACTCCCCCCTATAACTATCTAGGAGGTATCTGCACCTTTAACTTAGATTGACAAGCTCCTCAATCTAAACTGGACAGTGCATCATATATCCTAGGACACTAGTGATGGGGGACAACGTTGAACCATCAAAGAGAAGTGAGATCCATTTTACGGTAAATACAGTACCTTCTTGCTTTTATGCATCATCTCTTGACATTCACTTTTAAGGGGCATCTTACACTTTCTTCCTCGTGTGTTTTCATCATGAATTATCATTCTAAATTCTGAGAAAAAAATACAGTTCTGACCTAATGCTAGTCTGTATGGCATAAAGAGGCAGTCAATGGTATGGCAGATGGAACGTTGAGTTCACACATGCTGCAAATACCCGAGTTCACACATGCTGCAAATACCCTACAATGGGAATATCATTAGCTAATAATACTAATAAAACTACGTGTATGCAGCTACTGTAGTGGTGTGAGGGTGAAGTCAAAAGTCAGCATTAAGATCTGGTCAGCTTTTCATTTAGTTTTCTAGTGGCAAGAAATAGAAAAATAAATTGGTCAGTAACGTGGAAACAACTTATGTGAATGTGTCCAAATTAAGGCATTTTTTGTTCCATGTGCCCTTTGTGATTTTCTTTACGGATGGTTTACGGACCAGACTGATGCATGTGAAGAGCAGTCAGTTCTTACACGTATCGGCTATGTGCGTGATCACATGGAGCCAGTCACGTCTCTTAGTTGCATACGTAACTGATCCGGTAAGTTCAGGACTACTCTGATCTTAGGCTAAGACTAAATTCACATACCATACATATATTTTCAGTCCGTGTGCACAACGGACCACACACGGACTGACGTTAGTTCCTTATGGAGATAATCAAGTCCACAATTGAGTACGTGACTAGTGCGCAGAGCTCAGCCCTTGTATGAACTTTTGCCTAAGTCATAATACATCAAATAATGTGACAGGAGAGGGAAAAAAATACTAGAAATGAACTCAAGACTTGTCAGGACTTGAAACCTTGTTATACTTTTCATGTAGATGCAACACGGATAGCTGATAGATTGAGGAAGACAATATGACAGGTGAAGCACTTCTAAGGGATCCATTCACACTGTCCAAACGACAGCCGACCAGCAACATGTTTGCCAGTTGACGGTCGTTTAAAAGTCAATTACAGAAGCCAACCCTGCTTCAGATGAGCAATGAACGATCAGTAATAGATGGGTCAGTGTTTGCCATTGTCTTCAGCAGCACAGGACCTGTTAACACAGGATGATGCGCTGCCGAGAACGGTGATCTTTTGTGCAGCACAAAAGATCATTTTCTCTAACGAACTATTGTTTTGGTCACTCGTCAGGAGATCTGCAGACGCTTTAGGCTGCACAATTATCATGAAGCTTCCATGCACAATAATCTTGAAGTGTAAATGGACCTTTGGTGTACACTGTTCTACTGAATTTAAGGCTACATTAGCATGACGAGTTTTTGATGCTGTGCATTTTGCTTTTTTTTTACGTAGCGTAAACTGACCTGTGGTGCTTCTTGCAAATCCGCAACATATCAATTTGTCTTGAAGATACACTGAGTTTTATGTTTGGATTTTCCCCACAGAACTGCATTAGATGCAAAAAAATCCACAGGTTAAAAAAAAACAGACATTCGTTTTTAGTGCATTTCTGCAATATCAAAAATGCACCAAATACTCATCTTGGGAACATAGCCTAAAGGGGACCTGTCACCTCCAAAGACGGTATATACCTGCAGATATACGAGTAAATTGTAGGTAAATAACGTGAAAATCCTATTTAGCTAGCTTACTGGAGGAGCAGCTGCAGGGAGAAAATTAAGCTTTATTCTACCTGCAGCTGCTTGCTTCTAGTCATAGGGGTGGTGCAGGGAGCCACCGCTCGCTACATAGTGAGTGCACTGTAGCCATTCCCCACAACAATGATTAACAGCATGCTGTGTAGATCTGGCTGTCAATGCAAGTGCAGGGGAGAGATTACAGATTACCCATATATCCGCTGGTAAATAGCGTTTCTGGATATGACAGGTTTCCTTTAAGTGAGATGTAATGAATAAGGATATCTGGAGTATTGAAACTGGCTATCAAAGGATTCTCCGTTGGGCCCTGACTTTGACACTGTAATGAACCCCAAAAAATCCTGCAGAAGACAACCTCATTTGGAGCAATCACTTGTCACCAGAGTCTACTCTTTACGGAATTATCCACAAGCACCATATTACATTTTCTGATTAAATGTTCTGTGTGTACTGTGAATCCTAGTATTTGGGGAATATTGGATCACGAGCATACAGTCGCCAGATGGACAGTTGAGGAGTAAAGGATCTACGATAATTCACAGGCACATGCGACTCCTGACCTGACTACAACCTTCCCGGCAGCAGGATTTGGTCACTTTCGAGCCTTCGCTAATCCCTAGTGTCTGGTACAGAAAGGCTCAGTAATGTCATTTCAGTGTCTGCAAGATTTACGAAACGTGCCACGTTCTTTTAATATTTTTTTTCAGTGCACTGGGAAAATGGGCCCTGAATAAATGAGCTGCGGGTATTCAGAATGTATTCTTAGCCATGTATTAATCTCATTTAATCACTTGATTATTTTTAGAAATTCATTATAAAAAGGTCCAATTCTGCATAATCTGCATTACAAACACTCATTATACAGAGGAGCGTAGAGAGCAGTGTGAGTGGGCGGCTTGTCTTTATGGACTTCTAATTGAACATATAAATGAAGCTCTCTAATAAGAATGAAGAGCCGAGCGTCATGTGCGCACATTTCCTCGGTGTACTATTTATAATGGGACCTTGGGCTGAACAAATAGTTCTTGCTTCTAAACCGTCCTGATTTAATAGCTTGGATATAAGTCGATCACCCGATCACATCTCATTTTAAGTCTCGATCTCAAGTATAGTAAAATCCCTCTAAGAACTTGTCACTATAGATTATCCAACCACAAACCAAGTCCAAAACTTGTTTGGCACCAGTCGATCCACTAAAAAAAAAAAAATACACGATTGTGAGGATTTTTCTGTCTTTGGTTGTCCAATATCATGGTTCCAGGGAAAAATGAGTTATAAAAAGCCTCTTTGTAAGCCCCCTATGAGAGCAGGAAAGGACCCCTCAATTTGATTTCAGAGCAAGGGTCAGAAATCAGTGGACCTCCACCGATCCTCAAGTTATCATCCATCTTTTGAGTAGGCGATAACTTTTAATGTTGGGTATAACCCTTTAAAGAATAACCAGCAAAGGAACAGCATCCAGCCTTAGTCAATCTTAAAATTGTGGCTGATTTTCTGAATTTCTGCCATAGTATTGTAGTTTGAACAGTTTCAGATTTGCAAGTCCATTGGCTCCATGGTCGTTTTTGAAAGATTCAGTATGGAACATCCAATAATTACTCTTGTTAATAAGTAGCAGGCTACCCATTGCTGAGATGGCTTTTTACGGTGGCTCAGTGGTTTGCACTGTTGCTTTGCAGCACTGGGGTCCTGGGTTCAAATCCAACCCAGGATCCCACCATCTGCAAGAAGTTTGTATGTTCTCCCCGTGTTTGGTGTGTTTCCTCCGGGTTCTCCGGTTTCTTCTTACACTCCAAAGACATACTGATTGGGAATCTAGATTGTGAGCCCAAGAGTGATGCCATAAATCTGCACAAAAAAATTCTAATTGTAGGAGATAAAACCTGACTGTATGAGAGTAAAAAACAGTGTTGCTTTTTTTCCCCTGAAATGTTGTGTCTAGCATTGCATCACAGAATGGGCTGAACTGCAATACCAGACACAGCCCACATACAGTAGAGGCGCTGTTTATTGAAAAAAAAAGAGGAGAGCATCACATACTTCTCCATGTTTTTGGGAAAGGTATGTACTGTAGATCATGAAGTTGTAAATTAGAAGAAACCAAAAGGAAATATGATCCTGGAAGGGCTACCTAAAATATATTAATGAAAAAAAAGACAAAACTCAATTTTTTCAAGTTTTAAAGTCTCAAATCCTTGAATCAATGTTTAAGTTTGTGGTCGAAAAGCATGTTTTTTCAATCTCTTGGGGAGGAAAATAGGAATCTGCCAAGGAATGGCTGGAGATGTGTACATGCCCAGCCAGGGTAAACATGAGCTGTAGCCAGACGGTTGAGGATGATGGAAATAATCATGTAGAAGATGATGAGGAAGCAATTCATGAAGAGGCTTATGAATAAATCTTTTCTGATGCCGGTTACCTGCCTCGCGTTACATAAGCAGATTACAGATCTCCAGGTATACGTATATGCAACGTGTCAGCTACCAGGACCTCGTGCCAAGTGTTAGAAGAGTGTTCTCATGATGAGCCGTCGTTACATAACCCTTCCAGTGCATGCATAAAATTCCAACATGGGGTCAATATTTGGGTGAGCCCTAGAAGTAATGAGAGCAGAGGCAGCCAACGCATTCGAAAAAACTATAGCGAGGCATGCAAGACCTCATTCCGCTTTCACAGTCCGCATTCTCAAAAATAACATGTCAAGCCACAAACATCTTTCACAGCGTGTGGAATAAATTACCACCCTTCCAAAGTGGAAAAGTATACTAATATATGGATTTTAGCTCTCCAGTGTATACAACCATGAACATATCACATGTCATACTCATGGAATAAATCTTGGCCTTTAGATTTTTTTTTTTATAGAGGTTATCCTCTATAAATTTTGCAATGAAAAATATGAAAACTAGAGAACATACTGTGCGCTGATCATCAAGGATGGTTTTGCAACTAATGTGTTTTTTGCAAGACAGTGATGAATTGTCTCTTCTATCTTGCTACAGACAAAAAAAAGATAAAAAACACAGAGGTAGACACAACACCGCATGGGCGGACATATCCTTGATGCAACCTGGGCAGCCGCACAGGGACCCAAGAGGTACGGGGGTTCATTACAACTTTGGGTGTGCAGTCAATAATATAATATGGTGAATGGAAATTAGAGAAGAGCTTTAAAATCGGAAAAGAATGTATGTCGGAAAGTAAGAAAATAAATCTGAAACTAACAGGCAGATAATTTAGAGATGTAGCCTGGCTGGTTGCACGGGCCGTGGGTGCTGGTTGAAGGACTGTAGCTACAGAAGAGGCAAAGTTTAGTGCTCCTGGACTGGACCCAAGGAGCCTGCAAGAGGGTAGAAGCCATTCTGCCACAGGTTTTATTAATGGTACATGGGGGCACTTGCAGATTTTGCACTGGGTCTTCAAGTCATGCCATTGACTGCAACAAAGTCACTAAGAGTTCACCAAGGCTCATAGTTATAGGGCAAGGGAAACATGCCATATTACGTAGAAAAGGGAGAAATCCAGTCATTTTTCAGACAAAAATATGCAAAAAGTTTATTCCAACTGAGATAAAACAAACAAACAAACCCGATGCCACAAAAAATTGTCATTCCTACGCGTTTCGGACATATTCCTAGTCCATGAGGAAGGACTGATTTAGTCCTTTAGAAACTTTTTGCTTATTTTTATCTTTAAAATGCGTGATTTCTGTCTTTTTTATGTTGCCTTTTACCATGTCGAGCAGGAAGTTTTTTTTTATATATAAATATATGTGTCGAGGATTGTTGCCAAGAACAATCAGGGTGAGCAGGATCGCATTTTTTGTTCCAATATACAATATTAGTGTGGGTAATGCAAATGTTGCTAAATATTAAAATACCGTATGCCATTTTGCATGAAAGGGAGTAAACTTTCCATTAGAGATATACATTGTGCAGTGACGTCATTATGCCTCGGGAACCTAAAGTGCAAGAGATGCCCGGGATGCCGGCATTCGAGCACCAGCCAAGGAAGTTTGTAATGCCAAGGTCTGGCAGCCATGGAGTACCATCGTAGATGTTGAATCTATTTGCATATGATATTGCTAGGTTTTAATGGCCCAACACCCTACTTGCAAGCTACCAAATATGGCTTCCAAGATCCTTTCAAGATGTGCTTGTAAAGATTAAGATTTGAGATGGGTGCAACTCAACAGGTAGTGGGACTCATCTCCGTGCCAAATGGGTGGGCTTGAAGGTCCCCTTTAAGAAGTAAGCAGTACTGAAGCACCTTGCTTGCCTCAGCATCACCGGAGTAACTCTTGCCAGAAGGAAAAATGTAACGTTCGTAGACAAAAGGCAGAGAACATTTATATTTAGCTACGAATCAAACAGAATATTCTCTCTGTATTATCTGCACATCCAAGTCCATATTCTGGGAATTCAGAGGAGATTATAAGAGATGTAGAGGCTTATTGATCATCATTGCTTCCAGGAGACGGTGAGACGCTCTCCATCTATGATGATGGGTACGAGACAAGTTGTCTAGAACTAACAGTTAATAAGTAATACGGCCCTTTCAGAAGAATGTAAAATTCTCCAGGTTGGAGTCTATTATTACTCACCCAATGAACCTCCAGTATCGGACGACTATTTATAGAAAACATTAAAATAAAAAAGGTGCCCAAAAGAGCATTCAGCACAGATTCGAGCAACCTGGGACATAGAAGCAACATTGGCAGGAAGAGAACGTATTGGAACGGTGGATCATCACGGTTAAACAAAATCTGTAATGGTAACTCAGGTGTGCCCCATACCGCCTAATGGAAAGGATAAAGGTGGACAAATGGAGATTCAGTCCTCCTGACTAGAGATGAGCGAATTTGTTCAGATTTGGTTCCAAATATGATCGGAATCAAATATTGATTTTTGCAACATTCGTCGAACACAGCCGAACGTCATTAGAGTCAATGGGAGTAGAAATAACCGAATATGTTCGGAACCGATCTTAAGACATACATTCGGCCCGAATAGTGTTCGAATATGGCCCGAATATGTTAAAATCAGATTCATGGCCAAAATCCGCACAAATTCGCTCATCTCTACTCCTGACCGATTCACGGAATATAAACAAAAGCTGACAATCGCAAAGTCTACGTAATGGCTGCAAGACCCAGATCCGACACCAATGAAGCCTACACATGGGAGAAGGTCTGGAGGTCTTAAAGTGCTCATAAACCTTTTAGCTGGTGGCCGAACTCAATAAGCAGACAACTATCTCTCCCGATTGCCTCATACACATTAATGCTCAGCACCATTGAGCATGTATAAGATGTCAATTGTAAAAGGAGAGCAAGCTGCTGACAGTCATCTCGCAGCAGAACAAAAGATTGATGTTTCGGGAGGTTCCCAAATACATCAAATGGTTCTCTACAAAGTCACTTTATATTTTTGGGAGCTTCAAACCTCTGCACTTTAGCCTATACTCATGAGACAGATATTTCATTAATTAAAAAACAGTTGTCCAGGTTTGTTATTAAAGTCTGTGCAGGATTCTCTGGTGCTGACTGAGAGCAGGGGGTTGTGTGACCGCAAGTGTTCAAGATTCATATTCCCGGCCACATTCCGACTAGACTTGAGCAGTCTTGCTCAACTTACTTGAATTGAAAAAGTTTGCGCACATATAGTTGGAATGTGCCAGAAGTATGCATATCACATACTTACAGTCACATGATCAACCACTCTTGCCGTCGGCACTGGAGAATCCTGAGAATGCGCGAAAGGCAACGATTCTTAAGTCAAAAGTCACATGGAATGACTGCAGACTTTTATGACATACCTGGACATCCCTTTTAAGTATGTCACTGAGACAGATTAGATTATGCCTAAGAGTAGCATTACATATCTCAAGCTGAACGGCAGACGGGTTTTACTCTCAAACCCCTCATAAATATGAGCACTTGCCCGAGCGTTCATGTCTTTTTAAACAGGAGAACAAAAGATCAAAAGAATTGGGCATTGAAATACCAACTGCTTGACCCATCCGACTTCATCTATCAGGAGAGAGTTGGGAGAGTCCCCGTACACATCAGATATTCATCAAAATCAGCAATCTCAGCCAACTTGCATCTAAGGTGTATGGGGGCCTACAGGCTTCCTTCACATTATTTTCTGTAATCTTGCAATTATGCACCATATAAAAGCCACATGTGGGTGACAGTTTTTTCATGTGTTTTTTAAAAAGCCAAAGGGAAAACGCCTGAAAAAAAAACCACCAAGACCAAATCCTAGAACTTGGGGAAAAAAGGCAAAGACCCCACAAAAATTCACCAAAAAATTTGAATAAAACAGCACAAAAGAAAAACAAACTGTAATGAATTTAATATTTGTTTCCTGACGTACAACCTTCCTTTGTTTCTGCAGAAAGAATTGCACAAAAACACACATATGAAACCACCCTAAAGTCATACAGTATTTGTAGAGATATTTTAGCTATGGTGGGCACCATTCTTCCATGAAAAATCCAATAATTGCATTATTGTTGGATCCATTGCCCCAAATTAAAAGGTCTACCAAAGAAAATAACCAAAAGCATCATGGATAGTTGTGTTCTGAAACATATATCGTTTGGAAATAATCATTTAGTCCAATTACAGTACAAATTATCATACTGACCATTTATTTATTATGTGTCTATGGACAATAGGTAAAAAATGTATAGACGAAAATTGTCAGTAAATCGCTGGCCAAACCCAGTACAGTTCCGGATCTTCACAACTCTGCGTTCCTTTGAAATGTTAACAAAGTGATAATTACGTCTTGCTTCTCATCCTATAGGTTCTTGAACTTGTGACCCATAGTAAAGCATTATCCTGGGCTTCTATAAAAAGGAAATAATGGGCAAACTGGAGTACGCACCAGATTTAAGTCTTCCCAGGTGCGGGATTACTTACAAGGTGAGTGCGGCAGCCCGGGGATCTGTAATGGTTCAGCAAATAACAAAGGCTGAAAGGTTTAAAGGTTTTTGGGCTTGAGAGCGACATGTTGGAGCCCGGCCATAGGATGCTCACACATTATAGCTTTACATAAGGGAGCTTGACAAAGGCAAGAACCTTGTAAAATTGATGGATAGAAGGCTTATAAAAGCGGATCTCTGAGGTGTAATCTTATATAATATATTACACTGGATTCTTGGTATTGTAAAATGTATCAGTAAAATTGGATGAGCTCTACAGCAGAAGGGATGTCAAGGCTGAAAGTATATACAACTGGGAGCAACTGAAAACAACCTTCACGTAATGGCGTGCTCAAGATGGGGGTTTGTTTTAGTGGATTTTAGTACATTAGGGTCGCAGTTGGATGTTTCGTTTGGAAGCATCCTCTATATGGTTAAAGGAAATGTGACAAGAATGCAAGTTATTACATACCCATAACCGCTGAGACCCCCACCAAGCCCAATAACAGGACTTTGGAGTACCCCAAGTTTCATAGACTGACAGTCCACCATGTTTATAACCGCTCCATTCATTCTTTATGGCAGATCTTTATCAGTCCCAAAGGCAATGAATGGAGTATTAGGACCATCGCTCTATTAAACTGGGCCACTCCAAAACCCTATTGTTGGGATTGGTGGGAGTCTCAGCAAACAGACTCCAAGGAAATGAAGGGGTTGTTCAGTCTTGGGGTTCAAGTCTGCAATCACTTGTGCTCACACTGTGATCGCTGTCAAGATTCTCCGAATACTTGCGGTCATGTGCTCGCCAGCTCCCGGCGCCGGAGAATACTGACAGCATGCAGTGCATACAATGTGAGCCCCAACCCGTTAACCTCGTGGATATGAGATAGGTGGCTATGGAGAACAAATCTCTTAAATACAATCCTAAATTTAGCCTAAAACTGAACCAGGCAGGCAGAGGATGCGACAAATTAACCACAATGTGAAAGATGGGGAAAACTTGAAACATACCTTTCTCTTCACCCTATCGGTTGTTTTAAGGCCACCATACGCAGACTAAAGTCAGGCAATATCGGTACGATTGGTCCGGCAGTCTATTGTGCATAAGGACCTCCCGAAAGAAGGATCCTGCACGTTGGATTTCCAATGGACGATCCTTTTGTTTTCAGGAAGATATTCTACTACAGAAGTCTAGTGGCAGCTCTCATAGAGAACACATGAGCAGAGAATTCCGGTTTAGGTAGGATTTGGGATAGCTGGCTGTTAGCCGAATGATCATTTGGCCGACAGCTATCTAATGTGCATGGGGGCTTTACTAAAGACCAATAATTTGAATCACAACTTAGGTTCACTTTTGGTACTTTTTAAGTCATGCCCGCATTTCACAACGCAGTATTGTCTAGTGAGGCGCAAGAAGTGCCGAAACCATCAAGTAACTCTTTAGCAAGTATTGTAGAGCAGACTTTTTTTTACATATATTTCAGTAAATCTCCCCCAATGCATCCGGCTTGTGAAAATACATCACATCTGTGGAAGGACTGGAAAAGGCCTTAGATGTCTAGGACCGATCTCAACTTAAGGACCTCATTTTTTGCAATATACATATGACTATATCTATATCCGAAGTGACAGCATGTCTCAGACATGTAGTCACAATTAAATCTTTCTGGAGATCCCAATTAAAAAGTTTTATTCTGAAAATTAAAAGTTATGACATATCTGCATGGTAGATTGATGGAGGTCCAACCGTTGGACCACCCACCAATCCTGAGAATAGGGATCTGAAATGCCCCTTGGGAATGGCTGGTGGAGAACTCATTCTCTATGGGACTACTGAAAAAGCTGAGCTCTGTACTGATTTATCTCTGAGAGTCCTATAGAGTGAACGGAGTGGTGTTGAGCATGCTCCATTCGACTAAGGCATTTCACAGCCCCTCGGTATTGGTGGGGTCCAAGTGGTTGGATCTCCACTGATTTTTTAGTGATATCTTTTCATCTTTTTTTTTGCTTTCCAACATCTGCACAGACCCCATAAACATTCCCTGATTTGCCCCATCGGATCTTTCAATTCATAGGAAGCACAGAAACTATGGAATGAACTCACAAAAAGATCAAAACCCCAGAACAGCACACAACTCTCATAACCTGAATCTGTAGCCTTTCCGTGATCCCAAAAATTCCCCCGAGGCCAGAAACCTGAGCTGCAATAGCAGGTATCGCTAGCACTCATTCCTGAGCTTTTAGTAAAAATGACAGCAACAAGGAGGTTTGTATTACGTTTTTTTATGCTTTTTTTCTGGGGGGGGGGGGGTAATGTTTAAGAAGAATTAGAATTACCGTACTGGTGGGAAAAGTGTTGCCCTATTTAATTGCTTTATGCATAAAAAACAGTTGGAGGCTTTTTTTGTTTGTTTCCTATTTGAATATTTTTTCACATAGATGTGGTATTAAATATGTATGAGCATAAATAGCTTTCATAAGTCACAGTCAACGCTTATAAAAGTGAGGGCATCTGAAAGTGGTGATTGTTACGGGACAGCGAGGGGCACTGAGTGAAATAAACAGGTCTCCGATGTCTGGATCTAAGTGTGCAAAAAATGGAGAGAACATTCCAAAACCAAAAAATCCTTGGTGTTTAGATTTTACTAAATATTGAGATTTCCCTGTGCATTCCCACTGGAGGAAAGTCAGATTACCACTAGGTGCACTCCCTAGTACCATTACCAGAATAGGTTTACCATTTTAGCCATCTATGCACTGGAAAGAAAAAGGAAGCCATCATACAACTCTGTTTCCCACACCTGCTATCCCCTATATGTCCTCATAAAGGGCTCCATTTAAATAATTAATTAGGGAATTATTAGTAATGACAGTTATCAAAAATTCAATGGAAGAGTTCACAAAAAGTGAAGACGTTCTGACTTTAACTCCAGCATCAAATTGGTAATGGATGCAAATGATGGTTGGGACGCACCCAATGGAAGATGAAGGGGCGAATAATCATAAAGTTGTTACAGCTTTTAAGGCATTGTCTGCAAATCCTGGATATGGTGGATCCTTGGCTTATTTGGATATTTTTTTCCTTTTTTAACTAAGCTACGTAATTACACACTTGCACTGTTTTACCTTCTTTTGTTATACCAGGTGTGCAGTGGAAACGGTCCCACAAGAGCTGCTATGACAGCTGGAGGCACTTCCCTTTCCAAGGGGACCACCTAAAGCTGCCCGTAAAGTAGAACCAGGCGTCGACATCCAGTACTGGCTGAAGGGTAGGAGAGAACTAATTGCAGAATTTGTCCACCGATTTGTCCATCTCATTTATTTATTTAGGGCGGCATGTGGTCTCACTGGTTAGCAGGCCACTCATTCTGAGATGGCCTTTTACGATGGCTCAGTGGTTAGCACTGCAGCCTTGCAGCACTTGGGGACCTGGGTTCAAATTCCAGCAAGGACAACATCTGCAAGGAGTTTGTATGTTCTCCCCGTGTTTGCGTGGGTTTCCTCCTACACTCCAGAGACATACTGATAGGGAATGTAGATTGTGATCCCCAATGGGGACAGTGATGAGGTCTGTAGAGCTGTATAATATGATGGTGCTATATAAGCAAGGCACGATAATAATTTTTGAGTCAAAGTTTGCCAAGTCTTTAGAAAATGTTTTTTTTTACACTTAATTCACCACGAGATAGATGGGAACCCAGTGCACATTCTTGGTGAAAGGTTTCCTGTGAATGTACAGTCATTCTCAATAAAAGCCTATGAGCTGCACGGGAACGGAGTCATCAGGTGGATTTGATGGTAAAGCACTTTCAGACCAGGTCACTGAATGCTTGGATGATGGATGAATTTTGATTCATATGCAATGACCCTTGAGGGAACATGCTGGGAAAATAGCCAATAAGGACAGTGGTCCTTCCTGTGCAAGCACATAGAGAATCCATTTGGATGAGACGTGCGGTCCAGTGCTCCGGTATATGTTGACACCATAGTATATTGTACACATGGGTCATTACACATGTACAATAATTAATGCTGCCAATCAGTCAACCATTTTCTGGGTGGTATGGCTCCTTTGCCCCCTTCCCCCAATATTAACCTGCCTGTTATTTCAACAAGCCGACACCAAACAGAGGTTAAATCCGTTCACACGTTCAGTATTTGGTCAGTATTTTACATCAGTATTTGTAAGTGGAACAATGAGAGGAAAAGTATAAAAGAAACACGTCACCATTTCTGTATTCATCACTCACTCCTGATTTTGGCTTACAAATACTGATGTACAATACTGACCTAATACTGAACGTGTGAACGTGGCCACAGGGGAATAAATCCCACCCCATGTTCCCGGTCATCTACACTGTACTTTTCTTAACCTTGAATGACACTAATATGGAGAACAGTGATTGATATTTCACACAATTCAGAGTGACAGGGACGGAGACATGTCTGAGTCACAGATCAAACTTTCCTGAGTTTTTCCTAGGAGAAGCTTGAGAAACCTCCATCAGGTTTTTTTTTTTGCATATCAGAAAAACTGATGAAACTCTGATGGTAAAAACACGGAGCAAACACATCGGAGTTTGATCAGAGTTTGATTAGTTGTTCTCGGATTAAAGAAAAATGACGGTTTCTCAACCATCGGGTGCTTTCAGACAACCGTGCACATCGGTCCAAGATCAAACCGCTAATGGACGGACTGGCTGCGGGTCTCCTGACCCGAGAGTGACAGCATCATGTATTTTTATGACACTGTTACACTCGGGTCGGGGGAGCCGTGGCCAGTCTGTGCATTGAAGTCCGATTTACACGGACATCTGAACGCGCCCGTCTCATAGCAAACAGTCTGTGGCAACCAGATTTTTTCATAGTCTTTCACTGATCTGAGATTCGGATCAAAATTGGATACGTCTTTGTGATTTTGTGAGGACCACTCAGTCTGCGGAAATACACTGACATGAACAGCCCCATAGACTATATTACATACAATCATTATAAAACATGGATAAAGTTTATATGCAAAAAAATGACATCTAAATGAGCCTTTATTCGTATAAAATATCATATGGCAGTGGGGGAATATAAAACTAATTTCCAAACAACATCACTAAAAGATGTATAAAATCATATAGACTATGAATAATAACTACATACATTTTAAGTAGCACACCCGAATATATATATTTATATATATATATATATATATGATGTGAGTGCTCTGTATATGGTGTATATTATACAATGTATACCATATGCAGAGCACTCACACTATTATATCTAACTTGCAGAACATAAATTAAATAAATAATGCATACATTATTACGTGGTTACATACACGCACAACATGGGCTACGATAACTTTAGTTTTACAAGTTACTTTACATATACCCGCACATATTTGCCTATGGAGCGTGGAAACAATACAATTTAACATACACAATAAAAAATTAAAATAGATACAATTCACAATAATAATAATAGGTAACTAATATAGTAAACAAAAGTCTCCCCCCCTATACCCCAGCCCATACAGCCGTCCGTCCGCAGGGTATCACTTACCCTTTCTCCAGTGACCACATGTAACCCTTCTCTGACTTTGGCAAAAGACCCCTCTCCGAGTTTCCTCCCAATCAGGTAGTTGCCCACTCTCTTGGTGTGCTGGAAATTGCGTAGGGTGTCCCTGGACACGTTGCTCACAGAGGCTGGTAGGAAGGAGTCTTCAAGTTGGACTGGGGGCTTTTCCCCAAGCAGAAATCTTGGAGGAGAGTCACTGATGCCATCTCCAGCTGCAGCTGGCATCCTGGAAGGAAAGAGAAGGGTCCACAGGTCAGATCAGATCCAAATGTAAAGTAAACTCAACAATCCTGCTATAGAGTGGTGGTTAATAGTCTCGAAAGTCCTAGTAGATCCACCATGTGTTCATGTAAGGTCTATTGTGCGTTGTAAAGTCTACAGTGCATGGTGCAGATGAGTGTGCCCAGGTAGTCGCAGTTGGCACTGCTCTCTGTTTTATCAATGGGGAGTAAAAAAAAATCCACAATCAGAGTGGGTGGTTGCACATGATCCTTGCCTGATAGTCACAGCAGCTCTGGTAATGAATGCACAGCTCTGGAGTAAGGGGAAGGGACTGGAGGCAGAGAAGGCAGGACAGAGGTGCAGTGACTGAGGTCTCTCTGTCTAAAGAGCCTCATTCACTCAGAATGTGCAGTAATTTAATCCCATCACAGGCGGCAGGAGCAGATGTGATCTAAGCTCAGCAACTCTGAACAAACCCCTTTCAAATCCTATCCCCCTCCTCCTCCAGTGACTGCAGCCAGCCAAAAGCCTCTGTTTCCTTCACACACTCCTTTTAGTCACTTCTTTATTTTTAAGGGGGAGGGTGGTGCGAAGCTTGGACTCCTATAAATAAAACCCAGCGGTCAATCACAGCCTAAAAGAAGCAAACCGAAAACTGAAAAACCTTGAATACAGATCTGACTTTAAAAGAACCAAAAAGTATCTATTTTCTTTACTAGAATTCCATAGAGATGAGTAAAAATGACACAATGTTTCCCCTCTTGGAATAAACCTAATGTTCCAAGTGGGCGAAATAAAAAAAAAGTCAACCGGGATCGTAATACAAGTGGTAGTCATTTTGGTGGATAAATAAAAATAAAGCGTGCCCGCAAATTCCAACCACTTGTAGGGCTGCGGCTGCTGGGCGATGGTGTGATTTACCAGCTAATTGTACACAGGCTTATTTTTATAGGCCCCTGTCTACAAATATCTACCACCGGCTGTGTGATAGTTTTATGGCCGTGTCTGCAACGTGGGAGCGAGACTTGTGCGGTGTTGGGGACTGCATTAAAAGCCATTAGATCCTGAACAGATTTATAAATATCCGTCTATATATACAGAATTACGAGGTATTAAAAAAAAAAAGAATCAACTAAAAAATGTTTTCATTCTTTGGGTCTTTTTTTTTTTAAGATCAGCATCCACATTTGAGATGCAGTTCAGTAAGGAGTCAAATCTAACGCCTTCTAGACTAAAAGTTGGCAAGAGGAGTTTTCTCTTTATTTAAGAACACTTCTTTGAGGACACATAAAATGATATCTATGCCAGTTCTTTGGCCATCACCATAGGTCAAGTCTGAATCTGCCAGAATAAGGAATTATTTGTGTAATTACACCTACAAAATGGGACCATTTAAGGAAGCTAATCAGTGGGCCATGAAAATTTAGTGGAAACACCCCAACTCAAGACGTTTTTTGGTTCTTAGACGTCAAGAGGAAACTTAAGCTGGCCATATACATGAGATAGCTGTCAGCAGAGTGTCCATTTGACATACGGCTGTCTCTCACTATTACCACATACACATGAGAGCTCAACTCGGCCAACCGGGAGAGAGAAGAAAGAGGTGTCGGATGGTGGCTGATCTCCACTGAAAACAAAAGGATCAAAAAGTAAAATTCCAACTGCCTGATCTTTCTCTCCCGACATCATCTGTCAGGGGACAGTCGGGTGGCCCCCATACACATCAGATGACTGTCCGGTCATTCAAAGTACATGGGGACCTTAACACTGTTACAAAATTCATTTCTCTGCTAATTGGTCAACCTAACAATAGACGGGTATAAAAACAATCTATATTTTAGCTCTTTAATCAGCACTTTTGGGCAATATTAAAGTGGTCATGTAATTATGGAAAAACTCTTTCAGATTGAAGCTACTTTAGCATTCACTGCAAGTTGGGCACCTTTGTCAAAGCAAGGACCCTCTTTATTGTATCAATGTATATACCTACAGGACACAAGGGTTGTCTTTATTAAGCATTAAGCTATCCAAACACATTTAATCGGTTTTCCGAGCCTGTCAATTTTTGGTGGGATCGGATGATGACATCATTTGTGAGAGCCTCTCAAGTGTCCTTCTAATGGTAAAAGTTGGGGTAAAGAAGGTATTGGCAACTTTTTTTTTTTTCGTCATAGAATCTTAACATTTTCTTTTTAAAAAATCTGAAATGCAAGCTCCAAAGTTCTTTAGAAAAACAAGAGTTTGAAAAAATGGAAGGTCCTGTTTTGGTGGCAAGAGACCTTTGACTGCAACACATTCTAGGTCCATAGCTGTCCATCTTGGGTGCTTATACAGGTAGTTACCATAGTCCTCTCTCTCAGAAGAGGCACTGAGTAATCACCACAAACCAACATGTTCTTGAATTAATTAGGATCTTCTGACTATTCTGTTCAAATATGTCTAGCCTCTTATATGAGGCTAAATAGTGCTTGTCCGAAAAGAATGCTTCCATTTATAGATGATGGTAATACATTATGGTAATTATGAAGATGACTCCTGTTAGTGGTTTACTAGCATAATCCATTCATTCATCTATACAGATAACATAGGGGTAGGACATGCAGAGGTGATTTGGTGCTTGAAGGAGCCCAAAGGCCAGTCAGCCATATAAGAAGATAACAGTCTTATAAATGGCACATGGTTGGGATGAGTCACAGATATTTTGGCAGGAAAGTTGACCGTATTTTGTATATGGGGGACTCCCGACTGGCCCTGACAGAACATGTCGGGGAACATAGGATTGGAATATAATCACTCAATCCTTTTGTTCGTTAGGGAAAAAAAACCATAACCAGCAGTTCCTGGCAGTGGCTCACTGGTCAGACAAAGAGTTTCTGTGTATGGGGGATTTGGGAGAGATAACTATCAGCCGAATGACTAGCCACTGGCCAACCACTATCATTAGATATGCAGCCGATACGCCGATGACACGCAGATTTACCTATCTGGACCTGACCTCACCTCCTTACTGACCAAATTCCCACACTGTCTGTCTGCTATTTCATCTTTCTTTTCTGTTCGCTTTCTAAAACTGAACATGGACAAAACAGAATTCATCATCTTTCCCCCATCTCACTCTACCCTCCAACAGACCTATCCATCAATGTCAATGGCTGCTCACTTTCCCTAGTCCCGCATGCTCGATGCCTCGGGTGATCCTCGACTCTTCCCTCTCTTTCAAGCCACATATCCAAGCCCTTGCCTCCTCCTGCCATCTCAAACTCAAAAATATTTCCCGGATCCATGCATTCCTTGACCATGAAACCGCAAAAACACTAGTGCACGCCCTTATTATCTCCCACCTTGACTACTGCAACCTCCTACTCTCTGGCCTCCCCTCTAGCACTCTGGCACCACTCCAATCCATCCTACACTCTGCTGCTCGACTAATCCACCTATCTCCCCGTTATTCCCCAGCCTCTCCTCTATGCCAAGCCCTTCACTGGCTTCCTATTGTCCAGAGGCTCCAGTTCAAAACCCTAACTATGACCTACAAAGCCATCCACAACCAGTCTCCTCCATACATCTCGGACATGGTCTCCCGGTATTTACCTACACGCAACCTTCGATCCTCTCAAGATCTCCTTCTCTACTCCGCTCTTCTCTCTTCTTCACACAACCGCATACAAGACTTCTCCCGTGCTTCCTCCATACTCTGGAACTCTCTACCCCAACACATCAGACTTTCCCTACCACGGAATCCTTCAAAAAGAACCTGAAGACCCACCTCTTCCGACAAGCCTACAACCTGCAGTGATCCTCAGTCTATTGAACCGCTGCACGACCAACTCTACCCTCTCCTAGTGTATCCTCACCCATCCCCTGTAGACTGTGAGCCCTCGCGGGCAGGGTCCTCTCTCCTTCTGTACTTGTGTGAGCCTTATTTTGCTCATATTTATTGTACTTTTCTATATTTGCCCCTTCACATGTAAAGCGCCATGGAATAAATGGCGCTATAAAAATGTATAATAATAATAATAATAATAATGTGGCCATACATTAGAGTATAGGTAGCTTAAATCAGCCTACAGTGACCTTATCCTCAGGCAAATTTGCCAAATTGGGTGTGTCAGAGAAAACTGGGTGACGACCAATGATAAAAATCTAATGTTAGCTATGTTGGTTGTCACCTAGACTTCCGAGAAAAATTTATGACCAATTTACAGCAGGAAAATAAGAATAGACAATGATGAAGGGTGAAGGCTGAAATACCAAAGTGATAGATGGTGTGTACAAGAAGTCTGCTGCTCCCTACAGTCCAAAATTGTAAGAGCCTTTCTTTCTAGCTTTGCTATTTCTTGCATTTTAGTTTCATCCATTTGGTGATTTACATGACTTTGCATTATGCTGATGATGTGCCCTAGACAATGGCTAGATGATGCAATACACAATGGCTGGATATGGCCCTACACAATGGCTGGATGGGGCCCTACACAATGACTGAATGGTACCCTACACAATGGCTGAATGGTGCCCTACACAATGGCTGAGTGGTGCCCTACACAATGGCTTGATGGTACCCTACACAATGGCTGGATGGTGCCTTACACAATGGCTGGATGGTGCCCTACACAACAGCTGAATGGTGCCCTACACAACGGCTGAATGGGGCCCTACACAATGACTGAATAGTGCCCTACATAATGTCTGGATCGTGCCCTACAATGGCTGGATGGGGCCCTACACAATGACTGAATGGTACCCTACACAATGGTTGAATGGTGCCCTACACAATGGCTTGATGGTACCCTACACAATGGCTGGATGGTGCCTTACACAATGGCTGGATGGTGCCCTACACAACAGCTGAATGGTGCCCTACACAACGGCTGAATGGTGCCCTACACAATGACTGAATAGTGCCCTACACAATGGCTGGATGGTGCCCTACACAATGGCTGAATGGTCCCCTACACAACGGCTGAATGGTGCCCTACACAACGGCTGAATGGTGCCCTACACAATGGCTTGATGGTACCCTACACAGTGGCTGGATGGTGCCCTACACAATGACTGAATGGTGCCCTCCCTACACAATGGCTGGATGGTGCTCTACACAATGACTGAATGGTGCCCTACACAACAGCTGAATGGTGCCCTACACAATGGCTGAATGGTGCCCTACACAATGGCTGAATGGTGCCCTACACAATGGCTTGATGGTACCCTACACAGTGGCTGGATGGTGCCCTACACAATGACTGAATGGTGCCCTACACAATGGCTGGATGGTGCTCTACACAATGACTGAATGGTGCCCTACACAACAGTTGAATGGTGCCCTACACAATGGCTGAATGGTGCCCTACACAATGGCTGAATGATGCCCCTTCACAATGGCTTGATGGTACTCTACACAGTGGCTGGATGGTGCCCTACACAATGACTGAATGGTGCCCTACACAATGGCTGGATGGTGCTCTACACAATGACTGAATGGTGCCCTACACAATGACTGAATGGTGCCCTACACAATGGTTTAATGGTACCCTACACAATGGCTGGATGGTGCCCTACACAACAGCTGAATGGTGCCCTACACAATGGCTGAATGGTGCCCTGCACAATGTATTGATGGTACCCTACACAATGACTGAATGGTCCCCTACACAACAGCTGAATGGTTCCCTACACAATGGCTGAATGGTGCCCTGCACAATGTATTGATGGTACCCTACACAATGGCTGGATGGTGCCCTACACAATGGCTGGATAATCCATAATCTTTGAAAATTCTTGGAGAACAGGAGAAGTCCCAGAAGACTGGAGAAGAGCAAATGTTGTTCCTATCTTCAAAAAGGGGAAGAAGGTGGACCCAGGGAACTACAGGCCGGTGAGTCTGACTTCTATACCAGGAAAGATCTTTGAACAAATTATTAAAGAACATGTATGCAAGTACCTGGATAAGAATGAAGTGATTAAACAGAGTCAGCATGGGTTTGTAACTAATAAGTCATGTCAGACTAACTTAATTTCCTTCTATGACAGAATCACTGACTGGGTGGATCAGGGAAATGCTGTAGATATAGTATATCTTGACTTCAGCAAAGCATTTGACAAAGTATCTCACACAATCCTTATTGAAAAAATGACTAAGTATGGAATGGACAAGGCAACTGTTAGGTGGATTCATAACTGGCTTAGTGATCGGACCCAAAGAGTGGTTGTAAATGGCTGCACATCCAGTTGGAAGAATGTCTCAAGTGGGGTACCACAAGGCTCTGTTTTGGGCCCTGTATTGTTCAACATCTTTATCAATGATTTAGATGAAGGAATTGAGGGTAAACTGATCAAATTTGCTGATGACACAAAGCTAGGAGGGGTAGCTAATACTAGAGAAGAGAGAGAGAGGATTCAAAAAGATATACATAAACTGGAGCAGTGGGCAGCAACTAACAGAATGGATTTTAACAGGGAAAAATGCAAAGTACTACATCTGGGCAATAAAAATGAAAAAAGCATATACAAAATGGGAGGAATAGGGCTAAGTAACAGCACATGTGAAAAAGACTTGGGTATACTAATTGATCACAGACTTAACATGAGTCAACAGTGTGATGCAGCAGCAAAAAAGGCAAATGCAATTCTAGGATGTATCAACAGAAGCATACAGTCTAGATCACGTGAGGTCATTATTGCCCTCTACTCCTCTTTGGTCAGACCTCATCTGGAATACTGTGTCCAGTTTTGGGCACCACATTTTAAAAAAGACATCAACAAACTGGAGCAAGTTCAGAGAAGAGCCACCAGAATGGTGACCGGTCTGCAAACCATGTCCTATGAGGAACGGTTGCAGGATTTGGGAATGTTTAGCTTGCAAAAAAGAAGACTGAGAGGAGACTTAATAGCTGTCTACAAATATCTCAAGGGCTGTCACATTGTAGAAGGATCATCTTTATTCTCATTTGCGCAAGGAAAGACTAGAAGCAATGGGATGAAACTGAATGGGAGGAGACACAGATTAGATATTAGAAAAAACTTTTTGACAGTTAGGGTGATCAATGAGTGGAACAGGCTGCCACAAGAGGTGGTGAGTTCTCCTTCAATGGAAGTCTTCAAACAGAGGCTGGATAGACATCTGTCTGGGATGATTTAGAGAATCCTGCTTTGAGCAGGGGGTTGGACCAGATGACCCAGGAGGTCCCTTCCAACTCTACCATTCTATGATTCTATGATTCTATGGATGGTGCCCTACACAATGGCTGGATGGTGCCCTACACAATGGCTGGATGGTGCCCTACACTATGGCTGGATGGTGCCCTACACAATGGCTGAATGATGCCGTACACAAAGACTGAATGGTGCCCTACACAATGGTTGGATGGTGCCCTACACAACGGCTGAATGGTGCCCTACACAACGGCTGAATGGTGCCCTACACAATGGCTTGATGGTACCCTACACAGTGGCTGGATGGTGCCCTACACAATGACTGAATGGTGCCCTCCCTACACAATGGCTGGATGGTGCTCTACACAATGACTGAATGGTGCCCTACACAACAGCTGAATGGTGCCCTACACAATGGCTGAATGGTGCCCTACACAATGGCTGAATGGTGCCCTACACAATGGCTTGATGGTACCCTACACAGTGGCTGGATGGTGCCCTACACAGTGACTGAATGGTGCCCTACACAATGGCTGGATGGTGCTCTACACAATGACTGAATGGTGCCCTACACAACAGTTGAATGGTGCCCTACACAATGGCTGAATGGTGCCCTACACAATGGCTGAATGATGCCCCTTCACAATGGCTTGATGGTACTCTACACAGTGGCTGGATGGTGCCCTACACAATGACTGAATGGTGCCCTACACAATGGCTGGATGGTGCTCTACACAATGACTGAATGGTGCCCTACACAATGACTGAATGGTGCCCTACACAATGGTTTAATGGTACCCTACACAATGGCTGGATGGTGCCCTACACAACAGCTGAATGGTGCCCTACACAATGGCTGAATGGTGCCCTGCACAATGTATTGATGGTACCCTACACAATGACTGAATGGTCCCCTACACAACAGCTGAATGGTTCCCTACACAATGGCTGAATGGTGCCCTGCACAATGTATTGATGGTACCCTACACAATGGCTGGATGGTGCCCTACACAATGGCTGGATGGTGCCCTACACAATGGCTGGATGGTGCCCTACACAATGGCTGGATGGTGCCCTACACTATGGCTGGATGGTGCCCTACACAATGGCTGAATGGTGCCGTACACAAAGACTGAATGGTGCCCTACACAATGGTTGGATGGTGCCCTACAGAATGGCTGAATGGTGCCCTACACAATGGCTGGATGGTGCCCTACACAATGGCTGGATGGGGCCCTACACAATGGATAAATGTTGTTGTCTTTGCCTTGGATAATAATAATAATAATTTTATTTCTATAGCACCAACATATTCCGCAGCACTTTACATTATAGAAGGGATTTCTACAGACAATAGACATTACAGAATAACAATAAACACAGATCAAAATAGATACCAAGAGGAATGAGGGCCCTGCTCGCAAGCTTACAATCTATAAGGAAAAAGAGGAGACTTGAAAGGTGGATGGTGACAATTGCTTTTACTGTTTGGACGAGCTATAGTGTAAGAATCGGGTGTTCCTGTTGCTGCATGAACATGAATAATTGCTGCATGAATGATAATTAAGACAATACAGATGAAAACTTAAACACTTGATTAACTTAACAAAGCTGCACAGCCACCAGTTTTGTTATGTTGCTATCAACTTTGAACGTTTTTTGGACATAGACTGTATTTTATAGCCAATTTTCAATAGATTCCTCTAATGTCTGGTGGAACAATCATCTGGGCTCAAAGCTTGGATTTTGACCTTTCCAATCTATAAACAAATATGAGATTACTACAGAGCTGTGGCTATGGCTGTCAGATGAGCAGTCGCTCGGCTGACCACTATCTCATCTATGGCCAGCTTTAGCCATAAGTTCAAAGTACAAAAACCAAGAACTGGCATGAAGATATAGTCATGTGAAACTAACACCAGATCTGCGCAGATGTCTGGAAATTAAAAGGAACGAGTCAACTCAATTACAGTCCTAGTAGAGGGGCGTTTTACTTTGTTGGACCTGGCTGGCATTACATTGACAGCCCATTTATTTTGCTTCCCCCCCCTGGGTGGACATGCAGGTTACAGCTGATCAGTCGGGGTCAAGGATGCCCTAATCTGTTTATTGACACTTCAGTCAAAGGGCAGATGACCCTTTAAAGGGGTTGTCCAATGAGGTAAGTGACATAGCGAATCAGGAGAACTATACTACATTTCTAATTGGAGGTACAGTACAGACCAAAAGTTTGGACACACCTTCTCATTCAACGATTTTTCTGTATTTTCATCACTATGAAAATTGTAGAATCACACTGAAGGCATCAAAACTATGAATTAACACATGTGGAATTATACATTACACTTTACAAAAAAGTGTGAAACAACTGAAAATATGTCTTATATTCTAGGTTCTTCAAAGTAGCCACCTTTTGCTTTGATTACTGCTTTGCACGCAGAAAAGGTGAACGGATGGACTCTACATGCCTGGTTCCCACCGTGAAGCATATAGGAGGTGGTGTGATGGTGTGGGGGTGCTTTGCTGCTGACACTGTTGGGGATTTATTCAAAATTGAAGCGGTGAGCGGTCCAGCTCACCCTAAACCATCTCGATTGGGTTCAGGTCTGGTGACAGTGGAGGCCAGGTCATCTGGTGTAGCACCCCAACACTCTCCTTCTTGGTCAAATAGCCCTTATACAGCCTGGAGTGTGTGTTTGGGGTCATTGTCCTGTTGAAAAATATATGATGGTCCAACTAAACGCAAACCGGATGGAATAGCATGCCGCTGCAAGATGCTGTGGTAGCCATGCTGGTTCAGTATGCCTTCAATTTTGAATAAATCCCAAAAAGTGTCACTAGCAAAGCCCCCCCACACCATCACACCTCCTCCTCCATGCTTCACGGTGGGAACCAGGCATGTCCTCCATCCATTCACCTTTTCTGCGTGCAAAGCAGTAACCAAAGCAAAAGGTGGCTACTTTGAAGAACCTAGAATATAAGACATATTTTCAGCTGTTTCACACTTTTTTGTAAAGTGTAATGTATAATTCCACATGTGTTAATTCATAGTTTTGATGCCTTCAGTGTGAATGTACAATTTTCATAGTCGTGAAAATACAGAAAAATCGTTTGAATGAGAAGGTGTGTCCAAACTTTTGGTCTGTACTGTATTTGCTAATATTATTATTATTATTATTATTACTCCTACTACATATTGGGGGAGGGTCTCGGAGATGGGAATACCCCTTTAAGTTAAAAAAAGCCATATCCTTTAATGGGAGCAATTCTAGTTAAAATAATATATTTTTTTAATAAATTAATGGGGAATTACTGTTGGAGCAGATCCTAATGTGAAGTGTCACTTTAACTGAACGCTAAGGAGTAACAGCACTAGTGAGACATGAATGCCTCATACCTCAGCCATTAAAGAATTCCATATACACCATTCGTCCGCATTATGTATCGTGTCATATACGCTCCGCAGGGCGTTTGCAGGAGATGACACTAGTATAAGCTGTTCCTTCATTAAGAACTCAACATTGCAATAACTAATTCAATATCATATTATAAAAAGGGTCCCTTTAAAAGATATCCCTCCAGGCTGCCCGTTCCCTGAACCGTATCCTCCTCCCGAGCTCATACAGGCATCACTTACAATTAAAGGATATGACGATTACCATTAGGAAAAAAAAAGCTGCCTTGTAAAAACAGTAGGATGCGGGGACACGTTGAGTGAATCGCTGGGAGTGGAGTTTCACGCTGGCAAGAAATTCTAAAAAAACCACACCCATCACATCATAAACCAAGAACATATGCGCTAATGTACAGCCCTGTACTGGGACCTTCTAGGTTCCCTGTATGGTTAGTGAGGGATCAGAGATACATCTGGTTTACAAGAAGTGAAAAGCAGCGCACAGGGCTGTAACCACGTAAGGTCGTCAAGATTTTGATGCATGGTCGCGATGCAGATGTTGGACAACTGAATCCCCACGCTTCAATAACATAAGAAAACATGATGAATAATAGGGCATCTGGATGCAACATGCAAGTTTCTGGATATGCATCATTGCTCTTTTAAAGGGACTCGGACCCCATCATTTAGGTTTAATTCCTTTGAACTTGCCTTATGTGCATAGTAAGGGAGGGCACTATACAACGCCCTAATTAAAGGACTGTTCTTATTGTGCTTCTCATTATGAAAGCTTCTATTTTTCATTGTATTACCTCATACTCACTTTCTCCTCCTCAGTGTTTCTAAGCAATAAAATAATTTAAAGTGAGTTTAAGTTCAGTTTTCACATTCTGCCTGTCTACAGCTACCACAGGAGTGAGCTCACTACATACTTTTCATCCATTGATCGCAATAGTAAAACAGTTTACAGTAAACTCTTAAGCTCCCCCTAGTGGACTGTAAAATGTGAAGAGTACTTCTTATCATATCAAAAGTGCCCAGATTTTGCTTACTTCACTCCAGCTGCTCCCCTTAGTATGATTTTTTTTTAAATCTGCCATATAGGTCCAGGGATATGTGCTTTTTTTATTTATTGCTAATGTCTATGCTCTTTAACAAAGGGGTGTGGCTTACAAGAATATCTGGGGACGTGTCTTTAGGTTGCACTGCATTGCACTCACAAAGCCACACCCCTTGGAAAAGTTCATGACAATTAGCACTAAAGGAAAAAAAAACATATCTCTGGAAGCCTATGGCGGATTTTTAAAAAAATAGAATAAAAAAGTAGAAATAAAAGAAGAGCAAATACTGTTCAATTTTTAACCTAATGACAGGTGAAAAGTGCTCTGTATCAGAAAATGAAGATACATTATAAAATGATGAAAGGTGATCATTAAATTCGATCTGGTGGTCGACTACAATTAAATTCTTGTGTGGTCGACTACACTGGCGGACACAAACAGACGAGGCCCCATGTGCAAGAACAATATATGGGCCCTTTGCTGTCCAAGAGATCCTAGAAATGCAAAATTCCACCTACTATAGAGGTAGAAGTGGCCCCGCTACCTCTTGGGACCCAGATTGTACCAATGATATTTCAGCCCCTGGTAAA
>JARQOD010000002.1:619745479-619813759 GCA_033576555.1 Oophaga sylvatica
TTTATTTGTTCCATTGCTCTGTCCCTGCTATTTGAGTGGCTGCGGGTTAGCCGCTTGGTCACACCAGAAATCTGATTTAGCGGGTGGCGAGATCGTGTGGTCTCAGCATTTTTTGAAATCAGAAGTGTTGGAATTTTCTAGGGTTTTGCTGGGTTGCAGATAGTATTCTGTCCTGTCCTGTCCTATCTAGGCAGTATTTGGCCCCAGCGTTTGCGCACTCTATTTTCTGCCTGCGTTTGTGTTTCTTCTTGTCTAACCGCCATTATATGTTTGGGGGCTACCTATTCCTTTGGGGCTCTACTCCGGGGCAGTTAGCTTTCCTGTTTCTATCTTCAGGTGTAGCTAATCTCTCCGGCTGTGCCGAGGCATCTGGGTCACCGTGGGTATGTCCCACGGCTGCTTCTAGTTGTGCGGTTAGCCTAGGGATCTGCAACCCATTAGTTCACAACCTCTCTGGGAGTTTGGCTGCCTTTGCTGTTTTTTGCTCCTGTCATCCTCGGCTACCAAATCATAACAGTGGCTACTTTGAAGAACCTAGAATATAAGACATAATTTCAGTTGTTTCACACTTTTTTGTTAAGTATATAGTTCCACATGTGTTAATTCATAGTTTTGATGCCTTCAGTGTGAATGTACAATTTTCATAGTCATGAAAATAAAGAACAATCTTTAAATGAGAAGGTGTGTGAAACTTTTGGTCTGTACTGTACCTGCACGCAACCTCCGAACCTCACAAGATCATATTCTCTCCTCCCCTCTTATCTCCTCTTCCCACAATCGCATACAAGATTTCTCCCGCGCATCCCCCCTACTCTGGAACTCTCTACCACAACATATTACACTCTCGCCTACCATTGAAACCTTCAAAAAGAACCTCTTCCGACAAGCCTACAACCTGCAGTAACCACCGATCCACCAAACCGCTGCACGACCAGCTCTACCCTCACCTACTGTATCCTCACCCATCCCTTGTAGATTGTGAGCCCTCGCGGGCAGGGACCTCTCTCCTCCTGTACCAGTCGTGATTTGTATTGTTTAAGATTATTGTACTTGTATTTATTATGTATACCCCTACTCACATGTAAAGTGCCATGGAATAAATGGCACTATAATAATAAATAATAATAATAAATTTGGAGAAAACCATTTGTTATATTATTTCTATTTAGGTGTTTTAATTGTTCTTGTTTGATTGATTTATTACAAAGAGCAGAAAATTTGTCAAATTTGCTACAAAAGTAAATTTGCAACAGGGGGCGAGTAAATAATTTTGATTGTAACTGTATATATAATATTTGCCATTGAGGATTCTGGAATAATTCTGATGGGTGCTGTAATATTTAATATCTGAATATATTATTTTAGCTATTTCACAGGCGAGATGGCATGAAATTTGTGCTGTATAAACAGTCACAATAACAAGAACCTTAGAAAGTTTTCTCTGAGCTTGGATAACACGCGGTACAGAAAGTTACTTGATTACAGACACTAATTGTAGGCACTCACAGGCATTCTGTACCGCGGCTGTCGTGATTCACGTCGCTCTGTGTAGGAGCAATCATCCATAGCTCTTTATTTCGGATGACAGCGTATATACTTATTCTGTAAGATGCTCCGTACAGAAATGAATTCTCAGAGCGGAGACGACGTAAGAGCATTATCTCTTCTGCTTATATCTGGCCCCATATTCTGTAGCTGGTCATTCCCAATAATAATACATCATTTATATATAATTCATCTGAAGTCAAGGATTTAACACCCCCGCCAACCAATAGGGCCAAAATTATTGTTTCATGCACAGTTTACGAAAAGTCGAGTAATGTCAAGGACATTAAAAATGGCATTTCACAATTTGCATTTATATCTACAGATATTACTAAAGCGTGATTTCTCTAGTTCTCAACATTTGGATGCTTCATGCTGGTATATAGGGTACCCATCTGTATAAGAAGGATGCCTCCCTGACAGATAAGCATTGAATAGGATAAGGCTACTTTCACACTTGCGTTTTTTTGCGCTGCGCATCGTGCGCTATTGTTCGCATGCACAATTTTCCCCTATCATTAACATGGCGGGCGCATTGTATTGCGCTTGCACGCGTTCATCAGCGTTTTACGTGCGCAGCGCATTTTCCAGGTGTGCGCCCAGACGCGCCAGACGCTACATGTTGCATTTTTTTTTTCAGCACACCATTATAAAAATGCGCATAAAAATATAATTGCAGTCTATGTGAACGCTGGTGTGCGCATGGCTGTGCGCTTGTCAGCGATTGTGTGCGCATGCGATATTTTAGTAAACATGTCTAGACACTTGTCAAATGACCCCCTAGACAAGATACATTGTTTGTGAGGAGTCTAGATAAAAGTAGTATAGATAAAGGAAGTGACACACAGACCCCTCAGACTATCTGGAGACTGCATGCTGATAACACCTGAAGATTATACAGCCTGGATCCCTATAAAAGGCCAGCAACCAACAAGCTACATACACTGCCTGGAGACTGTAGCTGAACACTTGAAGATCCATCTTGGACCAAGGCTGAACATTGTCTGGAGACACTGCTTCTTGAATCAAGACAGATCCAAAGGGCAAGAATGTGAGTATTCTTTAACCAAATGACAGACTGTCCTTATAATGTAATATGTGTTCATGTATTTTTATTTTTTTTTTGCAGCATGTCTTCTGGATCTGAATATTCCCCATCCCGGCAAGAACTGGCCGAAGCAGAGCATGATGTGAGTATCTTCCTGCCTTTGGGTAAGTATTGCTGCTGAATCTACAAATGGCTTAAATTTGGGTTCCTTTTTCAGACATCATCGTCGGACACGGCCATTGAGGAGTCTCAGCAGGAGCAGTCGCAGCCGAGTCAAGTCCCGGTGGCGAGACGGAATGTAAGTATATAGCCTTTGAATGTCTATTTCTTTTCTACTCCTATTGTTCTTTTCTTTGTCTAAAATATACAAGATTGTAATTTTGTTTTTGTTTCTTCTAGGTTCCACAAGGGGACGAGGACATGTATGTGGACAACGATGCCCTGATCTGCCAGGTCCAGGAGCGTGTCCCGTTGTGGGACAGCCGAAATACCCAGTACAAGGACAATATGGTGACCCGGCGGCTATGGAACGAGGTGGCCGCAGCGTTGATGGATGGCTGGGACAGAGCCTCTCCAAACCTGAAAAAGGCGTTTAGTAAGTATTTTCATTCTCTGTAATATTGCACTCTTGTTCCTGTGTCTACTGATGGGTTTACTTGCAGATATATTCTGCAAGCAAACCCAACAGTGCCCTCAGGTTCAAAAGTGACTGCCCTGTGTATGCTATTGCTATGAGTTCTGCATTCTAGTGTTTGTTTTTATGCTGCACTCACTCTTGTTCCTGTGTCTACTGATGGGTTTACTTGCAGATTATTCTGCAAGCAAACCCAACAGTGCCCTCAGGTTCAAAAGTGACTGCCCTGTGTATGCTATTGCTATGAGTTCTGCATTCTAGTGTTTGTTTTTATGCTGCACTCACTCTTGTTCCTGTGTCTACTGATGGGTTTACTTGCAGATATATTCTGCAAGCAAACCAACAGTGCCCTCAGGTTCAAAAGTGACTGCCCTGTGTATGCTATTGCTATGAGTTCTGCATTCTAGTGTTTGTTTTTATGCTGCACTCACTCTTGTTCCTGTGTCTACTGATGGGTTTACTTGCAGATATATTCTGCAAGCAAACCCAACAGTGCCCTCAGGTTCAAAAGTGACTGCCCTGTGTATGCTATTGCTATGAGTTCTGCATTCTAGTGTTTGTTTTTATGCTGCACTCACTCTTGTTCCTGTGTCTACTGATGGGTTTACTTGCAGATATATTCTGCAAGCAAACCCAACAGTGCCCTCAGGTTCAAAAGTGACTGCCCTGTGTATGCTATTGCTATGAGTTCTGCATTCTAGTGTTTGTTTTTATGCTGCACTCACTCTTGTTCCTCATGTGAAGTTTGTTTTTGCTGCCTGATATATTCTAACAGCAAACATAACAGTGTCATGTGGTTCAACAGTCAATGACATGTGGATTCTAAAGCTTTTTATAATGCTTCATTAACAGTTTGACATTTATATTGAGTTATGTGTGTTGAGAGTGAATTTGCACATACTGCATTGTATTAATTTTTTTAAATTTTTTTTTATAAACAGTGAACAAAATACGCACACGATGGCGCTCGATGAAAGACCGCTTCAACACTGATGTTCGAGCAGAGGGACAGGTTCGCAGTGGTTCTGCAGCAAGGCACAAAAAGAAATATCGCTACTATCGCGAGTTGGCGTTCCTGAGACCGGTCCTTGCCAGCAGAGCGTAAGTTTTTAGATTTTCAATTTTTTTTTATTTTTTAATTTTTTTTTTTTTTCCACAGCTGATGCTTCTTGTTAAAGCATTATAGTAATGTTTTTGGTTTCTTTCCACAGCACCTGGAGCAGCACCATGCAGCCTGTCCCTGAAGCGGTCCTTCCTCGGACGACCTTGGACACGTCCCAGCCATCCGACAGCCAAGAAGCAACTTGCAGGTCAGCAACACGGACAGCTGGTGACCAGGAAGCTGGTCCATCAGGTGTTCCCCTCTCCCAGGTCTCTGCCACTGGTTATGCGGGCACTTCCCGCCAGCGGCAGAGGGCCATGGAGAGGAATGTCTTGCCCGAGTTTGTTCACTTGAGCGAGTCCTTTCAAGGCAATATCAAGACGCTTGGAGGCAGAGTTGGAAGCGGTTTTTCACTGATGGAACGTGGTTTTACCCATATGGATCACCGCTTCAACGCTGTCGACCAGCGTTTTGATCGCCTGGAGGCCGACCTCAACAGACCAGCGCACCATTTTTTTAGTAAAATAGAACGGGGCATGGCGGAACACCTTACTCCTGAGCAACAGCTGGGTGTGATGCAGGCCTGCAACAATGCTTACATGCAGTATATCCAGCAGAATCGGTACGCGCAGCAGTCAGTGGTTGCATATCCAACAGTGCCACCACTGATTCGCCACACATCACTACCGACTTCTGCTGCATACCACTGCACGGCCACCAGCATTCCAAGTCAACACTACACCACCACAAGTCCAAGTACTGTTGGACAGTCCACCGTTGCCACCACCATGGCAAGCGCTGCTCCTGTGTGGAGCAACACCACCACTGACACTGGTCCACAGTCATGGACTCAAGCTAGCACACTACCTGCTTGGGCCAACATACCAACTTGTCCTTCTACTAGTACTGCTACCAGTCAACAATTTTCTGGAACAGCACCCACTGATCAAATGAGTACCGTCACCAGTCAGAAAGCCATTTCAAGGGCACCCACTTCTCCTTCTATGAGTACCGCCACGAGTCGTCAACAATTTATGGACACACCAGCCACTGATCCTATGAGTACCGCCACCAGTCATCAACCATGCATTTCAAGGGCACCCACTTCTCCTTCTATGAGTACCGCCACGAGTCGTCAACAATTTATGGACACACCAGCCACTGATGCTATGAGTACCGCCACCAGTCATCAACCATGCATTTCAAGGGCAGCCACTTCTCCTTGGAACACCGCCAACCCTTCTGTTACTCCGAGCACTGGCAACAGTTCCACCGCCACTGCCACCAGCGAGCATGAGAGCGGTGACCTACATTCTGTCTTTTTTAGGTCAAGGCCACAGTCAACCAGCTTAAGGCGGACACAGAGAAGTCGGTCCACGCAAGGTACTCCAGTCCCCAAGAAGAAAAAAAAAAATCTTTGTTGGTGCATCCACCCTCTCCTCCTAATGTGTCTGAAAGTGACTCTCATTTGATGTCTCAGCTTCCTTCACCTACTACTTTTGTTTCCCCTTCCCCTCAAACCCCTTCATCGCTTTCCAGCCGGTCTTCATCTCTGCACACCCCCAGAGTCTCAAAATCACCACCAAAACGTCATTAGCAATAAAAATCTCTCACATTTCTATACAATTTCTGTGGCAGTGACGATACCATGGTCATGTTTGACCCAAATTTTAATAATCTGATATCCAAAACCTTTGTGTGACTATTTTTCATTTTTATGAGTAAACCAAAAAATTATTTAATGTGATATGTAGAAATGTCAGCCAAAAATAAAATTGGTAATTCAAATGTTGTTTTACGGTTGTAGAAAATAAATGTGCCAATCTTCTTTTAGTAATTTTGGTTTGCTTTGTGTTTATTTTGCCGCCTACACACTTGGCCGTACACACACTGCGCCGTACACTTTGCGTTTTTGAGTACACATAACTCCACGAATGACACAAGTTTGTGTACTTCATGGAGATATGTTTACTCCAAAACACAAATATATTCCTTTTTTCTTCACAACCACTCTGTCAGTCTGCTAATATTGAACAGACTGAATAGAGGATGGGGTTCCGTGCAAGGCATATCTATTTAACCTTGCCATATATACTAAAAACTGAATTGAGTGTGGTGTGTTTTTTACATTATTTCACTTGGTGATAGAAGGCCAGGGATTCTACATATAGCTTGTAATTGAGCACATCCTCTATTCAGTGTGTGTTGAAGAAACAGAGGAAATGATGGTGAAAATACACTATATATGTACAATACCCTGACCTTCGATCATTACTATCACACCTGGGCAGGTGAACAGACATGAGTTTTAACCAGCAGCGTTGCTTCAGTATGCATTAATTTGAAGCATACTGTAGCGATGCTGCTGTTTATAACTCGTGTACTCACCTGCCCAGGCCTGATACATGCGTTATTTGGGGCATCACCACTTCAGCATGCCACCAGGCATTGGTATAGAACAAGATGTCTAATCTTTTATCTCTGCAATACAAATCAATTCACAGTGCCACAAATAATTGTTGTGTTATCTCCACCGTCACTGAAAATGGAAGCAAAAGTGGATAAATAATAAAGGTCATACAACTTGTGTGCATGTATATTTAACTACATAGTCAGGATTACAAATGATTTGATGATGCACCCAAAAATATGCATCATTAATTCACTGGTAAACCTGGCCATTTCATAATTTTTTTTAAAATTAAAAACAGACTGCACGTGGTACAGGTATAAACAGAGTTATTTTATTTACATTAAAAAAAAAAAAATTATTAACATACAGACAAGAACATTATTTTACACCATTTCATCTTGCCAATCCACTCGTCCTACATCTGACATGAAGTAGGCCGCAAATTGGTCTCTCATTTGGCTGACTTCAACAGAAGACCTGAGAGGGTGCTGAGTGAAGTCAGGCAATGGGTTAGGAGCTGCATCATCAAGTTCAAAGTTTGGGTGCTCTTTAGACATCACAAAGTTATGAAGCACCACACAGGCCTTCACCACTTCATCCACTGTTTCCAGTTTCAGATGAATGGCTGTGCCCAGAATGCGCCATCTGGAAACCAGTATACCGAAGGCACAGTCTACAGTTCTCCTTGCCCTGGTCAGCCTGTAATTGAAAATTCTTTTGTTGTGGTCCAAGTCCCGGCTGGAGTAGGGTTTAAGCAGGTGTTGGCTCATCTGGAATGCCTCATCCCCAACCATTACAAATGACAATGGTGGAGTTTCGGTGTGGGGAAGAGGCTGTGGCATGGGGAAATTAAACTGGTTTTCATACAACCTCCGTCCCATGTCTGAGTTCTTAAACGCCTGTGAGTCATTCCCACGGCCAAATGCCCCAATGTCCACCGCAACAAACATACAGTCTGCATCCGCAATGGCCATAAGAACTGTAGAATAGTACTTCTTGTAGTTGTAGTACTCCGAGCCTGTTCTTTTGGGTTTGATAATCCGTATGTATTTCCCATCAACTGCTCCCAAACAGTTGGGGAAATTGCAGGTTGTCCAGAATTTGTCAGCAATTTGTAGCCACTTTTCTGTGGTGGGCAGGGGCATAAATTCCGGACAGAGAACAGTCCACAATGCCCGGCAGGTGTCCACAACAATTTCTGACAACGTGGAGATACCAATCCTGTACTGGAAGTGGAGTGAAGACAGGCTCTCTCCAGTAGCAAGGAATCTAGAGAAAGAACAAAAAAAATATTATTGTATATGTTTTTGTAAAACATTAATAATCCAAAAAATGAAATAAAAATAATTCTGCAGGTCTTTGTTTACTAGCTGGCAGAACAAGAATGATGTCATCTTTGGAATAGTACAAGGCATACATGGTATATATGGTAATACAATTATGCAGGCATTGGTTTCTCAATAATACGTACCGTAAAGTCACCAGGAGTCTTTCCTCTGGAGGAATCGCCCGACGGAGCTGTGTGTCCTGTCTCCTTATTAATTGTTGTACCCGAGCAAGTAAATCCATGAAGGATTGTTGTGACATCCGGGTGTAGTCGGTAAATTTCTCCGGGTTTGACTGCAGCTCACTGTAGAGGGTGTGATACGCTCCACGGCTCTCCCGGAGTTCTACAATGGGATGTACCCACAAACGACGACGCTGCCGTCTCCACTGTCTATCTCTCTTCCTTTGTTCATGGCAAGCAAAGGCATAAGCCCGAGCCATATCCATGTCCACATCAAGGTTGAAGAAGAAAGTCTGCATAAGCTGATCCATGTTCACCAAGGCAAATGCAAGCAAATGTGAAGAATGGCTGTGAACAGGCTCTATTTATATTTTCAATAAGACACGCCCACTGGTGTCCCATTGGTGGGTTCTGTTGAAAGAATTTTTCAAGGATTTTCATCATGTGTTTTGCACAGAAAAAACGCAAACGCAGACAAAAACGCTTTAAATCGCATAGAATCGCTTACAATCGCTGCGCTTTTCAAAAACAATGCGCACTATTCGTTGGCAAAATATCGCAGCGATTACACGCGTTTGCACGCGTTTTTTTCATGCGTTTGATGTGCGCTCGATGCGCAGCGCAAAAAAACGCAAGTGTGAAAGTAGCCTAACAAAACCCTTTTTGTACAAAAAGGGAGGTTATTTCTACCCATTGTAGGATTTCAGTCTTTCATGTAAAAAATTTTTTAGAGTTGAGAGTCCTCAGTGGTTGATACCTTTTAATGGCTAACTGAAAAGATGGTAACAAATTGCAAGCTTTCGAGACTACTCAGGTCTCTTCATCAGGCAAAGACTAATACAAAATCTGAAGAATCACATATTTATACACAAAATAGCACAGAAAAAATGCAATAGGTAAGACAAGTGACGTGAAGCAGAATAGTCATTATGGCAGAGGGATGAGCATAAATATTGGAACAGTTCATAGATAAGGAGTGTGAAAGTTTTATTACCCTCTGATTGGGGTCTGGTAATGTTTTGTGATGTTTTCACAGGGTATTTGGAGTAAATTCCTTAATTGATGTAGTAGGCCATAAATCCATGTGATAGGTTCATTCCAGCTAAGAGTGTCAAAGGTCACCATCAATTTGTATTCGTAAATTCTTCTTTGTCTCAGAGATGTGAAATTGCCTCTGAGTACAAGTATTTTCATATCTAGCAAGCTATGATCAGGGGAGCAAAAATGTATTGCCACAGGTAGATCCATTCTTTTTTCTCTTATTGTGTGGCGATGAGAATTCATCCTTGTTCTCAGTTTTTGCCCGGTCTCCCCCACATACAGACCCCCAGTTGGACATTTAGTACATATAATTAGGTACACCACATTAGATGTGATGCAGCTGAAAGTACCTGGTATCTTGTAGTCCCGATGGGAGTTGGGGATCTTTATCTTGTCCGTGGTCATTATAGTCTTTCATGTAGGCATTAGGTAGGGCTCCCACAGACAATGTGGTTTGGTGCAGTTTTATTGCTTTCATAAAACTCCAAGATTTTCAAAACCAAAACCAGCCTCTTCTGGGCACAAAGGTATCACAGCAAATAAACAGTACATTTAGCAGGGCACATATATGCTCACTCAGAACAGATTACAGTCCTTTCTCCAGGAGCGAACATCATACAAGAGAAACGATCCCACCAGTCTAGGTATCATCTTCATCTTGAGCTCCAGCAGCTTCCAGCACTTAACAGAAGTATTCAACATTCAACTCTGGGCACAGTTCACACTGAACAGGCTGCAGCTTCCACTCAGTTCTCTGTAGCTCCAACACACATCCACCCTGGTCAGCTTCCCTCAGCTGATTGACTGAGATGAACACCTAGCCTGGTTATAAGCCAAGCCAGCCAGGTTTCAGAGCCTGTACAGCTAGGATTTAACTATAACCTACCTGGCTCTGCTATACTTTTTATTATCTGAAGATGTCCATAACTTCATATATAATAAGAAGTAAGGCTACTTTCACACTTGCGTTTTTTTGCGCTGCGCATCGAGCGCACATCAAACGCATGAAAAAAACGCATGCAAACGCGTGTAATCGCTGCGATATTTTGCCAACGAATAGTGCGCATTGTTTTTGAAAAGCGCAGCGATTGTAAGCGATTCTATGCGATTTAAAGCGTTTTTGTCTGCGTTTGCGTTTTTTCTGTGCAAAACACATGATGAAAATCCTTGAAAAATTCTTTCAACAGAACCCACCAATGGGACACCAGTGGGCGTGTCTTATTGAAAATAAAAATAGAGCCTGTTCACAGCCATTCTTCACATTTGCTTGCATTTGCCTTGGTGAACATGGATCAGCTTATGCAGACTTTCTTCTTCAACCTTGATGTGGACATGGATATGGCTCGGGCTTATGCCTTTGCTTGCCATGAACAAAGGAAGAGAGATAGACAGTGGAGACGGCAGCGTCGTCGTTTGTGGGTACATCCCATTGTAGAACTCCGGGAGAGCCGTGGAGCGTATCACACCCTCTACAGTGAGCTGCAGTCAAACCCGGAGAAATTTAACGACTACACCCGGATGTCACAACAATCCTTCATGGATTTACTTGCTCGGGTACAACAATTAATAAGGAGACAGGACACACAGCTCCGTCGGGCGATTCCTCCAGAGGAAAGACTCCTGGTGACTTTACGGTACGTATTATTGAGAAACCAATGCCTGCATAATTGTATTACCATATATACCATGTATGCCTTGTACTATTCCAAAGATGACATCATTCTTGTTCTGCCAGCTAGTAAACAAAGACCTGCAGAATTATTTTTATTTCATTTTTTGGATTATTAATGTTTTACAAAAACATATACAATAATATTTTTTTTGTTCTTTCTCTAGATTCCTTGCTACTGGAGAGAGCCTGTCTTCACTCCACTTCCAGTACAGGATTGGTATCTCCACGTTGTCAGAAATTGTTGTGGACACCTGCCGGGCATTGTGGACTGTTCTCTGTCCGGAATTTATGCCCCTGCCCACCACAGAAAAGTGGCTACAAATTGCTGACAAATTCTGGACAACCTGCAATTTCCCCAACTGTTTGGGAGCAGTTGATGGGAAATACATACGGATTATCAAACCCAAAAGAACAGGCTCGGAGTACTACAACTACAAGAAGTACTTTTCTACAGTTCTTATGGCCATTGCGGATGCAGACTGTATGTTTGTTGCGGTGGACATTGGGGCATTTGGCCGTGGGAATGACTCACAGGCGTTTAAGAACTCGGACATGGGACGGAGGTTGTATGAAAACCAGTTTAATTTCCCCATGCCACGGCCTCTTCCCCACACCGAAACTCCACCATTGTCATTTGTAATGGTTGGGGATGAGGCATTCCAGATGAGCCAACACCTGCTTAAACCCTACTCCAGCCGGGACTTGGACCACACCAAAAGAATTTTCAATTACAGGCTGACCAGGGCAAGGAGAACTGTAGAGTGTGCCTTCGGTATACTGGTTTCCAGATGGCGCATTCTGGGCACAGCCATTCATCTGAAACTGGAAACAGTGGATGAAGTGGTGAAGGCCTGTGTGGTGCTTCATAACTTTGTGATGTCTAAAGAGCACCCAAACTTTGAACTTGATGATGCAGCTCCTAACCCATTGCCTGACTTCACTCAGCACCCTCTCAGGTCTTCTGTTGAAGTCAGCCAAATGAGAGACCAATTTGCGGCCTACTTCATGTCAGATGTAGGACGAGTGGATTGGCAAGATGAAATGGTGTAAAATAATGTTCTTGTCTGTATGTTAATAATTTTTTTTTTTTTAATGTAAATAAAATAACTCTGTTTATACCTGTACCACGTGCAGTCTGTTTTTAATTTTAAAAAAAATTATGAAATGGCCAGGTTTACCAGTGAATTAATGATGCATATTTTTGGGTGCATCATCAAATCATTTGTAATCCTGACTATGTAGTTAAATATACATGCACACAAGTTGTATGACCTTTATTATTTATCCACTTTTGCTTCCATTTTCAGTGACGGTGGAGATAACACAACAATTATTTGTGGCACTGTGAATTGATTTGTATTGCAGAGATAAAGATTAGACATCTTGTTCTATACCAATGCCTGGTGGCATGCTGAAGTGGTGATGCCCCAAATAACGCATGTATCAGGCCTGGGCAGGTGAGTACACGAGTTATAAACAGCAGCATCGCTACAGTATGCTTCAAATTAATGCATACTGAAGCAACGCTGCTGGTTAAAACTCATGTCTGTTCACCTGCCCAGGTGTGATAGTAATGATCGAAGGTCAGGGTATTGTACATATATAGTGTATTTTCACCATCATTTCCTCTGTTTCTTCAACACACACTGAATAGAGGATGTGCTCAATTACAAGCTATATGTAGAATCCCTGGCCTTCTATCACCAAGTGAAATAATGTAAAAACACACCACACTCAATTCAGTTTTTAGTATATATGGCAAGGTTAAATAGATATGCCTTGCACGGAAACCCCATCCTCTATTCAGTCTGTTCAATATTAGCAGACTGACAGAGTGGTTGTGAAGAAAAAAGGAATATATTTGTGTTTTGGAGTAAACATATCTCCATGAAGTACACAAACTTGTGTCATTCGTGGAGTTATGTGTACTCAAAAACGCAAAGTGTACGGCGCAGTGTGTGTACGGCCAAGTGTGTAGGCGGCAAAATAAACACAAAGCAAACCAAAATTACTAAAAGAAGATTGGCACATTTATTTTCTACAACCGTAAAACAACATTTGAATTACCAATTTTATTTTTGGCTGACATTTCTACATATCACATTAAATAATTTTTTGGTTTACTCATAAAAATGAAAAATAGTCACACAAAGGTTTTGGATATCAGATTATTAAAATTTGGGTCAAACATGACCATGGTATCGTCACTGCCACAGAAATTGTATAGAAATGTGAGAGATTTTTATTGCTAATGACGTTTTGGTGGTGATTTTGAGACTCTGGGGGTGTGCAGAGATGAAGACCGGCTGGAAAGCGATGAAGGGGTTTGAGGGGAAGGGGAAACAAAAGTAGTAGGTGAAGGAAGCTGAGACATCAAATGAGAGTCACTTTCAGACACATTAGGAGGAGAGGGTGGATGCACCAACAAAGATTTTTTTTTTTTCTTCTTGGGGACTGGAGTACCTTGCGTGGACCGACTTCTCTGTGTCCGCCTTAAGCTGGTTGACTGTGGCCTTGACCTAAAAAAGACAGAATGTAGGTCACCGCTCTCATGCTCGCTGGTGGCAGTGGCGGTGGAAGTGTTGCCAGTGCTCGGAGTAACAGAAGGGTTGGCGGTGTTCCAAGGAGAAGTGGCTGCCCTTGAAATGCATGGTTGATGACTGGTGGCGGTACTCATAGCATCAGTGGCTGGTGTGTCCATAAATTGATGACGACTCGTGGCGCTATTCATAGAAGGAGAAGTGGGTGCCCTTGAAATGCATGGTTGATGACTGGTGGTGGTACTCATAGGATCAGTGGCTGGTGTGTCCATAAATTGTTGACGACTCGTGGCGGTACTCATAGAAGGAGAAGTGGGTGCCCTTGAAATGGCTTTCTGACTGGTGACGGTACTCATTTGATCAGTGGGTGCTGTTCCAGAAAATTGTTGACTGGTAGCAGTACTAGTAGAAGGACAAGTTGGTATGTTGGCCCAAGCAGGTAGTGTGCTAGCTTGAGTCCATGACTGTGGACCAGTGTCAGTGGTGGTGTTGCTCCACACAGGAGCAGCGCTTGCCATGGTGGTGGCAACGGTGGACTGTCCAACAGTACTTGGACTTGTGGTGGTGTAGTGTTGACTTGGAATGCTGGTGGCCGTGCAGTGGTATGCAGCAGAAGTCGGTAGTGATGTGTGGCGAATCAGTGGTGGCACTGTTGGATATGCAACCACTGACTGCTGCGCGTACCGATTCTGCTGGATATACTGCATGTAAGCATTGTTGCAGGCCTGCATCACACCCAGCTGTTGCTCAGGAGTAAGGTGTTCCGCCATGCCCCGTTCTATTTTACTAAAAAAATGGTGCGCTGGTCTGTTGAGGTCGGCCTCCAGGCGATCAAAACGCTGGTCGACAGCGTTGAAGCGGTGATCCATATGGGTAAAACCACGTTCCATCAGTGAAAAACCGCTTCCAACTCTGCCTCCAAGCGTCTTGATATTGCCTTGAAAGGACTCGCTCAAGTGAACAAACTCGGGCAAGACATTCCTCTCCATGGCCCTCTGCCGCTGGCGGGAAGTGCCCGCATAACCAGTGGCAGAGACCTGGGAGAGGGGAACACCTGATGGACCAGCTTCCTGGTCACCAGCTGTCCGTGTTGCTGACCTGCAAGTTGCTTCTTGGCTGTCGGATGGCTGGGACGTGTCCAAGGTCGTCCGAGGAAGGACCGCTTCAGGGACAGGCTGCATGGTGCTGCTCCAGGTGCTGTGGAAAGAAAAACAAAACATTACTATAATGCATGAACAAGAAGCATCAGCTGTAGAAAAGAAAAAATAAATTAAAAAATAACAAAAAAATTGAAAATCTAAAAACTTACGCTCTGCTGGCAAGGACCGGTCTCAGGAACGCCAACTCGCGATAGTAGCGATATTTCTTTTTGTGCCTTGCTGCAGAACCACTGCGAACCTGTCCCTCTGCTCGAACATCAGTGTTGGGAAAAAAAAAAAAAAAAAATTAATACAATGCAGTATGTGCAAATTCACTCTCAACACACATAACTCAATATAAATGTCAAACTGTTAATGAAGCATTATAAAAAGCTTTAGAATCCACATGTCATTGACTGTTGAACCACATGACACTGTTATGTTTGCTGTTAGAATATATCAGGCAGCAAAAACAAACTTCACATGAGGAACAAGAGTGAGTGCAGCATAAAAACAAACACTAGAATGCAGAACTCATAGCAATAGCATACACAGGGCAGTCACTTTTGAACCTGAGGGCACTGTTGGGTTTGCTTGCAGAATATATCTGCAAGTAAACCCATCAAAAAAACAGGCACAAAAAACAAATATCCAAAAATGAAATAAAAAATCTTTTTGCAAAAATGCATGAAGGTAGTAATAATTATAAGGGTATTTAGTAAACATAATTTTGATCAAAATAATGTACAAGCCATCCCGCCACGTCAAGGCAACCCTCTGTGGGACAGTCCTACTCTAATATTGAAAACCTTTCCACTTGTCAAGTGACTTAAATGTGAACAAGGGCAGAGGGACTGAACCCACCAGTTGAAGCTCTGGCCAGACAGGATGGATGTCTGGCCAGAGCTTCAACTGGTGGGTTCAGTCCCTCTGCCCTTGTTCACATTTAAGTCACTTGACAAGTGGAAAGGTTTTCAATATTAGAGTAGGACTGTCCCACAGAGGGTTGCCTTGACGTGGCGGGATGGCTTGTACATTATTTTGATCAAAATTATGTTTACTAAATACCCTTATAATTATTACTACCTTCATGCATTTTTGCAAAAAGATTTTTTATTTCATTTTTGGATATTTGTTTTTTGTGCCTGTTTTTCTGTGTAATGGTCATGTGTTAATATGCATTTACATTTTGCATACACATTAACTTACTTTTTCAGTTCAGATCTAGTTTTCTATGTAGTTCATAGTGCATTCCGTGCATATAAGGGTGTGACCGCCCTGTTTTCTGAGTTGAGAAAATCCATCCTGTCTGGCCAGAGCTTCAACTGGTGGGTTCAGTCCCTCTGCCCTTGTTCACATTTAAGTCACTTGACAAGTGGAAAGGTTTTCAATATTAGAGTAGGACTGTCCCACAGAGGGTTGCCTTGACGTGGCGGGATGGCTTGTACATTATTTTGATCAAAATTATGTTTACTAAATACCCTTATAATTATTACTACCTTCATGCATTTTTGCAAAAAGATTTTTTATTTCATTTTTGGATATTTGTTTTTTTGTGCCTGTTTTTCTGTGTAATGGTCATGTGTTAATATGCATTTACATTTTGCATACACATTAACTTACTTTTTCAGTTCAGATCTAGTTTTCTATGTAGTTCATAGTGCATTCCGTGCATATAAGGGTGTGACCGCCCTGTTTTCTGAGTTGAGAAAATCCATCCTGTCTGGCCAGAGCTTCAACTGGTGGGTTCAGTCCCTCTGCCCTTGTTCACATTTAAGTCACTTGACAAGTGGAAAGGTTTTCAATATTAGAGTAGGACTGTCCCACAGAGGGTTGCCTTGACGTGGCGGGATGGCTTGTACATTATTTTGATCAAAATTATGTTTACTAAATACCCTTATAATTATTACTACCTTCATGCATTTTTGCAAAAAGATTTTTTATTTCATTTTTGGATATTTGTTTTTTTGTGCCTGTTTTTCTGTGTAATGGTCATGTGTTAATATGCATTTACATTTTGCATACACATTAACTTACTTTTTCAGTTCAGATCTAGTTTTCTATGTAGTTCATAGTGCATTCCGTGCATATAAGGGTGTGACCGCCCTGTTTTCTGAGTTGAGAAAATCCATCCTGTCTGGCCAGAGCTTCAACTGGTGGGTTCAGTCCCTCTGCCCTTGTTCACATTTAAGTCACTTGACAAGTGGAAAGGTTTTCAATATTAGAGTAGGACTGTCCCACAGAGGGTTGCCTTGACGTGGCGGGATGGCTTGTACATTATTTTGATCAAAATTATGTTTACTAAATACCCTTATAATTATTACTACCTTCATGCATTTTTGCAAAAAGATTTTTTATTTCATTTTTGGATATTTGTTTTTTTGTGCCTGTTTTTTCTGTGTAATGGTCATGTGTTAATATGCATTTACATTTTGCATACACATTAACTTACTTTTTCAGTTCAGATCTAGTTTTCTATGTAGTTCATAGTGCATTCCGTGCATATAAGGGTGTGACCGCCCTGTTTTCTGAGTTGAGAAAATCCATCCTGTCTGGCCAGAGCTTCAACTGGTGGGTTCAGTCCCTCTGCCCTTGTTCACATTTAAGTCACTTGACAAGTGGAAAGGTTTTCAATATTAGAGTAGGACTGTCCCACAGAGGGTTGCCTTGACGTGGCGGGATGGCTTGTACATTATTTTGATCAAAATTATGTTTACTAAATACCCTTATAATTATTACTACCTTCATGCATTTTTGCAAAAAGATTTTTTATTTCATTTTTGGATATTTGTTTTTTTGTGCCTGTTTTTCTGTGTAATGGTCATGTGTTAATATGCATTTACATTTTGCATACACATTAACTTACTTTTTCAGTTCAGATCTAGTTTTCTATGTAGTTCATAGTGCATTCCGTGCATATAAGGGTGTGACCGCCCTGTTTTCTGAGTTGAGAAAATCCATCCTGTCTGGCCAGAGCTTCAACTGGTGGGTTCAGTCCCTCTGCCCTTGTTCACATTTAAGTCACTTGACAAGTGGAAAGGTTTTCAATATTAGAGTAGGACTGTCCCACAGAGGGTTGCCTTGACGTGGCGGGATGGCTTGTACATTATTTTGATCAAAATTATGTTTACTAAATACCCTTATAATTATTACTACCTTCATGCATTTTTGCAAAAAGATTTTTTATTTCATTTTTGGATATTTGTTTTTTTGTGCCTGTTTTTCTGTGTAATGGTCATGTGTTAATATGCATTTACATTTTGCATACACATTAACTTACTTTTTCAGTTCAGATCTAGTTTTCTATGTAGTTCATAGTGCATTCCGTGCATATAAGGGTGTGACCGCCCTGTTTTCTGAGTTGAGAAAATCCATCCTGTCTGGCCAGAGCTTCAACTGGTGGGTTCAGTCCTCTGCCCTTGTTCACATTTAAGTCACTTGACAAGTGGAAAGGTTTTCAATATTAGAGTAGGACTGTCCCACAGAGGGTTGCCTTGACGTGGCGGGATGGCTTGTACATTATTTTGATCAAAATTATGTTTACTAAATACCCTTATAATTATTACTACCTTCATGCATTTTTGCAAAAAGATTTTTTATTTCATTTTTGGATATTTGTTTTTTTGTGCCTGTTTTTCTGTGTAATGGTCATGTGTTAATATGCATTTACATTTTGCATACACATTAACTTACTTTTTCAGTTCAGATCTAGTTTTCTAAGTAAACCCATCAGTAGACACAGGAACAAGAGTGAGTGCAGCATAAAAACAAACACTAGAATGCAGAACTCATAGCAATAGCATACACAGGGCAGTCACTTTTGAACCTGAGGGCACTGTTGGGTTTGCTTGCAGAATATATCTGCAAGTAAACCCATCAGTAGACACAGGAACAAGAGTGAGTGCAGCATAAAAACAAACACTAGAATGCAGAACTCATAGCAATAGCATACACAGGGCAGTCACTTTTGAACCTGAGGGCACTGTTGGGTTTGCTTGCAGAATATATCTGCAAGTAAACCCATCAGTAGACACAGGAACAAGAGTGAGTGCAGCATAAAAACAAACACTAGAATGCAGAACTCATAGCAATAGCATACACAGGGCAGTCACTTTTGAACCTGAGGGCACTGTTGGGTTTGCTTGCAGAATATATCTGCAAGTAAACCCATCAGTAGACACAGGAACAAGAGTGAGTGCAGCATAAAAACAAACAATAGAATGCAGAACTCATAGCAATAGCATACACAGGGCAGTCACTTTTGAACCTGAGGGCACTGTTGGGTTTGCTTGCAGAATATATCTGCAAGTAAACCCATCAGTAGACACAGGAACAAGAGTGAGTGCAGCATAAAAACAAACACTAGAATGCAGAACTCATAGCAATAGCATACACAGGGCAGTCACTTTTGAACCTGAGGGCACTGTTGGGTTTGCTTGCAGAATATATCTGCAAGTAAACCCATCAGTAGACACAGGAACAAGAGTGCAATATTACAGAGAATGAAAATACTTACTAACGCCTTTTTCAGGTTGGAGAGGCGCTGTCCCAGCCATCCATCAACGCTGCGGCCACCTCGTTCCATAGCCGCCGGGTCACCACATTGTCCTTGTACTGGGTATTTCGGCTGTCCCACAACGGGACACGCTCCTGGACCTGGCAGATCAGGGCATCGTTGTCCACATACATGTCCTCGTCCCCTTGTGGAACCTAGAAGAAACAAAAACAAAATTACAATCTTGTATATTTTAGACAAAGAAAAGAACAATAGGAGTAGAAAAGAAATAGACATTCAAAGGCTATATACTTACATTCCGTCTCGCCACCGGGACTTGACTCGGCTGCGACTGCTCCTGCTAAGACTCCTCAATGGCCGTGTCCGACGATGATGTCTGAAAAAGGAACCCAAATTTAAGCCATTTGTAGATTCAGCAGCAATACTTACCCAAAGGCAGGAAGATACTCACATCATGCTCTGCTTCGGCCAGTTCTTGCCGGGATGGGGAATATTCAGATCCAGAAGACATGCTGCAAAAAAAAAATAAAAAATACATGAACACATATTACATTATAAGGACAGTCTGTCATTTGGTTAAAGAATACTCACATTCTTGCCCTTTGGATCTGTCTTGATTCAAGAAGCAGTGTCTCCAGACAATGTTCAGCCTTGGTCCAAGATGGATCTTCAAGTGTTCAGCTACAGTCTCCAGGCAGTGTATGCAGCTTGTTGGTTGCTGGCCTTTTATAGGGATCCAGGCTGTATAATCTTCAGGTGTTATCAGCATGCAGTCTCCAGATAGTCTGAGGGGTCTGTGTGTCACTTCCTTTATCTAGACTCCTCACAAACAATGTATCTTGTCTAGGGGGTCATTTGACAAGTGTCTAGACATGTTTACTAAAATATCGCATGCGCACACAATCGCTGACAAGCGCACAGCCATGCGCACACCAGCGTTCACATAGACTGCAATTATATTTTTATGCGCATAGCGTGCGCACACGTGCGCACGCGCATTTTTATAATGGTGTGCTGAAAAAAAAATGCAACATGTAGCGTCTGGCGCGTCTGGGCGCACACCTGGAAAATGCGCTGCGCACGTAAAACGCTGATGAACGCGTGCAAGCGCAATACAATGCGCCCGCCATGTTAATGATAGGGGAAAATTGCGCATGCGAACAATAGCGCACGATGCGCAGCGCAAAAAAACGCAAGTGTGAAAGTAGCCTTATATGCAAGTCCTGATTGGGGCTTTTGCAGCAGGATACTTTGTACTTAAGGCCTAGCACCATTCCTGGGTGCAGCTCCTCTGTCCGAGAACGAACATTAAGTTGAAGTGAATTACGGCGCAGAGACCCGCTGGGTCCCTGCGCTGCAATACACACCACCAGCCACTCAGAAGCCCATAGCAGACGTCAGCGAGCCAGTCACAGGCTTTGCATGGCAGTGATGTCATGCGCTGCCCGTTGCTTACACACAGACGTCAGCTGCCAGCTTCAGAAGAGGACTCTGTGTGGCGCGGGAGTGGAGGGAAAGTGAGTAGCATATTTTTTTTTTTTTATGCATTAAAGAACAGTGGCAGAACTGGGGAAATATATCCCAGAATTTGAGTTATATATACCAGGATAGTGACATATTTACTAGGATGGGTCCGGATGGGGAACAGATATACCAGGATGGGCCCAGATGGGAATCATAAATATCCGGACGGGGGAAATAAATGCCAGGATGGGAGCCATATATACCAGTATAAGAGTCATATGTACCAGGATGGTAGACATATATACCAGGATGAGGGCCATATAAACCAGGATGGTAGACATATATACACTAGGATGGGCCCAGGATGGGAGACATATATACCAGGATGGGCCCAAGATGGGGACATGTATACCAGGAAGGGTCCAGGATGAGGGATACCCAGATGGGGGCATGTATAACAGGAAGGGACCCAGAGTAAGGGGCATAAATACCAGGATGGGGGACATTGACCAAGATAAGCCCCGGATCGGGGACATATATGACAGGAGGAGGCATAGGATAAGGGACTGATATTTCAGGATGGACCCAAGATGGGGACATATATATCAAGAAAGGGCCCAGGATGCGGGACATATATACCAGGAAGAGGTCCAGGATAAGGGACAGAAATATCAGGATGGGTCCATGATGGGGGACATATATATCAAGAAGGGCCCAGGATGGGGGACATATATACAGTACCTGGAAGGGGGACATTAGTATGAGTAGTGGAACATTATAACATAACGAGAGGGGAGGCAACACTTATGTCCTAATAGGATTTAGAACGCTAAAAGGTCACAAACATTTGACCAAAATGCGAGGGAGACCTAGGTCCCAATTTTACACCGGGGCCCATGGAACTGTAGTTACGCCACTGAAAAGGGGACTACACAGACAGAGCTCTAAGGAAAGGAAGAATTGTGAATGTATAGGACCCTCAGTGTCTGTGGGGATCCGGGTGACAACTCCTGTGCGTAGGGCGCGTAATGTGAGTTGTCAGCGACTGCAACAAGGTAAGTTTTGTTGTTTTTTTTTTACCTCTAACCCAGTAATAAAGCCCCTGAGTGCCCCTTTTTATAAAGTATTAATAATGCCACCGTTGTAAGACCCTCCACAAAAAAAGGTTTATATTCACCTAAACTAATTGAGTCCTCTTCTCTCATGCGCAAAGAGCGGACAACCACATGCAGCATAATGTATTGACGCCATTGTGCCGTCTGAGCTGCAACGCTGATGTCTTGTAGGCTCGAGTTCTACAGGAAGGTGCCGCCACAGAATTGAGAGGGGTGGGGTAACCTATGTTCCCCTATTTAACCACAAGCTCCAACTGTATTGAGGTTTTGTTGACGCTGATACAATTTAAAGCGGCGCTCGCTCGTAGATCTGGGACCTTGACCAAAAGTCGGGGTTATGTGCACTGCCCAAAATCTTCAATTGTTTTCGTTTTCTTTTTTCTAAAATTGGCACCCTTGAGAATTTTTCATCCAGGGCACCCACCCCTGTGCCCCTTGTCCCCCAATGCCATGCCACTGACAGTGGACACTGTGACGGCTGCCGTTAGCAACTTTTTGGATCTCGATTGCACCTGCCGACTCCATGCTCGGTGTGTGGGGTCAGTAAGGCGTCTGTCACAGTCCAGGTTTATCTGGCATTGTTGTACTAATGCCGCAAGCCTTGTTTGCGTTACTGTGCAGACGTCTGTCCTGGAAGGGATGGCGATGACCCTGGAGTAGAAATAGATGAAAGGCCTGAGGCTACGGACAGACGGCCGCATCGCTGGGCTATTAATAGGAGACAAGCGGAGGTCACATCATTGACGTCACAGCAGAGATAGAGCCGACAACCAACGTTTTCACACAGTCACTATTTCTTTTCTTATGGATTTATAGAAAAATCAATTGGAAAAGAAAAAGGATCCAAAAATAAAACAATTCCAGAGCTTGAATGTGTTGAGAGGGACAGAAACCATGTGTCTTAAAGGGAAAGTCCACTGAAAACCAAGTCTACTGAGTATTTATTATTTTCAGACCCCTGAGTCCTTAAGCCCATGTGTAATGACTGGGGTTCTCTAAAACATGCAGCAAATTTTTTCATCATTTTTACTCTATCTTATCCATAATATTTCTGTGCTCACCAGCCATGACAAGGTGGACTTTCCCTTTAAGTCAATGCTGTGGTGTCTAGTGCTTTAGAACCCAGTCAAGACCCCCTAATCATATACACTCCAGACATGACCCCCTATACATATACACTCCAGACATGACCCCCTAACGCAGGGTGCATTAAGCGTAACAAGGGCCCCCTCCCTTTGATCAGCTGACAGGTCCCATCACCGGTATGGATGATGTTGTTATCCCCACCAAAAAACAAAACAAAAAAAAAACTCGCCCTATGACCCTGCGTGGGGCCGCTTCCCTTCTCATAGTCGACGATTGCTGTAGGCGGCATGATGACATCACTGCGCCACCATGAGTGCAGTAGAGGAAGTGCAGACAGCAGCTCCCTGCCCGGAGCTAATGAAGACGAATTTGATCATAATGGGGGCAATCTGGTCTTGGACCCCTCCAAAGTCTCATTATAATCTACCGCTGACCTAAGACCAGATTCTCTACACAAATACAGACCCCATCCTAGGCTCCTCAAAATGAATATAGACCTCAAACAAGACCCTCGGCCCAGGACCCTGAAATAAATAAAAATATAGACCCTAGCTCAGGCCCTCTAAATAAATACAGACCCTGGGGCACCTAAAGAAATATAGTCCTCGGCTGAGACCCCCTAAATAAATACAAACCACAGATCAGACCACCTAAATGATGTCTAGATGATGCCAGAAAATGTGTTTCTTGCTGCGCTGAGACTACGCCTGGAATCGTGCTACCAACCTTTATACTCAGTGGTGTACTACTAATAGCGGCAGACAATGCTGCTGGTATGGGTCCTGGTGCCTAGTGGCACTGCCCCACTCCCCACCTGGATTTGAACTGTATCTGTGTCATAAGGATGCAGATACAGCTGAATGAGGTGGTGCAAAATGGAGCCAAACGCCCCACCATTCAGCCTTTACACAGACAAGATTATCACATCAGGGGAACAGGGGTGAGCTGTGGTGGCATCAAACCATGTGTAACATTGCGGGGGAATCATATTGTATAGAGGGCTGTGAGCCAATCATAATGTGTGGAGCTGAGGGGACATCAAACTGTCATGATCCACTTTTGGATCTGTGACAGATCTTGCTTTCTATGTTGAAACCTTTTTCCTTTCAGTCGATCAGGGGTTAATGTCAGTCTTTTCCCCAGGTGGCTGCTGGTGTAATTGCATGGCTGCTGACTTGTCAGAGGAAGGCGCTGACCACACTCCCACCATACTTTTAAAGGTCACCTGAGGCTCAGCTGACTGTTGGTGATATTTTTTTTTCCTTCTGAGACCAACCAAGCTGGAGTCAGGAGCTGCTGAGCGCAGTGGTACTACTGCTGTTTCCCTTATCTGGTGCCTTAAGGTACTGCCACACTAAGCAATCCCGCTAGCGATCTCGTTAGCGTTGCATACTAATGAGATCGCTAGCGGGATTGTTTCTATATCGCTAAATGCTGCCGCATTTAGCGATATAGTTAACGACGCTATCGCCGTTAGCGATCTTCTTAACGACTTTAGCGGTACAAAAGTACCGCTAAATCGCTAAGAAAAGGTGCCACACAGCGATTAAATACTTACCCAGCGGGAGCGCCAGCGATGAAATAGGGTCCGGAACGATTCCAGCGACGAGCGAGATCACAGCAGGAAGCTCGTCGCTGGAAGCTGCCGCACTGAACAATATCGCTAACGGGATCGCTAAATAGTGACGTTTTTTAGCGATCTCGTTAGCGATATTGTTTAGTGTGGCATACCCTTTACTCTGCTGTGCGGTGCATTGCAGCAGATAAAGCTAAGTGTTTATTGTTTAGTTGATTTAGCCCCTAGGTGTCTTTCTTTCCTTTTGTTGTTTTGGTGTTATTCACATTATTCCCTGTCTCACCTCCTGGGGGAGGGGGTTGGTGGGTTTAGCTCAGTGCTAAACAGGAGACAGGGACAGGTCGGTGGCTTGGACCTCACTACCTTCAAGTGTACCCCCAAGTTAAGGAAAGACAGGGCCCTTCCTTAAGGGCCCGTCTCACATAGCGATATCGCTACCGAGATCGCTGCTGAGTCACTAGTTTTGTGACGCAGCAGCGAGCTCACCAGCGATATCGCTGTGTGTAACATTCAGCGACGATCAGCCCCCCTGCCGGGTATCGCTGATCGTCGCTGAAATGTCAGGACCTTTTTTTGATCGCTGGTTTCCCGCTGACAGGCACGCATCGCTGCGTGTGACAGGCGGGAGACCAGCGATCCGCTGGTAACCAAGGTACACAGCGGGTTTCCAGGCGCGGGGCTGTGCCTAGAAACCCGCTGTGTACCTTGGATACCAGCGCCCTGATGCAGGGAGCTGGTATCCAAGGTACACAGCGGGTTTCCAGGCACCGCGCAGCGCTTGGAAACCCGCTGTGTACCTTGGATACCAGCGCCCTGCATCAGGGCGCTGGTATCCAAGGTACACTGCGGGTAACTAAGCGATGTTACCCGCAGTGTCGCTGTCCCAGATTGCTGCCTGTTTGGCAGCTCAGCAGCGATCATGTAGCGATACACCAGCGATCCTGACAAGTGCATATCGTTGTCGGGATCGCTGGTGTATTGTTATGTGAGACCCAGCCTTTAGCCTTTAGGGCAGTTCAGGGACCCAGGTTCCTCGTCCCCTGTATTTCTTCAACTGCCCCATGACACAAACACTGTGGGTAACTGTAGGGACATCATATTGTGTCCGGAGCTGTGTGGGTATCATAGTATGTGGGGGACATCATACTGTGTAGGGAGCTGTGAGGATATTTTATGTGGGGACATCATACTGTGTAGGGAGCTGGGGTACATCATGCTGTATGGAGGGATGTGAAGACATCATAATGTTTGGGAAGCTGTGATCACATCATACTGTGTGGGGACCATCATACTTCATGGGTGGCTGTGGGGGCCACCATAGTGTGTGTGGGGCTGTGGAGACATTATACTGTGTGGAGAGTTGTTGGATACATTATACTCTGTGAGTGAGATGTGAGGCCATCATAAACATGCTGGGGGTCCATCAAACTGTGGGTGACTGTAGGGACATCCTACTGTGAGGTAGGACTGCAGTGACCATCATACTGAGTGGTGGGCTGTGGGCACATCATACTGTGTGGGGTGCTGTGGTGACATTAAACTGTGCGGGGGCTGTGGGGCATCGTACTGTGTGGGGTTCTGTAGGGGCCATCATACTGTATGTCAAGAGCTGTGTAGGGTCCATTAAACTGAAAATAGTGAGCTGTGGGTGCTATCATACTGTGTGTGTGAGGAGCAACATTGGGGTAAATTGTGCAGGGTAAATTGCGGCTGTGGAATTATATTGTGTCTGTGTGTGTGGGGGGGTGACATTTTTGTGGCCATCATACACTATGGGGGCCATGAAATGGGGATCGCAGTGGGTGAGAATACTACAGGCCTTCAGTAGAGGCACGATCACTGTATAAGTGCTACAATACATCTTCTGCCCTGTATTTCAAACTTGGGAGATACATCCTTCTGTGACTGTGCCTGTGTGCCATCACGCTGCCTTCTCCGCTATTTTTTTTCTTAAGGGGGAGGCCTTAGGCCCCACGATTTCTATCTATGCCCCCGTTTATACTTCCACTAAATTGATTTAAAAAAAACAAACAAAAAAAACGGACTATTCATTTTATGCATTTACTCTCAAGGGGTGGAAAAAAAAGTCAAATTGCATAATGTTATCCACCAGCAAACACAAAAATCCTCCATATTAGAATGCACAGTATTCATATACCAACACACCAGCGCCCCCTGCTGCACATAATTGTAACTGCAGAAATTGTGCTGGTGGGAATCTGATTTTTTTTCTTATGCTCTTATTAAAGGGGTTACAAGAGTAAAACTTATGTAACGGTAGAAAACAAAAGTGCTAATTAATCCAGGGAAAATATATTCATGATGTTTTTATTCTAAATATTAGGGAGTCTTTCAGATTGAAAGGGGTCTTCCAGTTTACCAAATCTGTTTGTTATATAGATAACTCATCATAAGGTATCACTTTGCTTGGAGCTTTAGTGATCAGCTGGAAAAGAGCTTGTCAGCAGGTGTTTAATTTCCCTATAGCGCCACCACAGATGAAATGAAATATTACATAATTTAGGATAATTCATCCCTGGAAATGCGGAGTCCTCCAAGAACATTGGCTAATAAAGGAAGGTCTAAAATGGCTGATTTTATACTATCAAGACACTAAGCGGTAAAGTCACAGAGTAGGAGACCATGGTAAGAATTTCAGTCTGGTCTATAATGACACATAGGGGTGTTGCTATAAGTGTGCAGAGATCACAATTGGGCCCCTTGGTTGCTCGACCACATAAGAAGACACCAGCTCAGCTCAATTGAAGAAAATAGGACAGAGCTGCAATACCACACACAGCCTGAGTTGCAAGTGTGGTGCTGTTTCTGGTAGAAACAGTCAGATTTTATGCAGTCCATCATTTTCAAGCATCCCGGAAAAAACAATGTTTCAAAAGCTAAATGGATTTCAGAAACAATTATTCATTCATCATTTGGTTCATACCCAACGTAGCAGAAGGATTGGAGAGGCCACGAGGCAGCTGTCTGTGGCTTTTCCCGGCCAATTCGGTCTGGCATCAAACAGGATCACGCTGAAGCTTTACGCAGGAAGCTGCAGCGCTTCAGCAATGATCGGATGAGTGCACACTTTCTATAGCAGCTTAAAAAAAATGACCACAAGGTGACAACCGATGTCACACCCTAATACGGACTATTAACCAGTCCTTGCCAGTGTGTCCCAAAGGGCGTATTCAGACCTGACGTCCATATAAATCGGTCTGAGATCGGGCCGCAATGCACGGACTGGCCGCGGGTCTCCCGACCAGAGAGTGACAGCTTTATATATTTCTATGGGACTGTCACACTCGAGTGGGGAGACACACGGTCGGCCCGTGCATTGTGGCCCGATCTCAGACCTATTTGTATGGACGTCTGAATGCGCCCAAACAGTGAGTTGTGAGCCCAATCAGGCCTTTTGTATGCAGTCCCCAATTCGTTGGGACTGTCCCAATTTTTGCAGGAAGTCCTGGCACATTCACAATCATCTGGGGCCAAAAATGGGCAAATCCCACTCCACAGGTGGACGCCATGCACCATTGGGGCAGATATAATTATGCCTGGCAATTCACGATATTTAAGAAGCCCCCACATTTTTGCTACATATGAATGTGTCTAGAATAAAAAAAATAGGCTTGTGCGAATATGTCCGCACAGTCAAGATTTGCAACAGACAATTCTGCTGCAAATCCCGATGTGTTGACCGGAAAAAACGCCGGGTAAAATGTGCACTTTTTTGTTGTGTTTTACATGCATTTTTGTTGTGGCTTTTTCCCACTGATTAGCATGGATGAAATCTGCAGCAAAAACTGATACTGAAAGAATTGACACTCTGCAGATGTAGGAGTGGTGGACTGTGCTATTGTGTTCCTGCCCCTGAAGTCACCAATATAATGTGAACAAGGTCATGCCTCATATATGTATACATACAGTAATGTGTAATGCATAAGTAAGATGTCTAGTGTAAAGTATAGCGTAAGACATAGGTTAGGCTTAGGATATAAGATAGACTCCGGGAAGCGTTATAAGCATGTGTAAGGTATATACATGTAATACATCGTGTTTGTGATGGAGATCTGCCCAGCTACATACTGTAGAGACAGTTAAAGTTTGGGACTGGCCCATAGTGGGAGGGAAATCCTTAGTAAAAGAAAAACCTTATAGACCAACGTTATCAAGGGTTCTCCCATAATAATTACCACAAAACCTGTAGAAACATAGGAACATTAGCCAAGAGTAAATAAAGGATAAATCTTTATAGAACAAATTTCAAGACATTATTAAAAAAAAATCTAAAAAAGTAGTGTTAGACATAGGCATGAGCCACACAGGGAGCCTCCAGATACAGCCAATAAATAGTAATAAATATACACACAATCAAAAAAAGTTTGCCTAACGAATTTAGCACAAAACACAAGTCAATGATTTCCAGACGTAGGCATCAGCATAAAATAAACACAAAAGTGGTGTAAGGTCCTACGAAAGGAATAATTAGCAAATGCAAAAAAAACCTCACCTAAGGTACTGCCACACTAAACAATCCCGCTAGCGATCACGATAACGACGCATACTAATGCGATCGCTAGCGGGATTGTTTCTATATCGCTAAGTGCGGCCACATTTAGCGATATAGTTAACGACGCTATCGCCGTTAGCGATCTTCTTAACGACTTTAGCGGTACAAAAGTACCGCTAAATCGCTAAGAAAAGGTGCCACACTAGCGATATATACTTACCCAGCGGGAGCGCCTACGAGAAAATAGGGTCCGGAACGATTCCAGCGACGAGCGAGATCACAGCAGGAAGCTCGTCGCTGGCAGATGCCGCACTGAACAACATCGCTAACGGGATCGCTAAATAGTGACGTTTTTTAGCGATCCCGTTAGCGATATTGTTCAGTGTGGCATACCCTCTAGAGTATTGTGTAGAAAGGAAATGAAAAAATATCAACAAAGTAAATGTTTGCTAATTAAATAGGTGTGAAATAGCCACAAGATTATGATCACTGGTTCAAAGAGGCAATACATAGAATCAATTAAATAGACATTTGGATATAGGATAAATTTCCTATATCCCAATTTGTAAAGTTCAGACAGAGTGAGGAATGAGAAAATGGAATATAATAGGATGAGCTGTACCAGAAAGAATCAGACCAACATTGGTATTGTTATGGGTCTGCAACTCAGGAATAGAGCGGAGGGGGATCTGACCCTGAACTAGGACTAGACTCGATCCCTACGATGGAGCGGGCGACCTATTCCTTGCGAATAGACCCACCGACTATCCTAGTCTAGACTCAAGCGAAGACCTGAAGGTGGGGGGGGAAGGGGATTCCTGAAAGATCTAGGGACTGGGAACAAAACACTTGTAACCTCCTAGAAGGGAAATAGAGGAAGCTGCAGAAACAAAAGGAAAAAACAAAAGACTAAGCAAACAGAACTAGAGGTCCCAGAACTGCACAAAGTATAACACAAAGCTATCAAGGCTCCTAGCCAGAACTCAAGCGGATTAACACTGATGTCCAGCAAGGACTGAGAGGCAGGTGCAGGGTAATAAAGGGATTGAGCCAACAGAGGGTGTATACTGCAGGAGGAGGAGTTAACTTTTTTCTGTGTATTGCTTAGTGTCTTCCTAGTGGCAGCAGCATAACACCCATGGTCTTGTGTCCCCCAATGAGGCGATGGAGAAAAAGGGTGATACAGTCACCTGACCAACGACAAGCCCAACACCAGGCGAAAAAGACCAGCAGCCAGAAACAACAAGATGGCGGATAGTCAAACTGAATAGATTCTAACAGGTATAGGGTGAAAGGAGGTAGATAAACCTGCATGGCAACCAAAGAAGCACACCTGAAGAGCGTTTCACGTACAGCTTTCTTCTTGCTTGCACGGCAGCCTGGGAGGGGCCCTGTCTGGATAGGTCGGCCTGAAATGAGCATTGACCACACTTGCTGAATGCAACGAAAGAGAACAGCCGCGAGACATGCAGCCACGTAAACTCTAACATAGTATTCGAGCATGCTGAAGACACTCTGTTAGCACCTGAGTATGGCGGATAACACCTTATCTGAGCACGTTCGCTCATCACTAGTGGCGACAAAGTTTATATATGGGGAAAACCAGGTGACAGGAAACATTAAAATTTCCGAAAGATAAGATTTGCTAAATAAAAGAAAAAAGAACACCAAACACTGGAATTTTAGAGTTGGGGTGGTGTGGGGGGTAATTGCATGGATTGTACCCATTCAAGATTTGCAAGAGTTTGTGCTACGCCGGAGATTGGGACTTCCAAGAACAGCAGCTTCTCACGCCGTATCCATATTGCCCGTATTGAATGTTCCTGTCTCTTCTGCATAAATGATCTTTTTTAAACCACAGATGATCTGTCTCTTTCAGGATTAAAATATCTGCTGCCCACTTCCTTCATCCACACGACAGCATTTGTATAGCCGCATATTCCCGTGCACGTACTTGCTCGGAGTTCAGTGTGTACTCTCTGATTTCCCATATAACATTGACCCGTTCCCTGTGTGTTTGCATAAGATTTTTATCAGTAATGGGAGAGAGGGGAACAGGCGAAGCAAATAACCGGTCAAGAGCAACTAAAAAGGCAGACATTATAAAAATAGCTTTTATAGTGATGACATAAACCGAAGGCAAACCCCGTCTCATCCACCGCAGATCAGGACGACACTCTATGATAAAGACGGGTCTATAGGTCCGAGCAGTGATGGACGGTCGGGTGGGCGACGCTGCTAATCACACAGAATATGAATATTACTACGATTACTTGGATCCCGTTTCATTTGATGAAAGTGAACTGAAGGCCAACAAATGTGAGTATAATTCTTCAGAAGGAGCGGAGTTTATGGAGATACGACAATTCTATTCCACAGAGGACTACAAGGAAACCGGCAGAATGATCCTGAAGGAAAAATATTCCCCAAGACTGCCTACATTTGTCAGGTAGTGGGGTGTTTAAGGGGCTGTGCGAAAAACAGTTACACATCTGCCCATGTATGGCAGGATGTCACATATCCCGCAGACGTGCGGTGTTGTTTTTAGAAGAAAGCAGCCATATTTCTTGCCTCAGCCAAGGGTCCGCAAAGGGCTATAGTGTTATTGGAACCTTTCTAGTGTCTCTGGGGTTTGGGGTCACAGTACGTTCAGTACAATCTGTGCCATTTCTTCTATATAGGACACTAATGACCTGGTCTTGGTTGCTTTAATATTTAATATAATATTATAACCCCAATAATTTGGTCACCCATATGCATGTGGAAAAGCTGCTCAAAGATTGATTAGATTGTGTGTCCTGTGGATAAGTTGGCTTTGGCTGAACTTTTATGTGGAGGTAAAAACTGGAAAAGCATCCTTGCTATAACACTGGGAAAAGCTATTGTGTGTAGTTTTTTTTTTTTTTTTTTTTTACCCAGCGAGCCTTACTCCAAAGATTTCCCACTAGCTGAATCTCTACATGGAGAAGCAAATCCTTTTTGGATCCAACATATCTTCCACAATTGCAGGGCTTTCTGACTTTGGAGGGTTATAGGAGGTTTGTTGGGGACACTTCACCTTTCTGAATGGGCTTGCAATAGGCCTCATTGTTGTGTACTTTTTCAGTAGTACTTTGTTATAGAAAACATGCTTTCGTAATCATTCAAAAAATGTATTGCAAATTGTAGCCCCAGCAGTCAACCCTTTATATAGGAAACAAGCAAGGCTTTGTTCATTTAGCGTTTGTATTTTTGTTTTCTTTAACCAAAACCTGTTGTGGAACACAAAAACAGTAAAGTTAAAATTAGTTCTTTTTTCCAGTTCAATGCTGATAATGAATGGCTAATAAAAAAAAAAAAAGGCCTAATACTTCATCCCATTGCGGTTCCCTTTTTTTTTTCAATTTGCATTTTTGCAGATTATTAAATTATTACAGGAGCAATGTGCAATTAAGTCATATTTTTCCTTCTGCATCCAAACATTCAGATTCTCCCTGACCACAAGCCAGTTTTACATTTAGGATTATGAAGGCAATACAATCACGACAACCCACATGTATTAAAGAAGTTTCCAAGAATTATGTAATAGTTATAAGATTTTAGTTGTCTTACTCCCAAGCAACCTCACTGATCAGCTGTCAATTCCACAGTGGCCAAAAATAAAATAGTGTATGAAGTCTATACACCACAACTCCTTACATTGTGCAGTGGCCCTTCTCAGGCATTGGAGCTAAGCTCCCATTGAAGGTAATATAATATACAGTACGGCCACTACACAGTATATGGAGCTGTGGGGGTCGTGGTGCCATACATGGTTTATTTCCTGCCATCATGAGACATTCAAGCTGCTTATCCATAAACCCCAGCAATTTGATATTGATGACTTATCCTAAGGACAGATCTTCTTTATCTAAATCCAGGAAATACAATTTAAGAGGTAAAAATACAAACAGAAAATATAGTATGAAAGACATGAATTTTTAATTTAAAACGGTGTCGCTATTCCCTTTGTTCATTTTGCACCAGAATAACCCATTACCAGGTTCTTTCCGTTCGGGCATCCACAAATCCCACTGAAGACAGGATGTCATCTGCATAGACCGAGCATTCAGCAAATATTAAAAATAGAAGTTGCCTTATAATTGAATCCAGCCGGATGACATTATGTAACTAATTCAATTCTGTGTTTTATTGTATCTGCAGATTCAATTGTTATTGCTGTATGGATTGGTCTCGCTGCCTTTTCAGTGTTTCTGTTCCTCATTTTATTGTATATGTCTAGGACAGACTCCCCCGAAGCCAAGTAAGTGGACTGAATGTACAGACACAACCCAGCGTGATTAGACTGTTGTCCAATATGTAACGCAGGCTGTTTCATGTCGATGGATTACAGTTATATTTTCTTTTTAAACAGCATTTTAAATGATAAAAAATGTCATTTAAAGGAATTATGAATAATCTTAACAGCCACTGACCAATTCATATCAGGGCGCATAGATGTCAAACAGGATCAACAACTCAGGATCCTCTTCTATGATGACCCGGAGTGGAAATCAAGCAACAAGTCGTTTTGGTTTTGAGGACCCGACTCGTACATAGACAATCATTTACGTCACCGCTGAGTGTAATACCATATTTCCCCTTTAGAGGCACTGCAGGGAAACGAGCCACTTCCCCAGCAAAAATCATATCATTCAATTTTCAATAGACGCTTTAGGTGTGTGCACACTATGTCTTTTACAGTCCATCACCCGCCTGAAAAAGCACAAAAATGACTTGCTGCGCTTACGTTCCCTCTCGTGAATTTCTTTTAAGAAGCTGAAGCTTTTAAAACCATGAAGAAGCTAAAAAGTGACCGTTCCGCGAAAAATAAGAATAAGGGCTAGTGATGAGCGACATAAGCTGTGATAAGGTGTTATCCTCCATGCTCGTGTGCTGACAGAGTGACTTCGGCGTGCTCGAAAAATATGTTCGAGTCCCCACGGCTGTTTGACAGCCACAACATATGTATGGATTGCCCCGAGTCATGCAGCCGCAAGGACTCGAACATAGTATTCGAGCACGCCGAAGACACTTGGTTTGGTTAGCACTCGAGCATGGTGGATAACACCTTATCACTGCACACACGCTCATCACTAATTAGGGCCCATTCTATACAATTCTGTTACTTGGTTGGCATGCAATTCTCAACTCACACCCTTCCCACTGACTTTGATGGCAACCATTCTCTATTTAGTGGATTTATAACCCTTTTCTTATATTTAGTTATTCACTTTCCGCACCGATATTATTCCACACCACAGCTTGAGACAAGCCGAAGGAAATGACATTAGTGCCGTCGGGCTGCTCGCGATGTTCACATTTCAATCAGGGTCGGCGGATAGTAGTGTCATCTGTAATAATAGTTACTGGAGAGGAGATTGCAGTCTGTTCTATTCTACTGGATCATCGAGGATAATTCAGCTTTATAATATTATTTTGTCTGTAGCAGTCAGGTCATTTTTCAAGGTTATGATTCCAGCGATTTGTTACTTACTGGGCTGCTTGCTGTAGTTTTGATAAAATCACTGTTTTAGTCAGCAGGAGATTATCACTAGAGGACTAGTAAACCTGCTGCAATCTAGTCCAAGCACGCTCCCTTCACTGATTGTTAGATTTCTGCCTATGCACAGGGTATACAGAAAACTGCCAATCAGTGGTGTGGGCGGAGTTATACAGAGCTAAGCATTCAGAGAGCTGGTAGTTCTGCAGTAGAAAAAAAACAGTAATTTTATCAGAACTACAGCAAGCAGCCCAGTAAGTGACACATCGCTGGTATCAAGGTCTCTTCCCCTACCTTATTGCTGCTCTCAGATGCGGTAGCAAAAACCTGGTGACAGATTCCCTTTAAAAGGTGGGTTTGCCCATAATTAGAAAAAAAAAATGGACACCTTCTCCTAAACACTGTTGTCTCATTCTATCGACGGACCCCTTTAATAAGGGTATTGGGTCTATACTTCAAGCTCTTGCCCTCTATTAGTAAGACTAGCTGACCATATAAATTAGAAAGCATGCTACAGCAAAGGAAAGGGGGCAACAGTAAAGCCGGAGTGATGGTAGAGGCCTCCCGTCACCCGAGGCCTTGTAGAAATATGGGTCTGATGGGCATCTGGCTTTTTGGAAGACCCCTGCATCTTTCACACCGTCCACACTACTGGCTACGTGCTCCTCCTTGGTTATGGCTCCTTGCCCTCAGCAATAAAGCATCATATCGGACACATGGCAATGAACAATCAGTGATGTTATGCACAGGACACAATGTGTCCAGAGAGACAAAACATTAATAAAACATTGCGTGGAGCCACATAACAGTCGGGAAGTAAAACCTTCCATAAAAAAAATCTGTCGAGTTTGAGACCATCTGCCCACTATCTAATGTGAGTGGGATCCTCCCGATCCGCTGCCTAAATCTGACCTTGGGGGAGGACACGGATCAATCATCTCCTAATTCTGACATTCATGTTGTCGACAGTTTCACAGCCAGGAGAAACCAATTGGTACATCTTAATGGGAACGCAGCAGTCACAGAAGAACATCCCCATCACTGTCCCTGCCCAAGCTAGAATGTAAGTAATCACAAATCGTGAACATATATATATTTTTTTAAATTACATTATGAGAAGTATTTCCCCGCAGGGATGATTTTTTTTTCCACTTAAATCAAATTCAAAACGCCAAACAAAATTAAACAAATTCCTATTTGCTGACACTGGAGGTGGCGCATCACACGTCCCTGTACAACGTGAGCTGGATCAATCTGTCTGCAGTGAGCGCCCCCCAGTGGCACTTTCTAACAGCCAGGGTTTTATTATTTGAATGGAGTCTGTCAGCACAGAATGACAACGTACAGGCGCTTTGGGCACCCTTGGTGTGGCCAAACCGTTCAGTACCGCAAATTTCACATATCCGTAAAACAAGGACCGTACTCGCATCGCAACATCCAACCCAACTGCTGCCTCTCAGACATAAATGCAAGTATGGTCCATATTTCACGAACGTATGAAACGGGCCTAACAGTAATACATGCTGGATGCACTAGATCTCAGGGGTCAGTACAGCTTATTCCTGGGAAGATTCCTCCACCCTCCCATATCTGCTGTGTGCTATTCCCTCCCCCTCTCTGCTGCTAGGGACACACTAAGTTTATGGCCATTGTTGGGTGCATTTAGTCAGGATGTGTACATCTGATAATAGCCACATTTAGGATGGATGTCCAGACCCGAACCATAGGACCACATTGTAAAAAAAAAAAAAAAAAAATGTACAGTATGGGATATTTTTTTGTGGTGTCAGGCTGCTATGCTTTCCTCCCAAAAAATATATAAAAATTGTCTTTCTACATGTAAGGTTCCTTTAAAGGGTCTGTCCAGAACTTTGGTATGGATGATAACCTATCCCACTGCAGCAGTTTCCTGGACATGGAGCCTGCCTACATACACACGTCTATACATAGAGCCTCTTCCAGGAGGCATTACGCCATCTTACACCACAAATGAAGACTTTTTTATGCATGGGCATTTTCAAATCAACAAATGGAGGGATACTCGCCTTCCATCACCCCTGTGGATCCAGAGCAGGCGGCTACGGAAATGATGACTGCGCTTTTTGCAGATGTCACAGGACCGCTGAAGCCTGTGATTGGCTACGGCGGTCAAGTGACTATCGGGGTGTCATCGGAGAAACCGTGCTGTAACGGTGATGGTGCAGTCACCACTTCTGAAGCCGCCGCAGATCTGCAGCCAGAGCGCTCTGCGCTACAGCCAAGGGGGGAGACAGAAGGCAAGTATGCCTGCAATTTGTAAAGATTCACGCCTAGCAAAAACAAAAGTTTTTCAATGTCAGATAACCCCTTTAAGAGCAACCCCGCTTAGATTTTCAATGCAAAATACTTAATGTCCATTGTCCCCCGCACACATTTCTGTGCCCGCTTCCAGAGCGCCGGGCTTCTGAGTGTGCAGCTGGGGCTAGCTCCTTCTTGGTTTATTGCAAAAATTAACCTGGAATGAGAGCAAATTCTCTTTAAATCAATTAATTTAAAAAAAAACAAAAAAAAAAACAGTAAATAAAATTATATATTGGCAAATCTCTCAATGGTGTCAAGCACAGCTTTTTTTTTCTTCTTGGAGCCCTATGAGTTCTCGGTACCACGCTGGTTATGTATATTCCTGGATTACCTGCAACTTTCATTTCAGTTTTTTTTTCCCTTTTCACGCCAAGTTTAGTAATCTGGCAACTGTCAAGCGCCCTATAGTCCCATCTCATAGCCAGCAGACCTATTTCTAGAATGTATATTGCTTTCTTGGGGAGATTAGGATCTGGAAACCAGAAAGATATATATAAATATAAATGTTTAGAAAAATATTATATTGAAATGTATATAATATCCGGGGCTTTCTCCAGACCACACTGGCGCTGTGCAGAATGTCTGCTACTTGTTCTCATACTCAGAGCTCGGTCCGCATTCAGCTCTGAGGAAGTCACTCCACAGTTCATGAAGCCAACAGAAATCCATCTACAGGAGATATTCTATCTGCTGGGTACCGCAGAGCTGAGCTTCCTACACACAGACACAATGGGCTCGGGCTCTTCCCTCTTCTTTTTTCGCACATCCTGATCCGCTGCTTCACACACCAGCTGCACATGACTGGTAAAGGTGACCGGAGAGGAGGCGCCGAGAAAGATATCCCCGATGTAGAGGGACGCCATGAAACTGCCGGCAGCTGGAACAGAAGGCAAAACATTGCAAGATTAGATGTTTTGATAGATACAATGGCACGTTTATCTCTTATTTTGTGTTGGTTTTCACTTTTACAAGTTCACATGATATTTTCCTGCAGCTTGGAACAATTGCTGCAATATATCTATCTATCCATCTCTCTATCCCTATATATATATTATATACATATATATATATATATACATACAGTACAGACCAAAAGTTTGGACACACCTTCTCATTCAGCGATTTTTCTGTATTTTCATGACTATGAAAATTGTAGAATCACACTGAAGGCATCAAAACTATGAATTAACCCATGTGGAATTATACATTACACTTTACAAAAAAGTGTGAAAAAACTGAAAATATGTCTTATATTCTAGGTTCTTCAAAGTAGCCACCTTTTGCTTTGATTACTGCTTTGCACGCAGAAAAGGTGAACGGATGGATTCTACATGCCTGGTTCCCACCGTGAAGCATGGAGGAGGTGGTATGATGGTGTGGGGGTGCTTTACTGGTGACACTGTTGGGGATTTATTCAAAATTGAAGCGGTAAGCGGTCCAGCTCACCCCAAACCATCTCGATTGGGTTCAGGTCTGGTGACAGTGGAGGCCAGGTCATCTGGCTTAGCACCCCAACACTCTCCTTCTTGGTCAAATAGCCCTTACACAGCCTGGAGGTGTTTGGGGTCATTGTCCTGTTGAAAAATAAATGATGGTCCAACTAAACGCAAACCGGATGTAATAGCATGCTGCTGCAAGATGCTGTGGTAGCCATGCTGGTTCACTATGCCTTCAATTTTGAATAAATCCCCAACAGTGTCACCAGCAAAGCACCCCCACACCATCACACCACCTCCTCCATGCTTCACGGTGGGAACCAGGCATGTAGAGTCCATCCGTTCACCTTTTCTGCATGCAAAGCAGTAATCAAAGCAAAAGGTGGCTACTTTGAAGAACCTAGAATATAAGACATATTTTCAGTTTTTTCACACTTTTTTGTAAAGTGTAATGTATAATTCCACATGTGTTAATTCATAGTTTTGATGCCTTCAGTGTGATTCTACAATTATCATAGTCATGAAAATACAGAAAAATCATTGAATAAGAAGGTGTGTCCAAACTTTTGGTCTGTACTGTGTGTGTATATATGTATGTATAATATATATATATATATATATATATATATATATATATATATATATATATTATATATACATATACATATATATCCACACACACCCATATATATATTTGGCTTCGCATTATTTAGAGACACAATTTTTTCTAATTTTTCAATCAGATGACAACTTGTTTTTTTGTGAGACGATCTGTTTTTTTTCTTTTTGTTCTCTTTGGCTTAAGCACAACTTTTTTGATCGCTTTTTATGCCAAATTTTTTTTTAAAAAAAGAGATTTGACTGAAAAACAACAGTTTTTGTTTTTTTTCAGTGTAGTTAATAGTATCTTATTTTAGATTTTTTTTCTTAAACAAATTCAGCATTTTTTTTTTTTAATTTACAGAATGGGAAATGGGGATTTGTGCGTGCCGGTGTTAAATTGTTGTCTTTTTTTTAGATATATTTTTGGATGCCTGATTAGGGGTACATAGATGGCCACCTATGGAGACCGTCATTAGGTGCCACACCAACCCATTAGCAGCTCATGAACATGACGCAGGGGTGAGACGGGAGGACGGCAGGGCTCCCTCTCCTCTGTTCCATCGCTTAGATGCTGCAGTTACTATTGACTGTGGCACCTAAGGCGTTGCAGCAGGGATAGGAGGCGACAGCTGTGTAACGCAGCCGGCAGGGGCCCTGTACGGTGTGTTTGTGGCCTACATAATGGATATTTAGGTAGAGAACACCTTGGCTGGGGCGTCCTACACCATTAACACAGTGTGACAGCTGCTACATCTATTTCAAGCGCTCCTTATGAGTAATAAACACCCTCCGCTGATCTCACGAGGCTAAAACCAGCAGCCGACCGTACGGAGGACCCACCTTTCTGCAGGTCATCTGCTTCGTCACCAGGCTGAAGACAGAGCTCTTCCACGGCATTGAGGGCACCGTCCTCACTAACACTCCGACTCTTGATCATCTTCATAAGAACTTGGTTAGACAAGTCCAGCAATTCTGTCCTGGAGCCACAGGTATCCCAGACTCTGAAGAAGAGTTTATATAGGGTGCTTCTAAGCACGCCGTCCTTCAGAAGTTCCTGTACTATACGGGTATTTGGTAAGATGCATGTGTTCAGCCAGTGCAGAGAAGCCCCTAGATCATGAATGCTCCCCATGTGCCCACCCTCTACCACCATTATCCACTTTGTTACCAGGCAGGCGGTGGCACACACCAGATCATCACTGGTGGTGTCCTCCTGCCTGCCTGCATTGTCCTCTGCGATGCTTCTTCCTTCCTCAGTGCTTTCTTTCATTTTTTTTGCAGGTGATGAGCTCAAGAACGCAGGTTTCCAGTGTGTCAGTATGGATTTCACGTGGTGTTTGGAATCTTGCAGACTCGAGACTTCTTCCGCATTTTTCTCCAGTTCAGCTCCGAGTTTCTTCTTCACATGCCGAGAACCGGGCTGCCTGTACTTCTCTTTTATCGAGCCTGCAACATGGAAGCAAAATGGGATGTAGAAAAGCTTAGAATCATCATAGCCATGGTAAAAATGTGGTAATGCCTCAGTCTAGATGTTTCCTAGCCAATGACAGGTGCATTATTCACAAACCTAAATGCATTCTTGTACAGACCGTATTGTGCACGGTAGGTGCGCCACCGTCAAGGACAAAAGATCCCGATTTCTAACGCGAGATTATAAAGATTTGTCCGTGATGCAGAAAACGATTCTAATTGGTTTCTTATGAGACAATGCTATTAACATTACAGAACCAGAATGGAGAGTGGTTGAGAGCGATCGGCTCCTGTTCCGGTGAGCTCGTGGCGCCCATGCATTACATTGGAAGGTCATCAGTCCAAATGGCTGACATGTCACATTTCCCATGCAGCGCCAGATATCCCCAATGTGAAGGGACACAGTGAAGCTGCCGGAATCAGGAACCCAAGACGACAAATATTTAATTACTGGAGGTTCTGGTACTTTATCGGTCACTATTATTTACCAGCTGCAAAGAAAAGTCCTTGTTGGCCAGGTGTGCCGAGAATGGGCCAAGAGTGATTAATTTCCCTAAGGGCTGCATTCTGTTAAAGGGATTGGGAAACCCCTTTAAAATGGCACACTAAACCGAGGTTCTTTAGCATGCATGGTTACTGTAATGCAAATCTTGTTAGGTGCTCTGTACAGTAAAGGTCCATGCAGAAAACGGCATTTGTTCGAGGTTGCGCCTGTTGTGCCCACCTCCTGCATGTAATAGTGGTAATGCTGGCTCTTTGCTCTATTTTGGACTGAAAAGGAAAGATAATAACCTGAGAAGCAGAAAACAGACCATTACGTGTATACAGGGACAGGCAGAGCAGGTTGTCTGCAAGGTGCAGCCTCAATCAATGCCATATTGTAATTCTGCATGAGAGTACAGAGCATGCAACAAACCTATAGTGTACAGAGCATCTTGAAAATTTGCACTTGAGGGACCTGAGCAAAAAAACGCCCCTAAAATATATATATTTTTTAAAAAAGGCTTAAAACTGCCCTTTCACTACAAGCAAAAGCTATCCTAAAAAACGACCTGGAGAGTTGTTATACTTAAGGGAATCTGAAATTCAATCAAGTGTAAAAATTGCTTTTGACGATGACAAACCTGATTGATCTACGGAAAATAGAAGCGGCGTATATTTAGCGACTCGCTCACCCACGCTCTGTGAACTACATCGAAGTTCTTGTACTCAGTAAGAGCTTTAGATTTTTTTTTTGCACTTCCCAATCATTTCTCATCCCACATAACACTTTGCAGACGGTAAAACCTTGCAATCGGGGTCGTAGAGCTGCAGAAATCATTGTACTTGCGGCTAATTAAATGGAAAGTCAATGCCCTGAATAAGGAGAGGAGTACGGACTTAATTAAAGTCCTATCTATGAATTACATGCACACAATGGACGCCCCCTCGGTATTCAAGGGGACAGGCACAGGCCAATTACGCAATAGGAGCCGGTGATATGGATCTGAAAATAAATATAATGGAGGAAAACGTCATTCAAGATCAAGTCCTTGTCGTAACGCCTCTTCTCTTCTGGGAAAGTGACGTGACAACCGGGCAGTTACTAGGTCTGTGGAGGGATATTCTTTATAGAATGAAAAGTTATACAGATTTTTCCAAAAAATTCAGAACAGTTTCAGGATCTCTGAGGACTAGAGGGCAATTAGAGGACTGCCCCCGAGAGAACATTCAGGCTACATTTTGGCTTTTTTAAGGCTACATTTTGGCTTTTTTAAGGCTACATTTTGGCTTTTTTAAGGCTACATTTTGGCTTTTTTAAGGCTACATTTTGGCTTTTTTAAGGCTACATTTTGGCTTTTTTAAGGCTACATTTTGGCTTTTTTAAGGCTACATTTTGGCTTTTTAAGGCTACATTTGGCTTCATCTTTCTATCAAAGGAAAAGAAGTAAGTAAAAGAAAGAATGGGAGGAATAGGAGGAAATATATTGTTAAATATTTATAGTTAAGCACTGGTTGGTGTAAGTAGAGATAATGATTGTAAAAGCTTTCAATAAATTTCGATATAAAACAATGGCAGGATCCTACCATCTAGGATCCCAGTGTACAGGATGCTTAAAGGGATTATCCAAGACGTTTAAATGGATATCCTATCCATAGAATAGGTTATTAATATCTGATCGGTGGGGGTGCGACAAGCCTGGCGCTGGTGTAAGTGCTCGGTTGTGGAGCTGCACATACACAACTTTGTCAGCTGCACAGCGGTGAGAGTTGGGTGCTGCATTTCTTCCTCCTCCGCCGCCCTATTCGTACCCGGCCATGTCCACTACACAGTTATTGAAGCTGTGCAACTAAGCACTTGTGCCTACAGTTGGCGCCAGGAACAGCCGATCGACAGGAGTGTCGGGTGTCGCACCCCCACCGATCATACACATATGACCTATCCTAAGGATAGGCACATCAATGTAAAACAGTCCCAGGAAATCCCATTAAATAGGTTTACTGGCTCTACCCTCTTCCTATTAAGAGGTGTCGATGTCGTCCGCACATACCTGACAGGACAGATGCATGAGCGTCAGATGTGCGCAGATGCAATAAATAGGACATGGACACAATTCCTGGGGATCCCGGCAGGTGCAACCGCGCCTTCTGATTTAGAGGTGAGTGGCACCCCACAATCCTCTTAAAGGTGCTTTCAGAATTAGAAAAAAAAGGCTTGCATATATTTTTTTTTTTTTACAGAATCAGCGCTACTACTGCCCCTGGGTTGTACGTGGTATTGCATCAGCTCCGTTGAAGTATAGCATCCATTATCTGACAACTTGGCTCATTTTTTCCTCCCATCACCCTTTATTAGACTGGAATGGTCCAGTAAGTTGTGAATCATAAAAGGGGCGCCAGGACTTTTTCATTATTGCAATATCAACACGCGACCTGAGTGGCAGCATCTGTTTGGATGCTCCAAGCTCCTATCCCAATATGTAGCAGATGTAATAATAATAATATTAGCAAATACTTCTAATTATAAATGCAGTATAGATCTTCTGATTGGTAATGTCTCTTTCCCCATGTGCAGGGCATTGCGGTAGCTTAGGTATCCATGGTTACGACCACCAACTGTCACTATATGAGTGGTTGTAACCATGGATACCTAAGCTACTGCAGTGCCCTGTACATGGGGAAAGAGACATTACCAATCAGAAGAACTATACTGCATTTTATTACACCTGCTGCATACTGGAATATGATCTTGGATATGGAAATACAACTTTAATTTCTGACACTACTCAAAAAGAAACCGCCAACAAAAAAAAAATCCATCTTTTACACTTACTTTTTAGCTCTTTGATCCGGTATTCCTTGGCCAGGTTGCTCAGCTTCTCCTGGAGATCTAGGTCCTTCTCAATAACACTCCATTTTTGCAGCAGTACCAGCGCTTTACTGCTGGAGATAATCTGCTGGTTAATTGCAAACCGTCCCATTTCTGTGAAGGCGTCCAGGACTCTTCTGCGATATCTCAGAACGGAGCTCAATGTGGCAAAATACTGGGCAATGTGGACGCCCTCTAAATTTGGCCTGCCGAAAAATGTAACATAGAATTAATGTCAGAAGTAGATTCTGTGTAAATAGATTCTTTCTAAGATCGGAAAACCCCATTATTGGCTTGTATGTGTGATGTACACAGCAGACAGTTTGTGAGTGTAACCATCTCATGCTACTGCCGCTGCTCTTTCCCCCATGCTGTACACTGCAGCTCTACTCGCTCGAGTAATTGGCAACCATATAAAAAAAGGAAATTAGCAAAATGAGTTGTAGCTAGTGTATCTAATTTAAATCAATACCAAACGTGAAACTATGATATGAAGATCCGCTGTGACTTACCGAACGTGTCTGAGAAGGATCATCAGCACCGAGAGCATCTCATTCACCAAGTGAAGAGGGAGGAACTTTTCTTGCTCTCCGACTTCATCTTGTTCTTCTTTAGACTTGGTCTTCCCCTTAGTCCCAAGATTTGTAAACCACAAGTTGTTGAGCAATGTTATTACAGTGCCCAGGGTTTTATTTTCCACGTACCTGTCGAAACAAGAAGACGTGAAGACAAATCGTAGCAGTAAATGCTTGTAAAGCGTATCACCACTTTATAACCGGTGGCGCATGGCGAGACCTCCCCATACACAAAAGATCGGTGCCGGATGGACGATCGTCCTGCCGACAGCCATCTCTCCCAACTCCCCCATACACGGGAACGCTCGGCCGAGGGCTTGTGATCGCTATGAGAGAGACCCTGATGGAGGCTTATCTCCTGGAGAACAAAATAATCAGCCATTGGAAATTCGACTCGCCGGATCCCTCTTGTTACACATCTGTCGACGAAGAGTCAGGAGGCCCCCTCTATAACACTGGACCATCAACCGACCACGCCGATATCAGCAGGTTCAGCCATCATTAATCTAATGCGTAGGCAGACTAAAGAACAAAATGTGAAGCAACTTAAAAACCTCCTACCGTTCTGTGTTCACAGCTCCGTTGCAGAGCTATGTGCCCTAGGATGAGGCAGTTACCTCTACACCGTCACAGATCACAAACAGGCGATTAGTCGCTTACCCCCTATAATCCTGGCTGTTTGTTAACACTTTCGAGAACCTTCGGGGCATCCGTGCTCAGATATTATCCATACACACCATGTTTAGTAAAACATCTCCATTCTTACACAAATTGTAGATACAAGGGAAAAAAGGGGATTTTTGTGTTACTCACCGTAAAATCCTTTTCTCCGAGACGCTCATTGGGAGACACAAACCGTGGGTGTTATGCTGCTGCCACTAGGAGGACACTAAGCAATACATAAGCAAAAGAGATTAACTCCTCCTCCTGCAGTATACACCCTCTGTTGGCTCAATCCTGAACCAGTTCGGTGCCAAAGCAGTAGGAGCTCATAACAAATGCATATGTCATAACCAAACAGAGGCTCGAGGCTACTGAGTAGACAAGGGTGGGAGCTGTGTCTCCCAATGAGCGTCTCGGAGAAAAGGATTTTACGGTGAGTAACACAAAAATCCCCTTTTCTCCATCGCCTCATTGGGAGTCACAAACCGTGGGACGTCCCAAAGCAGTCCCTGGGTGGGAAGAAACAACACCACAGATGTAGCCTCGTAAGCCAAATGCATAAACGCTTTAAACAGCTTAACAGAAAACAACTCACAGATGCGCAACAGCTGATTGTCAGAATCTGTCTGCCAAGAGTCGCATCTGAAGAGGCTTGAGCATGAATTTTGTAATGCTTGACAAAAGTGTGCAGACTGGACCAGGTCGCAGCTTTTCACACTTGCTGTGCCGAAGCCTGGTGCCGAATGGCCCAGGAGGCCCCAACAGATCGAGTGGAAGGTGCCTTAATCCCAGTCGGGATAGGCTGACTCTTGACACGGTACGCCTCTTGGATCGTTAAACGAAACCATCTGGCTAACGTGGTTTTGGAAGCAGGAACAAAACCTTGTCTGCGTCCCACCGGAAGCACAAACAGGGCGTCCGATTTGCGGAAAGATGCAGTCCTTGAAATGTACCTTCGGAGAGCCCTCACCACATCCAAGGTGTGAAGGGCTTTTTCAGTACGGTGCATCGGCGCCAGACAGAAGGAGGGCAGGACTATCTCCTCATTGATATGAAAAGCCGAGACGACTTTAGGCAAGAAAGAAGGAGAAGTCCTGAGGACTACCTTGTCGTGGTGAAAATTGAGAAACGGAGGTTTACAAGACAAGGCTGCCAATTCCGATACCCGCCTGATAGAGGTAATTGCAACTAGGAAGACAACCTTCCAGAAAAGAAGAGATAAGGACGCTTCCGGCAAAGGTTCGAAGGGAGATTCTTGTAAGGCACTGAGGACCAGATTAAGATCCCAAGGGTCCAGGGCCTCTTGTAGGGTGGAACAAGATGTGCCACTCCTTGGATAAAAGTCCTGACCTGAGACTTGGAAGCGATCCGTCGTTGGAAAAAAAGGACGGATAAGGCAGAAAACTGTCCCTTGAGGGAAGAGAGTGCTAACCCTGAATCCAACCCTGCCTGGAGGAACTCCAGAATGGAAGGGATAGAAAAAAACCAAAGGGGACGACCCTTATCCTTACACCAGGAAAAAGAATGTTTTCCACACACGATGGTAAAAGCGTATGGAAACCGGTTTCCTGGCATTGACCATTGTAGAGATAACCTCTTGTGAAAAACCAGCCTGGCCTAAGATCCAGGCTTCAATGTCCATACCGTCAAATTCAGCGCTCTCGAATTGTGATGGTAGATTGGGCCTTGAGAATGAAGATCCGGACATCTGGTAATCTCCAAGGAACGTCTGCGAGCAGACGTACTAGTTCCGCATACCACGGACGGCGAGGCCAGTCCGGTGCGACCAGGATGAGAGGAACGCCTTCCGTTTTGATCTTCCGAATCACCCTGGGGATTAACGGAAGAGGAGGAAAGAAGTAAGGAAAACGAAATTGACTCCAAGGGAGGACTAGTGCATCCGATCTGATGGCTAGTGGATCGCGAGATGGACTCATGAAAGTCTGAACTTTGGTATTCAGCCTGGATGCCATGAGATCCACATCCGGCATACCCCAACGCTGGCAAATGATTTGAAACATTTCCGGGTGCAGGGACCCTTCTCCTGAGTCTAAGCCTTGGCGACTGAGAAAGTCGGCCACCCATTAGTCCACTCCCGGAATATGAACTGCAGAGATGGGCGAGCGGTTTTTTCTCTGCCCAGCGCAGGATGTGTGATACCTCGAGCATCCTGACGGTTGATATACGCCACAGCCGTGGCGTTGTCTGACTGGATCCAGATGGGACGACCGGCCAGAAGATGCTGGAAATGCAAGAGAGCTAGTTTGATAGCTCTGATCCCCAGGATGTTGATCGGGAGACGGGTCTCTGGAAGGGACCAGCGGCCCTGAGCCATGTGGTGAAGAAAAACCACTCCCCATCCGAGGAGACTGGCATCGGTGGTTACCACCAACCAATGGACGGGCAGAAAAGAGTTCCCTTGATTCAATGATGAAACAATTGTCCACCATTTTAGGGAGCGTCTGACTCTGGGAGAAGGACGAAAGCGGCGACTTAAGGACGCTGGGTTCCTGTCCCAGACTGATATTAACTCCTGTAGTAGAGGTCGGAAATGGAAAAGAGCGAACGGTACTGCCTTGATGGAGGCTACCATTTTTCCCAGGACCTGCATGGCGACTCGCAGAGAGTGAGAGTGGGCTAGAGACAACAGGAGCACTCCCCACCTCAGAGAAGCGAGGACCTGCATGGCGACTCGCAGAGAGTGAGAGTGGGCTAGAGACAACAGGAGCACTCCCCACCTCAGAGAAGCGATCTTCTCTGGAGGGAGAGACACTAACCCATGGCAAGTGTCTAGAATCATTCCCAGAAAAAAAAGGATCCTTTGAGAAGGAATGGGAGAGGACTTGTCCAATTTGACTAACCAACCTAGGCGAGAGAGGGTGTCGATAGTGATCTCGACACTCTCTGCGCAGTCCGGAAAGGTTGGTCCTTTGATGAACACGTCGTCTAGGTACGGGAGGACCACCACACCTCGAGAATGTAAAATTGACATGGCGGCCGCCATGACCTTTGTGAACACTCTGGGGACGGTTGCGAGTCCGAAGGGCAGAGCGGCAAATTGAAGATGATCCTCTCCGACTGCAAAAAAACGCAGAAAACTTTTGATGGCCACTGGAAATCGGGACGTGCAGATACGCGTCCTTGATGTCGATTGACGCCAGGTATTCCTTTCTTTCTAGAGATGCGACGACAGAGCGGAGAGATTCCATTCTGAAATGGCGGCCTCTGATGAATTTGTTTAGCAAATTTCTTTCTTCTTAATTTTCCGGGTCCAGAATAGAATGCAAAGAGCCGTCCTTCTTGGGAACCACGAAGGGGTTTGAGTAAAACCCTTGAACCTTTCCTCGTGAGGAACTGGGACGATGACCCCGCTGGTGCGAAGAATGTCAAGGCCTGAAGCAAAAAGGGAGTTGCGAGGTCCTTGGACTTTGGTATAGGATCCATTGTTGGAGACTCCGTCCGCTCTGTACTAGAATGTGGCCAAAAAAGGACACTGATTAAACGGTTTTAGCTCCGAGAAATCTCTGTCCGGCAACTACTGTATCTCTGACCCATGTCAGCAAGTCAGGGGGGTTGGTAAAAAACCCCCTGAAGACGTTTGATCCCTTTAAAGATCTCAGTGAGCAAAGACTGATAGTCTGGCGAATCCGGATATACCCACATATGACTCATATTTTGAGTCATGTTTGCTGCAATCCCCAGGAACGGGGGAGCTGGGCGCCCATCCGTTGGACTCCTGTGAGAAAGACAAACTGCACAGATTAAAGTGTGGAGTCGCCGCGGTAAAATGACATTATCCGTAACACACTAAGCGTCAGCGTGCGTTCTATCAGTCAGTGCTCTAAGGCCATATGTCCGGCCCGGCCAGAGACGGCAGACTGCCTATCGGCGACAGACAAATAACGAAGGTCACAGGAGATTGCAAACCACTTACCATCCGCACTGATTATCTCCTCAATCCACCGTACCTTTGATAGTTGGGGTGGAGAGGTTATGTTAGCCTCCAGTCAGCATCCGCACTGATTATCTCCTCAATCCACCATACCTTTGATAGGGGGGGTGGAGAGGTTATGTTAGCCTCCAGTCAGCATCCGCACTGATTATCTCCTCAATCCACCATACCTTTGATAGGGAGGTGGAGAGGTTTTTGGTAGCCTCTAGTGACCATCTGCACTGATTATCTCCTCAATCCACCTTCACCTTGAGGTGGAGAGGCTTTTGTTAGCTCCCCAGTCACCATTCACTTTGGACAGTGGTGACATAGTGGGGGCGCACGGGCGTCGTATGGAGTCTGAGAAGCGTTGGGCTCCTGGACTTATGAAAAAAACGCATGCCCCACAGACAAAAACGGAACCGTGTCTTCACTATAGCTAGGTATCGCATGAAGCACACCAGGCATACACAACTGAGTGTGTTTGTCAATCCTCTTAGAGCTCTTGGATTGTGACATTCTGCAATTAAACGAGCCTGTAGACTGCTGCAGGGAAGGGGTTAAGCCATTTATAAGCTTACCCCTTTTTTTTTTTTTTTTTGTGTTCCCGAGAGGAGACATGGCGGCCGAGAGTAAATTCAGGCCGCACAGAACGCGGAGCTGCTTACACGGAAGCGAGGGGCTGCATGAGGAAGAGTGAGCTCACTGGGGTAGAGAATAGCTGGGGCTCCTGATCGTAATGACCGGAGGCTCCTGGTCGCTTGTAGCACATAGTGCGTAACCTAGCTTTCTTGGCAGCGAAGCGCTGCATGAGCACAGGTGGTATACACCGCAGTGTGTGATTTGTGAGCCTTTTTATTGCCCTTGGTTGCAACATTATTACCAATGGGGCTTCGGCAGGAGAAGGGTTAAGCGCTATTGCACTTATCCAGGTACTGTGCCCCTTAGCAGAGGAAGCGTCTCCAGTTAAAGATGGCGCCCGAGACTAGGATTGCGCTTCTCGTATGCCACGAGAAGCGCCAGAAGGTGAGGGGGGGGGGGCAACGGAGTGACCAGGAAGGAGCCCTGTCCAATCCTGGGCCGCAGTAAGTGCGCGCGACGTGGGCGGAGTCACAGGGGAGAGCCAGGAGACCCTCCCCCATCGAGGCCTATCCCGGCCTGAAGGCGGGGACTAAATTTCAGGTTGCGGCCTATCCCGGGCCGAAGCCGGGGACTAAATTTATGGCTGCGGCCTAAATTTGAGACTGGGGCCGCAGCGCGACGGGAAGCGCCCGCGGCGCGACGCTGAAGCTGCGGCGGCGCGACGCAGAGGCGGCCGCGGTGCGACGCAGAGGCGGCGACAGACGGCCGGTACACATTGCATCCAGGTGCATGTACTCACTGCGGGGAGAGACCCGAAGATGGAGAAGGAAGAGACCTCCGCAGGGACTACGGCAGATATGGCCGTACTTCCTCAATCCACCTTCCCCTTTGATAGGGGGGTGGCAGGGGCGCTGCTATAATGAGGCGAGTTGAGCTGTTGTCTCAGGCGGCGGCAGCCAGGGGGCGGCAGAGCAGAACTCATAATGTGTGAAGGGAAGTGAGAAGGAAGCTGCCGGATCATGGAGAGGTGAGTCTGGCCGCTGTGCCTGTGAAGCTGCTGTGTGTGTTGTGTGTGTGTGTGTGTGTGTGTGTGGTGTGAAGCTGCTGTGTGTGTGTAACGCTCTGTGTGTGTGTGATAGATGAGGAAGCGATATCAGCGTTGGAACGGGCAGAGGTGAGTAGTTTTTTTTTTTATGCAAGGCCATTATTCAGTATGGAGCATCATATGGGACTATTATACTGTATGCAGCAGTATATGGGGCCATTATTCAGTATGGAGCATCATGTGGGGCTATTATACTGTATGCAGCAGTATATGGGGCCATTATACAGTATGCAGCAGTATATGGGGCCATTATTCAGTATGCAGCAGTATATGGGGCCATTATTCAGTATGCAGCAGTATATGGGGCCATTATTCAGTATGCAGCAGTATATGGGGCCATTATTCAGTATGCAGCAGTATATGGGGCCATTATTCAGTATGCAGCAGTATATGGGGCCATTATTCAGTATGCAGCAGTATATGGGGCCATTATACAGTATGCAGCAGTATATGGGGCCATTATACAGTATGCAGCAGTATATGGGGCCATTATTCAGTATGGAGCATCATGTGGGGCTATTATACTGTATGCAGCAGTATATGGGGCCATTATTCAGTATGGAGCATCATATGGGGCCATTATACTGTATGCATCATTATGTGGGGCCATTATTCAGTATGGAGCATCATGTGGGGCTGTTATACAGTATGCAGCAGTATATGGGGCCATTATACAATATGCAGCAGTATATGGGGCCATTATTCAGTATGGAGCATCATGTGGTGCTATTATACTGTATGCAGCAGTATATGGGGCCATTATACAGTATGCAGCAGTATATGGGGCCATTATTCAGTATGGAGCATCATGTGGGGCTATTATACTGTTTGCAGCAGTATATGGGGCAATTATTCAGTATGGAGCATCATGTGGGGCCATTATACTGTATGCAGCAGTATATAGGGCCATTATACAGTATGCAGCAGTATATGGGGCCATTATTCAGTATGGAGCATCATGTAGGGCTATTATACTGTATGCAGCAGTATATTGGGCCATTATTCAGTATGGAGCATCATGTGGGGCTAATAGACTGTATGCAGAAGTATATGGGGCCATTATTCAGTATGGAGCATCATATGGGGCCATTATACTGTATGCATCATTATGTGGGGCCATTATTCAGTATGGAGCATCATGTGGGGCCATTTTACTGTATGCAGCAGTATATGGGGCCATTATTCAGTAGTTTTTTTCTTTCCCATCTTTCTTTCTCTCTCTGTTCTTTTTCTTTCTACCTGTTCTTTCTTTCCCCTCTTCTTCTTTCTATCTCTGTTCTTTCTTTCTCTTTCTTTCTCTCTGTTCTTTCTTTCTTTCTCTTTCTTTCCACTCTATCTTTCTGTTCTCTCTCTCTCTCTGTTCTTTCTATCTGTTTTCTTTATTTCTCTTTCTCTCTCTCTCTGTTCTTTGTTTCCCATCTATCTTTCTCTCTATCTCTCTGTTCTTTCTTTCTCTCTTTGTTCTTTCTTTCCCCTATTTCTTTTTTTCTCTCTGTTCTTTTTTTCTGTCCCCTCTTTCTTTCTCTCTGTTCTTTCTTTCCCGTCTTTTTTTTCTTTCTCTCTCTGTTCTTTCTCTCTCTCTGTTCTTTCTTTTCCCTTTCTTTGTTTATTTATTTCTCTCTCTACTTTCTCTCTGTTCTTTCTTGCTTTCCCCTCTTTCTCTCTCTCCTTTCTCTGTTTTCTTTTTTCTCTCTCTGTTCTTTCTTTTACTCAGTACCAGTGTGCCCATAGTACCAGTCATGTGCCCTCAGTACCAGTCAGTGTGATCACCAGTGCTAAATGGGTGTGGTCGGGGCGTGGACATGGGTGTGACTAGTTGTGAAATGGGTGTGGTCGCGGCGTGGCCTAAAATTTGCCGTGGCGCGCTCTGCAACCTTCCTCGCTCTAATTGGGGTGCGCCGTTTTGCAGTTCGCCTCAGGCAGCACAGAGGCTAGGTTCACCCCTGGGGGGTGGAGAGGGATCTTAAATGCCTCCAGACCGCCACCGCTTTCAGGAGAGGTGGTGAGGGGTATCCATCCATGGTGCCACGCCAAACACATCGCCCACATCAAGGGGTATCTCATGGGGAGAGCGGCCCATTCAAGGGATCTGTCGCCCCATGGTAGCGTAGCAGGAGGGGTACGTGGAGGCGACACTTGCACGATGCCGCCTGTTGATGGTTTTTGGGAGATCGTGACTTTTCGTACAAGTCCCGTCGCCCATCCGTGCGTGAAGAAAGCAAAAATAATAAAAAGGTAAAAAAATGTGAAAAAAAATGGGGTCTGAGAGCAGACCCTAGTGCCTCCTACAGACACTAAGCAAGAACTGGTTCAGGATTGAGCCAACAGAGGGTGTATACTGCAGGAGGAGGAGTTAATCTCTTTTGCTTATGTATTGCTTAGTGTCCTCCTAGTGGCAGCAGCATAACACCCACGGTTTGTGTCTCCCAATGAGGCGATGGAGAAATGTATGTTTCGCCCTGCTTTGTCAGGAGTTGTGATACATCCAGCCACCGGTACTTAACTGCTGCTACATTATTTTTCAGGATTACCGTTTATACTTTTCCTTGAGTTAATAGGTCTTATTTTATTGAATACAAATAAAATACAGAGAAACAATATAAGACAAGGTAAATCAAGGAAAAGGATGATCAGTAATCTAGAAAAACCATGTAGCAGCAGCTATGAGTGCCAGTGGCTGAATGCAGCGCAACGCCTGACAAAGCAAAGCGAAACACACGGTTTATTAATATGAGGATCACTTTCTCACTCTTATTTTTTTGTTTATATTGTTACACAAATCATCGCTTGCCGTGTCATGTCAGTGTCAGTGGGAAACACACAAGCTAAAGCATTGAACTAGGGATGGGGGTGAGGGAATGCCCACTGAGCTCTGAACGTGCAGCTCCACAGACAGACCATTCACAAATCATTACTGCAGCCTGAAGCTTTAGAAAGGCACATACACATATTTTTAACATGACAAAACTTTACACGTATGTTAAGAAATTTTTTTTGGGGTGCAAAAGTAGCTAAAAGACATACCACTTTCCCAATATATTCTGTATCCAGGTTAGAAGGCTGTGATCTCGGATCAGTTCATACGCGGCTTTGGGAATTTTAGAGGCTTTCATGAACAAATCCATGATGAGAGGCTGTAAGAGGAAACATTAGATAAATCAGGGATCAAATTATCATTAAAATCCATTAAAAAGGGTTATCCGCTGCTGTTCAAGATGACGTTACTGCCCCACAAACCTGCCGATGTGCATGCATGATGCCCCCCGATAGTACGCGTCTCGGCATGACCCCTTTAATGTCACAGTGCAAACTCTCCTGCTGATCAGAACCGTGAATGTGCGTGAAAATAAGAGCCCATTCATAAGACAAGTCATGAGCAATCCTGAAAAACTGACTTTACCTAACCCAGCCTTCCTAGTGTCAACTCACACCAATGACCTTTCTATACCCAAACCAAAAGCAATAACTAAAAAGGGGTATCCTCTAAATATCGGAGAGGGTAACATTACCTGGGATGCCTCGTCACACAGGGGACTGTCGTAATAAGTCATGATGACCACGAAAATCTTCTGGTAATCATAGAGCTCGTAGCAATACTTGTCCCTCAGTCCATCACTTAATAATGAGAGAATCCATTCACGTTCCACCTTATGCTGTAATGTAATAAATAAAAAACACGGATTTTGGTAAAGACTTACCTGTAAAATCCTTTTCAGCGAAGGAAGGAAGAGAGACACAGTATTCATTACTGATGGGTAGGCGGAGCCCCAGATCAGGATGTTACCTCAGATCAAAAGAGTGATGACTGGCTGGCCCCTCCAGCTCGGGCTCCTCCTACTCAGCTCCAGTCGTATCAAAGCTTTTAGGAAAAGAGCCAAGATCACCAGCGGAGCAACATAACCCCTTCTGAAGGAACTTCAGAGAAAAAACACAAGGATACAGGTTATGCATGCAAAGAAAGCCAAAAACCACAGAGTTCCAGGTACTACTCACGGAACCTGACTACTGCGATGAGCTGGCGATGCTGGAACAGAGCCTTAGCGCGCTGACCTCAGCCCAGATAATCGCTATCAGATAAGGGTCGCGCTGCATCTGAAAACATCAACACACTTCTGCCGTGGGAGGGTGCTGTGTCTCTCTTCCTTCCTTCGCTGAAAAGGATTTTACAGGTAAGTCTTTACCAAAATCCGTGTTTCAGCTGCAGATGAAGGAAGAGAGCCACAGTATTCATTACTGATGGGACGTCCCAAAGCAGTTCAAAAATAAGGGTGGGAAAAAACCAACAAAAGGCAGAAACCCAACAACCTTAACAACAAAGCGCAACCAGCGCTAAACACAAGTTCATCCAGAACTTTAAACTACAGCTGCCTGCAGGACCCTACGTCCGAGGGCTGCATCAGCGGAAGCACTGACGTCCACTTTATAAAATCTTGTAAACGTGTGGACAGAGCGCCAAGTCGCCGCTCGGCAAAGCTGCACTGCCGAAGCACCTTGATGAAAAGCCCACGATGAAGCCACAGCTCTCGTGGAATGGGCTCGAATCTTAATCGGGCAAGATTCACCCCGAAGACGGTAAGCTTCCAAAATAGCTGACCGGATCCAACGAGCTATAGAACCCTTGGAAGCTCGTTGACCACGCCGACGACCTGCCGGAACCACAAACAGGGAGTCCGTCTTACGAAAACCTTGAGTAATAGATAGATAAAACTTCAAGGCCCGCACTAAATCCAATGTGTGTAAATCTCGCTCTTTCGTATTCTTCGGATCCGGACAGAGTGAAGGCAACACAATATCCTGGTTAACATGAAATTGTGACACCACTTTAGGCAAAAAATCACCCCGAGTGCGAAGCACTACACGATCCGGAAAAAACTCCAGAAAAGGAGGCGAGCAAGAAAGAGCTGCCAATTCAGAAACTCTCCTCAAGGAAGTGACTGCAACAAGGAAAGCCACCTTCCAAGAAAGTAAAGAAAGGCTAGCAGAAACCATAGGTTCAAACGGTTTATGCTGAAGAGCCTCCAAAACAAGGTTGAGCCGCCAAGGAGACACGGGTGCCTTCCGCGGCGGAAACTTACGAGAGATACCTCGGAAAAAAGAGATCACGTCTCTATTCGAAGCAATGGTTCTCCGGAACAATAAGGACAGAGCAGAAATCTGACCTTTCAGAGTGCTAACTGCCAAACCCTTGTCTAGCCCATGCTGCAGAAAAGCCAACAGGTTGGGAATGGAAAATTTTCTCGGGTTCCGAGAAGACCCCAAACACCACGAAAAGAAGGTTTCCCAAATTTTGTGGTAAATCCTAGAAGTAGCCGGACATCTTGCAGCACGAAGGGTAGCAATGACCTCGGCTGAAAAACCTCTACGGGTCAAGATCTCGGTCTCAAGAGCCACGCCGTCAAACGCAGGGACATCAAGTCCGGATGACAAATGGGCCCCTGAGTCAACAAGTCCGGTTGAAGAGGGAGTGGAAACGGAGGTGCCGCCAACAGCGACATTATTGTCGAGAACCACACCCTTCTTGGCCAGTCTGGAGCTATCAGAATAGCTGGAATTCTCTCTAGTCTGATCCGACGCAGCACTAGAGGAAGTAAGGATATCGGCGGGAATACATAGATCAGCTTGAACTGATCCCACTGAGCCACTAGAGCATCCACCGCCACCGCCTTCGGGTCCTTGTACCTGGACATGAATGTCGGTAACTTGGCATTGGACCTGGAAGCCATCAAATCCACTTGGGGGTTCCCCAGCGAGAGCACAGTAGTGCAAAGACTTCCGGGTGGAGGCTCCATTCCCCGGGATCCATCCTTCTGCGACTGAGAAAGTCCGCTGTAATATTCTGAACCCCTGGAATGTGAATCGCCGAAATGGCTGGTACATTGGCCTCTGCCCAAATCAGAATTCGGGACACCTCTACCATGAGTCTGGAACTCCTTGTCCCACCTTGGTGATTGATATACGCGACAGCCGTCGCATTGTCTGTCTGCACACGGACTGGCAGACCGCTCAAAGGGACCGTCCAATGTTGGAGGCAAAGAAAAATCGCCCTCAATTCCAGGATGTTGATCGGAAGCACAGACTCTTCCGGTGACCATACCCCCTGAATCCAGAGATTGTTCCAAACACCCCCCCAGCCCGTCAGGCTGGCATCGGTGGTTATGACTGACCACTTCAGAGGGGAAAGACTTCCCCAGGGAGAATGCCCCTGGACGTAACCACCATTCTAGAGAATCCCGCACCGCGCGAGAAATGGTGACACTGCAATCCAGCGATTGCGACTGATTCCATCGACTCAAGATGAACCTTTGAAGAGTCCTGGAGTGGAACTGGGCAAAAGGAATTGCCTCCATGGACGCCACCATCAGTCCCAGAAGACGCATACACTTCCGTAGGGACATTGCCGTTGAGGATGTCATAATCTGTACATGTCGAAGAAGACATGACTGTTTGTCTGGTGGTAGGGAAACTACCGACCGAAACGTGTCGAGATGCATTCCCAAAAAGAGAATTGTCCTCGATGGTTCCAGGGACGACTTCTCCCAATTGACCAGCCAACCGAAGTCTTTCAGAAACTGAAGAGACAAATCCCGAGCCGTCAATGCCTCCTCCTCCGAGGAAGCCACGATCAAAAGATCGTCCAGATAAGGGAGAATCGTAATCCCCTGTCTTCGAAGGAGTGCCATGAGGGGCGCCAGAATTTTTGTAAAGACCCTTGGCGCTGAGGCTAAGCCGAACGGCAGAGCCACGAACTGGTAATGATTCTGACCTATGGCAAATCGAAGAAAGCGCTGATGAGCCTTTCCGATGGGAATATGCAAATAGGCGTCGCGAATGTCGATTGACACCAGAAAATCGTTCTGTGACAGAGCTGCCACAACGGAACGAAGCGACTCCATGCGAAATTTCCGGGCATGGACATGCCGGTTCAATCGCTTGAGATCCAGAATCGGGCGAAATTTGTTCTCCTTTTTGGGAACTATAAAAAGGTTGGAATAAAAACCTTTCCCTCGGTCCTCTGACGGAACCGGTATCACTACACCCTTTTGTAGTAGCGATTCGACCTCTCGCTGTAGAGCGACAACAAGCTCGGGTTCCGACGGAACGCGAGATTGACAAAAAACATTTGGGGGTTGAGAAGCAAACTCTATGAAATAGCCTGCCGACACTATCCGCGTTACCCAGGAATCTGGAACGCGAGCCATCCAAGTCTCCTTGAAAAGAAGCAGGCGACCCCCCACTCGAGAATCCTCGAGTGGACCCCTGGCGTCAATCCGACTTTGCGGTTTTCTTGTCAAGTTCCCGCTTGTTCTGGCGGAAACTCTGCTTCCAGGGAGTACGAGTTTTCTGAGAGGATTTCTTTCCTGAGAAAGAAGGACGACCCGATCCCCACGAGGAGTGACTAGATCGTCCTCGGCCCCGAAAGGACCGCCGACCACTATAAACACCAGGCTTACTGGACACCGAGGCCATGGCCCTTCGCTGTGGTAATGCTGATTCCTTCGCCTTAGCCTTGGAAATCAGCTCTGTGAGGTCGGATCCAAAAAGATGGCCACCCTTGTAAGGTAAGGCCAACAACCCTTGTTTGGAAACTGCGTCCCCGGCCCACTGTCTGAGCCATAAAGCTCTTCTGACTGTGACCGCTGAAGCTTGCACTTTGGCCAGCAGAGATGCCGTATCCAGACCGGCATCAAAGATATAACAGGCTGCCGTTTCTAACCATTCACAAGTTTCCCGTATCTCAGATAACGGAGATTCATTTTGCAACTCCGTCTTCAGACGTGCCAACCAGCTTAGAGAAGCTCTAGCAGCACACATGGATCCTAGCACTGCTCGAAATCCATGACCCGCAGCCTCATAGCTTGCTTTTGCCGCCAATTCTGCCTTTCTATCCAAAGGCTCCTGTAAGCTCGCTTTTCCCTTAATAGGGAGTAGTGAGGATTTACTAAGCTGCGATAAAGACACATCCACTTCAGGAGCAGAAGTCCAATTAGCCTTTAACTCCGTAGAGCAAGGATAAAGTGTATCAAAGAAATGCGTTCCATGAAAACGCTTATCTGGACATAGACGTTCCTCCTCTATTACACCATTAAGCTCATCCAGAGCTGGCAATGTTGTGCGCGAAGCACGGGACTCCTGGAACATGCGTGCTGATTTACCAGGACGACTAGTTACCTCCTCCGGTAACTGTAGAATATCTCTCATGGCTTCAATTAATGCCTCCGTACGCTTCGTCATAGAGGAACGCCCCTGCGGCTCGTCCGCATCTGAATCGGATATTTCTCCATCCGAATATAAAGGGGAACTCTGCCCAATATCAGATACATCTGACTCGCTCCGTGTAGAGGCCGGTAACGGCCTGCGTCGCTTCCTCTGAGAGGAATTAGCAGACACATATTGACCTAAAAGGTCAGATAAGTTATTAATCGATCGAGCGATATCATCCAATTTTCCACCGCTGTCGACCGCAGCGCTAGACGCTGTGGAGGTCTGCGTATCTGATTGCCGCAATGGCACTGGGACGTGATCCGCGGCATCTGAACTCTGTTCAGACATGTCTCATCTGTATGAGCAGGTCAAAGCGGTAATACCAGCAAAAAACTATGCGGTTTTTTTTTTTTTTTTTTTTCAAACGCTGAAGGGTTAACGCTCCACCAAGCAGAGTTACCCCAGCGGTATTCAGTCAGCAAATTTAGCAGGTAGAAATAACCCTCAAAGGGGTTAATATTGCAAACTCACCAAAATATATATATATTTGTGAGCCCCAGCCAATTTTTATGTCTCTGATGAGACTGCAGCTGCAGGATAGCGATCGCTGCGCTGCGGGGTGAGGAATCCACACTCACCCAGCTGGCCGTGGTGTCTATATGAGGAGGGGAGCGGTCCGAGGAGCCCAGAGCCTGAGTAATGGCCGCCACAGTGAGGGGGTCGCAGGAGAAAAGCCAGAGCGCGCGTCTTCCTGCTCAAAAGACCGGGATAGATAGGCCACGCCCCCTGCTAGCTCAAATAATGAGCGCGAACTCTCCCCGCTCCTGCTCCCTCCCTGTCCTGCAGCTATCTGCCTGCGGACAAAAAATCACCACATCTTCATGTAGTAGCGCTGTCACAGCAGCGCTGAAGCATACTGACATTACATGTAGTAGCGCTGTCACAGCAGCGCTGAAGCTTACTGACATTTACATGTAGTAGCGCTGTCACAGCAGCGCTGAAGCATACTGACATTACGTGTAGTAGCGCTGTCACAGCAGCGCTGAAGCTTACTGACATTTACATGTAGTAGCGCTGTCACAGCAGCGCTGAAGCATACTGACATTACATGTAGTAGCGCTGTCACAGCAGCGCTGACGCATACTGACATAGTAACGCTGACATTAGTAATAGCGCTGCTCATTCAGACGCTAAAGCACTCACACATAATTATTATTAAAATTTGTGTGGAGTACTCACCAGCCAAGGCGCCACAGGGACCCTCAGGGGTTTCTGGCGCAGTGCCCATGCTTCCCCCCAGGGCGAAGAACGCAGTGACCGCACGTGTGGTTTGCGTTCCCGCCAGGGAAGCTCTCCTCATCCCCCAGGGCCGGCAAGGATTCTGCAGGGACTTTGAGTAAATACAGATCCGCCAAGGGAGAGGTTGGGGTACAGCAGCGCTGATACCCCTGAGACCTCTAGACCAACTAGTGATCCAAGTCTCCTGTCCGAATATTAAAATAATAAAATCTTCTGAGGAGCTGCATTAGCAGCGACCATCCTCTGGACCTCAAATCTTAGACTGGAGCTGAGTAGGAGGAGCCCGAGCTGGAGGGGCCAGCCAGTCATCACTCTTTTGATCTGAGGTAACATCCTGATCTGGGGCTCCGCCTACCCATCAGTAATGAATACTGTGGCTCTCTTCCTTCATCTGCAGCTGAAAATTAAGAATTTTACAAAATGTATGTATGTATTTCCCTGACCCCTAGAGGGAGCCAAATGCCTGCTGTGCATTCAATGCCAGCGCAGTATGCAGTGGGCTCCTGAGCTCCCTCTAGTGGTGGCTTTGAGTAGCTATTGTGTTATCTGTTGTAGAAGTGCTAGAAAAATATATTAAGAAATTCATCAACACTTAATTTTGGATCAATAATGACAAGGTGACTAACGGTGGACATTCATTTTAAATCTAAGTGTGCATAAAGTTTTTAATAAAGTTTCACAATAATCCCAAAGAAGAAACCTACATTCAGTGGCTGATAACAGGGAACAACAGAATGCATTCAACTCAATAGGAAATTAATTAGAAGAATCCCATCTGATGGGAACTTACCTGTATGTCAGAGCTATAGAACAGTCTGTAGAAATCTGGAACTTTCCTCAGGTCCAAGTATTCATGAGATAACAGGAACCTGGTTGTCCGGATGTACATGTGTTCCTCTGTTTTTTGAGACAACAAAAACTATTACATGTAAGATGTAAAGACATCAGTCTTCTTAAAGGGGTTGTCCGGCCTCAGAGCGACTGCAAACTTACGAATCTTCACATCGCGCAGACTGCGTGGATACTCTGGTGCTAGCAGAATGCGGTCACATGCTGACTAGACATGCAAGGCCTCATTCCATGCAAGTGTATAGAGCAAGGTCGGACACGTCTAGTTGGAATGTGGCCGGGAGCATGCAAATCACATACTTGTGGTCACATGACCGCCCACTCTGGGCAGCGGCGAATCATCACAAAGTCACATCCGATTTCTCCGGGATCCCACGTTCAACTTGGGTTTAAAGGGGATGTCTGGCCATAAGCTACAAGTCTGCAGTGAGTGTAAGGCCAGCCATTCCCTTTAAAGCCAAGTTGAACGTGGGATCCCGGTGAAATAAGATACTTTTAAGGACATTTGACAAATGTTGGTGGTAAAAGCCATTTAAAGTGGGGCGATAAGTTTTGAGAAAAATGCTAAAAAGTGACAAACTCATGTCCAGCACAATCATAATAACCTGGTCGGAGGATGACCTGCGCAGCTCGAGCGCCATAGAGACTCAATGTGAACGCCAGTCTGATATTCTCCTTTCGGATCCCATTCTTTACCACGTCTAGCAGACACTGCAGCTGGAATAGAAAAGCAGCGTTACATCCAATCATGTCTGTCGTATGTCTGTGCGGATGGAAATGGCTCAAAATGAAATGCCAATGAATTTTTGATACAAAGCTCAAAATATCCTGCAACGGCATAGTGGTGAATGCGAAATACGGATTTTTGTGTTACTCACCGTAAAATCCTTTTCTCCGAGACACTCATTGGGGGACACAGGACTGTGGGACTGTGGGTGTATGCTTCTGCCGCTAGGAGGCTGACACTAAGTAACATAAAAAAGGTTAGCTCCTCCTCCGCCGTATACACCTCAGCACTGGCCGCAGGCAAACCCAGTTTAGTGCAAAAAGCAGTAGGAGGCTAAAAAATAAATCAAGAGTTAACACAGATACAGTATATTCAGAAGAAAAAAACTGCTGATACCAATTTAAGGAGAATAGAGTTAACTCAATATAAAGCCAGCCGGCTCTTAGGGAGGGTGCTGTGTCCCCCAATGAGTGTCTCGGAGAAAAGGATTTTACGGTGAGTAACACAAAAATCCGTATTTCTCCTTCGTCTCATTGGGGGACACAGGACTGTGGGACGTCCCAAAGCAGTCCCTTGGGTGGGAAACCGACTCCACAGTGTAATTTATAACCAAGCATTGCTTATAGGTGCGCAACCGCGCCCTGAAGAATCCTTCTACCCAGACTGGCATCCGCAGAAGTCTGGGTATGGACATTATAATGCTTGGAAAAAGTATGCAGACTGGACCAGGTTGCTGCTTTACAAACCTGTTCCACCGAAGCCTGATGCCGAAGGGCCCAGGAGGCACCCACCGCTCTGGTGGAGTGAGCCTTGATCCCTGCGGGAACCACCGCGCCTCTGATACGGTAAGCCTCCTGAATGGCTAACCGAATCCACCTAGCCAAGGTTGACTTAGAGGCAGCAAGTCCCTTCCTGCGACCTTCAGGGAGGACAAACAGCGTGTCCGTCTGTCGAAAGGACGCCGTCCGAGATACATATCTCCTGAGTGCTCTCACCAGATCCAGCGTATGGAGAGCCTTCTCCACTCGGTGCGTCGGAGCTGGGCAAAATGAGGGCAACACAATGTCCTCATTAATATGAAATGAGGACACAACCTTAGGCAGAAAAGGTGGTGTTGGTCTGAGCACCACCTTATCCTGATGGAAAAGTAAGTACGGAGCTCGACAAGACAGTGCAGCCAGCTCCGAAACCCGCCTTATGGATGTAATGGCTACCAAAAACACCACTTTCCAGGAAAGAAATGATAGAGAAACTTCCTGCAAAGGTTCAAAAGGAGACTCCTGTAGGACTCCCAGGACTAGATTGAGGTCCCAAACCTCTAAGGGAGTCTTGTAGGGAGGAACTATATGGACAACCCCCTGAATAAAGGTCCTAACCTGAAAATTAGACGCAATCTTTCGCTGAAAAAGAACCGACAAAGCTGATATCTGTCGTCTAAGAGTACTAGGCGCTAGACCTGAATCTAGGCCTGCCTGGAGAAAAGATAGAATGTTCGGAATTGAAAAGAGGAGCGGGGAACAACCATGTTCCCTGCACCAAGTAAAAAAGACCTTCCAAGTACCGTGGTAGATGCGAGCCGAAACGGGCTTTCGGGCGTTAGCCATTGTTGCGGCGACCTTTTTAGAGAATCCAGCCCTGGTCAGGATCCAAGATTCAACGGCCAGGCCGTCAAACACAGGACCGCTGAGTTCTGGTGGTAAATTGGGCCCTGGGAGAGAAGGTCCACGCGCTCTGGCAGTCGCCAGGGTGTGTCGGTGAGCAATTGTACCAGCTCCGCGTACCATGAGCGACGCGGCCAATCCGGAGCGATTAATATCGCTGGAACCCCCTCTATCTGATCTTTCTGATCACCCTTGGGAGAAGGGCTATTGGTGGAAACAAGTATGGAAGATGAAACTGATTCCATGGTAGGACCAGAGCGTCTACTGCAAATGCCTGCGGATCCCGGTACCGGGAGACGAAGTTGGGCACCTTGGCATTTATCTTGGAAGCCATCAGGTCCACATCTGGGGTTCCCCAGCGTCGGCATATCTGCTGAAAAACCTCGGGATGAAGCGACCATTCCCCTGACGCTATGCCGTGACGGCTGAGAAAATCCGCAGCCCAGTTTTCCTCGCCCGGAATGTGGACCGCTGAAATCACAGAGTGATTTACCTCTGCCCAAGTCAGAATCTGTTTTACCTCGTGCATGGCCGCCCTGCTGCGGGTACCTCCCTGATGGTTTATGTATGCCACTGCCGTGGCATTGTCCGATTGTATTCTGACTGGGTGGCCCGCCAGATGCTGGTGAAAATGTCTCAGAGCTAGCCGAATAGCTCGGATCTCTAAAATATTGATCGGGAGGGTCGATTCCTGCTGAGACCAAGTTCCCTGGGCTGTATGGTGACGAAACACTGCTCCCCATCCGAGCAGGCTGGCGTCCGTTGTGACAACCAACCAAAAATTTGGAGGAAACAACCGACCCTGTCGAAGAGTGGTGCTCTTCGTCCACCACATTAGAGTCTGTCTGACCTGCAGGGACAGACGACACCGAAGATTGAGGGAGTAAGGGCTCCCGTCCCATACTGCCAAGAGTGCATGTTGAAGGGGGCGAAGATGAAATTGGGCAAATGGAATAGCCTCTATTGCTGCCACCATCCTTCCCAGGACCCTCATGCAAAACCGGATGGTGTGAGGAATTGGTTGGCGAAGGATCCGTACCTCTTGACGGAGAACCAAGGCCTTGTCCTGAGGAAGAATTATCAACCCCTGAGCGGTGTCGAAATTCATCCCTAAAAAGGTGATCTTCCGAGATGGTACGGGAGATGATTTCTTCGTATTCACCAGCCACCCCAGGCGAGCAAGGGTGTCTAACGTAATGCTGACACTTTCCTCGCAGATTTGAAAAGACGGACCTTGATGAGGAGATCGTCTAAGTAAGGCAGGATGACTACCCCCCTGGAGTGCAGAATGGACACAACAGCAGCCATGACCTTTGTGAACACCCTGGGGGCTGTGGCTAGCCCGAATGGCAAGGCTGCGAACTGAAGATGAAGTTTGCCGACGGCAAACCGAAGAAATCTCTGGTGAGGAGGAAATATGGGGATGTGAAGATAGGCATCCTGAATGTCTATTGATGCTAGAAATTCCCCTTTTTCCATGGCTGCAATGACCGAACGGAGAAGATTCCATTCGGAAATGCCGAATTCTGACAAACCGGTTTCAGTCGCTTTAGATCCAAAATGGGCCTTACGGTACCGTCCTTTTTGGGTACAATGAACAGGTTGGAATAAAACCCCTGACCCTTTTCGATCTCCGGTACAGGCACGACAACCCCGCTGTGCCGAAGAGACTCGACCGCCCTGAATAAGGCGCGAACCCGAGATTCGTCCTTGGGAAGGCGCGAGGGAAAAAAACGATTTGAGGGAAGGCTGGAAAATTCTATTTTGTACCCCGAGGAGACTAACTCCCGGACCCACTCGTCGTGGGTAATCGATAGCCAAATGGGGCGAAACCAGAGTAAGCGGCCGCCTACTCTGGATAAATTGGACCGGATTCTGCTCCAGTCATTTGTCCGAATATCTCTGGGGTTTTGGACCCTCTAGATCTTGTTGTTGAGATCGTCCCTTCCCAGAGGGTTGGTCCTGTAGGAGACCTGACGATCTCTGGCCTGACTAGGCCGACCTGAACCGCTGGAGGTAGCTGGCGCGGCCCAACCTGGTTACGAAAGGCCCTAAAGCGAGGCTGAAGCTGTCGGCGAAAAGGCTGTTTAATCTTTTGCTGAGGAAGGAAACTGCTCTTCCCTCCCGTCGCATCAGATATGAGCTGATCCAACCTTTCGCCAAATAACCGACCACTCTGATATGGTAAGGATGTAAGCGATTTCTTTGAGATTGAATCTGCTCGCCAGGTTCTAAGCCACAAAGATCTTCTGATGGCAATTGCATTAGCAGCAGCTAGGGCTGCGCAATTTGCCGCATCCATGGACGCATTAATTAAGAAGTCTCCCGCAAGTGCTATCTGATTAGAAATCTCAGTTACTTCAGATGGTACCTCAATACCATGAAGCGCTCTATTTAGAGACTCCGACCAGGATATCATGGCCTTAGCAACCCAAGTCGCTGCAAAAGAAGGAGAGAGAGCAGAACCCGATGCTTCAAACACCGAGCGGGCCAAACCTTCAATCAGACGATCCGTTGGTTCCTTGATCGAGGAACCGTTAGGAAGGGAGAGGAGCGTTTTAGACGCCAAACGCGACACAGGAGGATCAACCGCAGGAGATTCCGCCCATTTCTTAAGAAGCTCGGGAGCAAAAGGATATACTAGTATTGAGAGCCTTTTGTCCTGCGAAGCGCTTGTCCGGTTTTCTCCCGGTGGCGCTGCACTAGTTCCTCAAACTCAGGATGAGATCCAAAAACCTTATGAGCTTGCCTGGCTCTTTTGAAGGACACCTTATGACCGGAGGTCAAGGTGGACTCATCGTCTATCCCCAAGGTTTGATTGACAGCTTCAATCAAACTGTCAATTGTGTCCTGACAATTTGGTGCCTCCAAATTAAGGGACCCTTCTGAATCAGAATCCGAATACTGATCACTTGTCAGAGGTGAGGAGAGCGGGAGACGGAACTGAAAGATGCCGAGGCTCCGGACGGCAAAGGCGACGCAGTGTGGGTTCGCTTCCCCTGCGTCTGCCTAGTGAGAGCGCGGCCCCTGCAGGCCGGAGGTTCATGAGACGTCGCCAAGACGGGTGAACCACTGTCCCTGCTCCTATCGGGAGCTTGAAGGGACTCGATTGCTCTAGTCAATGATGCCACAGATTGAGTCAGGGACAGAGCCCATTCAGGGGGACCTGACGCACTGGGTTCCGTAATAGGAGCGGGTTTCCTGAGCCCGTTCGGAGTCACAGGCTTCGCAAACCCGAGTAATCTGGGCGCGCGGAAAAGGGGACCTACAGGCAATGCATGCGGTATACAGCACCGTATGAGCTTTAGTTCTTTGGACATACTGAGTCTATCACAGAGTCCGCAATGAACTGGATGTGCGACGGTCAGTGAAAACGGAGTGCAGAAGTTTACAACCAGGCTGGAGGTAGAAGCACTTACCCCAGTCCTGTACCCCCTGCGTCCTTAAACCGCGTAGCAGTGCGTCTGGCTCCAAATTTTTCAAAAAGCGCCCCCCTGTTAGGAAGGCGAGCTCAAGTACCGAGCCTTAGGGGGAGGATCGAGAGGCGCGGCCTAGCTGTCCAGGAGGCCCGCCTCCAGCCGCGGCCTAGTCTCCAGCAAAAGCCGGGGACTAAATTTACAGCCGCGGCCTAGCATCAGCCGAAGCCGGGCCTAGATTTCCGGCGGAGGCCGCCCAAAATCAGAGGGCGGGCCCGCCGGAAGGAGACAATGCCGAGGGCGGATCCCCGCGACCGGGCCCCGCCCTCCGGCCGACACCGGACGTTATATCCTGGGCCGCGGCCTAGTCCCCCGGCAGAAGCCGGGGGCTAAATTTGCAGCCGCGGCCCAGCACCGCCCGAAGCCGCGCCTAGATTTCCGGCGGCCGGCGCCGGACGCCACACCTCGGGGCCCCAGTCCCCGGTCCTTGCCCGAGGCCCGCCGACCAGGGACCTGACGCCCCCGGGGGGGACACGGGCCAGAGTGTACCTTGGCTGGAATCCAGAAGTCTGAGCACCACCTTGAAACCTGCGGTGTCCATGCGTGCGGCGTTTCTTCCTTTTCAAAAAGGTGAGCCATTAGAGGGGGCTTCGTAGTAAAAAAGGTGGGACGGTGCAGGAACCCTAACTCCATCACCCCTTCAGGGGGCGAGGAGAGGGACCGTCCGCCCCTTGCGCACCGCAGTCTAGCTTGGTGGCGCAGTGGGGGCTGCACGGACAAACTCCTGCCTCTGTGCAACCAGGGTTTCAATACCTCAGGTGGACAGGGCTAAGTCCGGCATTCGTGTCCCAATTTTCGGAGAGGATACCGGAGGCTTTTCTCCACGTCTCGGGATGGTTTTTGGGGGATCGGACCCTTTCAATGGATCCGCGCCCCTATCTCATCTGGGGGAAGAAAAAAAAAAAAAAAAAAATGGTCTGGAAAAAAAAACCAACTGTCCCCCATCAGACACTAAGCAATAACTGGGTTTGCCGCGGGCCGTGCTGGGTGTTAAAAGGCGGGGAGGACTAACCTTTTTTAGTTTCTTAGTGTCGCCTCCAGCGGCAGAAAAACACCCACAGTCCCCCGCCTGTGTCCCCCCAAAAGAAAAGGGAAAATAAAATTCCACTGCGCAGCTGCCCCTAGAGGGAGCTAAAGCGCCTACGCAAACTGTCGCAGCCCCCCCGTGGTGCTGCAGAGCATTACTTTAGAGATTTTAGCTTTGAAACTATTATAACGATGTTTTGAAAAATTAAAACACAAAAAATTTGACCGTAAAAGTCTTTTGATAAAAGGGCTTAAGTTCTTACTCTGAACGCCGCCCCTCCATGGGAGATAAAGCAGCCCCGGATGTGGTAAGGGCCCCCCCGGCAGTAATCGTAACTTATGAGCCCAAAGTACCCCGGGGATTTACTCACAAACGTAAACCCCGTTTACCACGGTTCGGAAAAGGCACATCGTCACGACAAGCTGGCAAATAATCACACTTTATGGGTCTGGAAAAGTTCCCACTAGAAGGACTTATTTTAATTACTTAAATAATTTCTGATTTCGGGGCTCTGAAATTAAATGTTGTTAGACGGATTTTTCCCCCAAAAAAG
>JARQOD010000002.1:619813859-619957321 GCA_033576555.1 Oophaga sylvatica
GGTTTTTTTTATTATTATTTTAGTGGTAAAAAAAACAAACAAAAAAAAAAAAAAAACAGTTTTTGCAAAAAAAAATAAAAATTTTTGAACCTGTCGCCATTTTCAAAAATCTCATGAACACACTGTCTGTAGGTTACTCAGTACAATCCTGCTGACAGGTTCACTTTAATGACCAGGCCAAATTTTTGAAATCTGACCAGTATCACTTTATGTGGTAATAACTCTGGAACGCGTCAATGAATCCCACTGATTCTGAGATTTACCACTACAATGCAGTACAATATATCAAAAATTTGACATTTTTTTTTGCAATTTCCAAACTTTACATTTTTATGCACTTAAATCAGAAAGTTATATCACACAAAATAATTAATAAATAACATTTCCCATATGTCTATTACACATTTGCATAATCTTTTAAACATTATTATTTTTGTTAGGAAGTTAGAAGGGTTCAAAGTTGCAGCAATTTCTAATTTTTCCAACAAAAATTTACAAAAAACATTTTGAGGGGCCATATCACATTTGAAGTGACTTTGGGGGGCCTATATGACAGACAGTACAGTCATGGCCAAAAGTTTTGAGAATGACACAAATATTAATTATTACAAAGTCTACTGCTTCACTTTTTCTAATGGCAATTTGCATATACTCCAGAATGTTATAAAGAGTGATCAGCTTAACAGCAATTACTTGCAAAGTCAATATTTGGCTAGAAAAGAACTTTATCCCCCAAAACACATTTCAACATCATTGCAGCCCTGCCTTAAAAGGACCAGCTAACCTCTTTTCAGTGATTGCTCCATTAACCAGGTGTGGGTGTTGATGAGGACATGGCTGGAGATCAATCTGTCATGATTAAGTAAGAATGACACCACTGGACACTTTAAAAGGAGGCTGGTGCTTGGCATCATTGTTTTCTCTTCTGTTAACCATGGTTATCTCTAAAGAAACACGTGCAGTCATCATTGCAATGCACAAAAATGGCCTAACAGGGAAGAGTATCGCAGCTAGAAAGATTGCACCTCAGTCAACAATCTATCGCATCATCAAGAACTTCAAGGAGAGAGGTTCCATTGTTGCCAAAAAGGCTTCAGGGCGCCCAAGAAAGAACAGCAAGCGCCAGGACCGTCTCTTAAAAGTGTTTCAGCTGCGGGATCAGGCTACCAGCAGTGCAGAGCTTGCTCAGGAATGGCAGCAGGCAGGTGGGAGTGCATCTGCACGCACTGTGAGGCGGAGACTCTTGGAGCAAGGCCTGGTCTCAAGGAGGGCAGCAAAGAAGCCACTTCTCTCCAGAAAAAACATCATGGACAGACTGATATTCTGCAAAAGGTACAGGCAGTGGACTGCTGAGGACTGGGGTAAAGTTATTTTCTCTGATGAATCCCCTTTTCGATTGTTTGGGACATCAGGAAAACGCCTCATTCGGAGAAGACAAGGTGAGCGCTACCACCAGTCTTGTCTCATGACAACTGTTAAGCATCCTGAAACCATTCATGTGTGGGGTTGCTTCTCAGCCAAGGGAATCGGCTCTCTCACAGTCTTGCCTAAAAACACAGCCATGAATAAAGAATGGTACCAGAATGTCTCCAAGAGCAACTTCTCCCAACCCTCCAAGAGCAGTTTGGCGATCAACAATGCCTTTTCCAGCATGATGGAGCACCTTGCCATAAAGCAAAGGTGATAACTAAATGGCTCAGGGAACAAAACATAGAGATTTTGGGTCCATGGCCTGGAAACTCCCCAGATCTTAATCCCATTGAGAACTTGTGGTCAATCATCAAGAGACGGGTGGACAAACAAAAACCTAAAAATTCTGACAAAATGAAAGCATTGATTGTGCAAGAATGGACTGCTATCAGTCAGGATTTGGTCCAGAAGTTGATTGAGAGCATGCCAGGGAGAATTGCAGAGGTCCTGAAGAAGAAGGGTCAACACTGCAAATATTGACTTGCTGCATTAACTCATTCTAACTGTCAATATAAGCTTTTGTTACTCATATGTTTGCAATTATTATATTTCTGTCTGTGATAAAAACATCTGTCAAACACACATAAAAACCAGAGGGCAGCAGATCATTGAAAATATAATATTTGTGTATTTCTCAAAACTTTTGGCCATGACTGTACCCAAATGTGACACCGAAACTGCACCTCTCAAAGTCCTAAAAACCACACTCAATAAGTGTATTAACCATTCAGGTGCTTCACAGGAATTAATGAAATGTGGAAAGAAAAAATTTAAATTTTATTTTTTTTCACGAATATTTAACTTTAGCCCCCATATTTTTTTTTATTGATTAGAGCAATTTCTTCTGAATACACAGACACCCCATATGTGGGAGAAAACTACTATTTGGGCGCATGGCAGGGCTCTGAAGGGAAGGAGCACCTTGGGAACGCAAAAATAGCAGGAATTGAGAGAGTAAGCAATGTCCTGCCTGGAGAGTCACGGATGTGCCTAAACAGCGGAAACCCTCCACAAGTGACCCCATTTTGGAAACTATACCCCTCAAGTAATGTATCTAGATATGAGGTAAGCGCCTTGAACCTACATTTGTTTCACAGAACTTTTTAATGTTGAGCTATCAAAATGAAAAAAAGTTTCCTTAAAAATGTTGGTTTTGGCCCAAATTGTTCATTTTCACAGGAATAAAGGAGCATAATGGACAATACAATTTGTTGTGCAATTTCTCCTGAACACCGATACCCCATATGTGGTTGAAAACTACTTTTGAGGCACAGTACAAAGCTCAGAGGGGAAGAGCGCCATATTGGAACTCAGATTTTGCTGGAATGGTTTAAGGGTGCCGTGTCACATTGGCAGAGCCCCTGAGGTGCCACAAGAGCAGAAACCCCCACAAGTGACGTCATTTTACAAACTTCACCTCTCAATTAATTCATCTAGGGGTGCAGTGAGCATGTTGACACCACACGTGCCTCACAGAAATTTATACAATTGAGCGGTGAAAAAGAATAATTACATTTTAATAGTTGAAATGTTGTTTTAGCCCCAATTTTTTATTTTAATAAGGGCTAATAGGAAAAAATAGGAGAATTTGCACAACAAACTGTGAGTGGGTCAATACCCTACATATAATCGGGAACTACTTTTGAGCAAAGCTGTGGAGTCGGTAAGCCAAACCACCGACTCTTACCGACTCCTCAATTTCCCTGACTTCCGAGTCTGACTCCAACTCTGACTCCACAGCCTCACTACTGAGCATGTACATAAAGTGCAGCACAGATTCATCTCAACTTAAGCCGAGACCCATAGATCAGGAAAAGAACAGACTTCATAGGACATTTTATACCTTTCCCAAATTCTTATGAAAATATTTACAGCACATCCTGCACTGACCTACTGTACACAATTTACTATATATTTTAGGAGTCGGTCCATTTTATACCGACTCCAACTCCACTAAAACGGACACCAACCCAGACTCCACGGCGCTGCTTTTGAAGCACAGTGCAAAACTCAGATGAGAAGATTTTACTGTTATGGTTTGCGGGTGCCATGACCCACTGGGAGAACGGACTTTGAGGGGGTCTATATATATATATAGGAAACTCCCCAAAAGTGATACCATTTTAAAAAACGCACCCCTCAAGTACTTTTAAAACTGTTGTCGTGAGTTTTTTTTTTTTAACCTTTCAGTTTCTACACAGGAATTAATGGAAAGACAAATGAAAAAAAAAAAAAAGGATCTTTAAAATCTTGCCACATGTAGTCAAAAAGTTCTGTTTGGACAAACAGCGGGGCTCGGACTGGAAGGAGCAATACTTGAATTTTGGAACACAAATTTGGCTGAAAGAGATGGCGACACAATGTCGCATTTACAGGGCCCCTACGGAGCCTAAACCCCCACAACTGACCCCATTTAGGAAACCACACTCCTGAAAAGATTTTATCCAGGGGTATAGTGAGCATTTTGAACCCACCGATACGACACAGAATTTGATAACAATACGTCGTCACGTTGAATAGGTCATCAGTAGTGTTGAGCGCAAATGCTCCCTACTCGAGTTTTCGTCAGGTGCTAGGGTATGCACATAGTATCGCGGGTGCTTGAGTGACACCCAAAAAAATGTGAGGATTGCCCATGTACGGCAGGCAATCTCTGCATGTTTTTTTTTTGGCTATCCGTGAAACATGCAGGGCGGAGACTTAAGTTTGTCACTCGAGCACCCGCGATACTCGGTGCATACCAGAGCACCCTATGCAAACTCGAGTAGCGAGCACTTGCGCTGAACACTAGTCGTCACATCGTCATCAACTTTTTCTTTAACTCTGCTGGGTGGCAGATCTCGGCGGGCGCACCGCTCATGTACCCACCATTTTTTTTTCCAGGAAGAGGTGGTGGAGGGCCAGGGAACAGAGCAAGAGGCCTGGGTGATGTCGGAGTTACCGTATGGGGGGCTTGGGGACATCAGTTCTCTCTCCTCTAACATGTATATCATGTCAGAAAAGAAATGATTTTAATATCGGGCACACTTTTTTTTTTTTACGTGAAAAATTTTTTACGGAAAAAACTGCCCAGATTGTGTCCTCCAGGGTCTTGGCTACCCCCAGTAGACAAAAACTGCAAAGATTTTTGGACTCTGGGGGGGAGCGCTATAGGCTTATTCCTGATCGCCATTAAATAAGACCCCTTAGCGGCCGCTGTTTTCATGCGTAGCGTCGGTCGTCAAGGGGTTAAAGCTTTCTGAAACTCAGATGTTTACTGGAGCAGCATAACATTCATGTTCACGAGCCTTTATGATTATTAGGGTCAAGTCCTGACAGGTCCAATATTTTACACTGATCTACAAAAATCCTCAAAACATTAGTAAGTAATAATGCAACAATCTACAATTCTGGGCTCCTAAGCAAGTGATTATTGACTGCAAATCATGTGTGCAGCCTAAAACTGGGGTCAGGTGTTAGAAACACAGAGAACAAGCAGAGGCAGACACAAAAGACTTGTTACAAAGTACAGTACAATGTTTCTATCTTACTCTAGAGCTGGATTCACATCAACACTGCTAAGTACTGCCAAATACTGTCCTCCATGCTACGGTTTTTATCTCTGTGCTACGGAACAAACAGCAGGAATCGCTCTCTGTGTGCTGTGCAGTGTATGAGAGACATCATATCAGCTAGCCATTTCCCTCCAGCTCAGAGTCAATAGCAAATTAATGCTCGTTTCACATGTCCCATGTTTCACGGTCCGCACTTGGATCTGCAATGCATGGTCTGGCAGTGGGTCTCCTGAGCCCAACATGGGAGCCTCATTGGTATATATGAGGCTGTTGAGTTTGGGTCATAAGACCTCGTCAGTCCTTGCAATGATATATGAAACAGACTGAAGAGATAGCGCATGCAGAGGGGGAAAACTGGTAAAAATGCATAGTAAAAAAAAGTCATAGAAAAGGCCAAAAGTTGTGTTATGTCTGCCCAAAGACTTCTGAAAAGTTGCTTGCAACTACAGTTACCCTTTAAGAACACATAAAATTGCTTTACTTTAAACAGCACATATTCACTAGAGTCCTTTTTTAACACTAGGATAAAGCGCAGTACCTCTGCGGTCAGTTTCCGATGCAGCGGAAAGTTTAGGATAGTTTTCATCATCTTTTCTCTGTCTAACAAGGTGAGAATTTCCTCCATGCTTGGCTGCTGCCATAAGGATTTTCCCAAGCTCTTCCGGGTTTTGTGATGCTCCACAGCAGCGGGGCCCCATAACAGCAACCTACAGGGAGAGAAAAGGGGGATGAGGTCTGGTACTATTTATTCCAAAGCCAAAACCAGTCACTAAATTAAAGGGAAACTGTCACTAGATTCATGCTGCCCAAACCACGGACAACATGGGAAAAGAGACCTGACTGGTCCAATGGCTTCTACTGCCGGCTGCACTATCCAGGGATTGACAGGTCGCTCCCTAGTGTATACAAAAAGGAGAGACCTGTCAATCAACTGGTGCGGGGAGGAGAGAAGCCATCGGACTAGTCAGGACTATTCCCTATAGTTCCCGGCCAACTTTTCAAACTTTGGCCCCGATTCATCATCATTGAGGTTTCTCCACATTTCTGGAATAATTTCCTCTTTTTTTAATCAACTTTTGTATTTTCTCCTTATTTTCTATACGTTTTGCGTATTTTTGTATCTTTTTTTTATCAAGATGTTGTAAGCAGATCAGCAGATTGGTGAAATGCGACTTTTACCAAATGACTATTTTCGGCAGATCTCACTCCAAATTTAGAGACAACCCCCTCTCCCCCCTCCGAAAAAAGATTTTGAACTTGCTGCCTGTTTAGACAACTGTGCGACTTTACAAAACTAGTTTTCGTAAAAAGATTTGGCACCTTTCATTGCTAGAAAGCATTATTGATTTCGCGGCAAATGAACCAACTGTGCCATTTTGAAGAATTTGGTGGAAAAAAAAAAACACGTAAGCGAATACAAGACAAAAAAGTGATGAATCAGGGCCCATGTTTTCTCCTGACACCGCAGCATATAACAGCACACTGCAGCCGCACAGCCAGGCTCTGATCGCTGCTGCCTGTTCCCGGCAGTCTGCAGGAAGCTCCCTCTAGTGGCGGCATGCAGAACTTTATTTCATACATTTTGGTGCACCCCATTGCTTTACCTGAAGTCAGTGAGGCTTAGATTATTCTGCTCATAGGCCCGTAGGAGAAACAGGATTTTCTGATCTAGGATAAAACAATATAATTTCACACGGACATATTAAATATCTATATAACCACCACGAGCAGTCACATTAGGGCCATACCTGTGACACTGAGGGTGGCTCCATAAGCACCAAGCAAGGCTGCGAAATGGTTTTTGTCGCAAACGGACGGAGAATGAGCGACGATGCTTTTCAATAGATCAGTCAAGCTTTCTGCAAGGCAAAAAATACATTGGGTTCAATGTACCAGCAGAGGTCAGGATTGCACGCCATGTTATATGAAGGCCATATCCTCCGTGCTCAGTGCCGAGAACCGATTCATGACAAGGCAATTTGCCATTTTTGCGCTTTCATGTTATCCCTCTAAGATAAGGACAATGCATCAACAATGCAGACGAGCTGAAGGCTGCTATCAAAGCAACCTGGGCTTCCATAACCCCTCAGCAGTGCCACAGGCTGAACGCCTCCATGCCACACCACTATGATGCAGTAATTGATGCAAAAGGAGCCCGACCAAGTACTGAGTGCATTTACTGATCATACATTTCAGAGGACATTTCGGATTTTAAAATCATTTTTCTAGCTGGTGTTATAAAGTATTCTAATTTACTGAGATAATGACTTTTGGGTTTTCATTGGCTGTAAGCCATATCATCAACATTAACAGAAATAAACACGTGAAATAGATCACTCTGTGTGTAATGACTCTATAGAATATATGAGTTTCACTTTTGTATTGAAGAACTGAAATAAATTATCTTTTTGATGATATTCTAATTTTGAGAGAAGCACCTGAATATCTCAAAGTGAAGCTATAGAAGGAAAATTACCTATTGCTTAAATTAGGTTACTGTGTTACATGTACTTTTTTTTTAATTTTGGATTTTTTTTTTCACATCATGATCTCCATTAAAAAAAAAAAAAACGAATTTGTAATTTTGTGATTTTTCACTATGACCACTAGGGTTATTTTAGACTTGCGCTGCCTATTCTTTCAGGAACAGTTTTTAGCAGGTTCATTATCAGCATAGCCAGATTACAATGACTGATAACACCTCTATATACAGTAGATAACACAGGATCCACCATTCACAATAGGTGATATCACAGCTCACCTCCTCCCCTCCTGTACAATGACTGATAACACCTCTATATACAGTAGATAACACAGGATCCACCATTCACAATAGGTGATGTCACAGCTCACCTCCTCCTCCTGTACAATGACTGATAACACCTCTATATACAGTAGATAACACAGGATCCACCATTCACAATAGGTGATTCACAGCTCACCTCCTCCTGTACAATGACTGATAACACCTCTATATACAGTAGATAACACAGGATCCACCATTCACAATAGGTGATGTCACAGCTCACCTCCTCCTCCTGTACAATGACTGATAGCACCTCTATATACAGTAGATAACACAGGATCCACCATTCACAATAGGTGATATCACAGCTCACCTCCTCCTCCTGTACAATACTGATAACACCTCTATATACAGTAGATAACACAGGATCCACCATTCACAATAGGTGATGTCACAGCTCACCTCCTCCTCCTGTACAATGACTGATAACACCTCTATATACAGTAGATAACACAGGATCCACCATTCACAATAGGTGATATCACAGCTCACCTCCTCCTCCTGTACAATGACTGATAACACCTCTATATACAGTAGATAACACAGGATCCACCATTCACAATAGGTGATGTCACAGCTCACCTCCTCCTCCTGTACAATGACTGATAACACCTCTATATACAGTAGATAACACAGGATCCACCATTCACAATAGGTGATGTCACAGCTCACCTCCCTCCTGTACAATGACTGATACACCTCTATATACAGTAGATAACACAGGATCCACCATTTCACAATAGGTGATGTCACAGCTCACCTCCTCCTCCTGTACAATGACTGATAACACCTCTATATACAGTAGATAACACAGGATCCACCATTCACAATAGGTGATGTCACAGCTCACCTCCTCCTCCTGTACTATGACTGATAACACCTCTATATACAGTAGATAACACAGGATCCACCATTCACAATAGGTGATGTCACAGCTCACCTCCTCTCCTGTACAATGATGATAACACCTCTATATACAGTAGATAACACAGGATCCACCATTCACAATAGGTGATGTCACAGCTCACCTCCTCCTGTACAATGACTGATAACACCTCTATATACAGTAGATAACACAGGATCCCCATTCACAATAGGTGATATCACAGCTCACCTCCTCCTCCTGTACAATGACTGATAACACCTCTATATACAGTAGATAACACAGGATCCACCATTCACAATAGGGATGTCACAGCTCACCTCCTCCTCCTGTACAATGACTGATAACACCTCTATATACAGTAGATAACACAGGATCCACCATTCACAATAGTGATTCACAGCTCACCTCCTCCTCCTGTACAATGACTGATAACACCTCTATATACAGTAGATAACACAGGATCCACCATTCACAATAGGTGATGTCACAGCTCACCTCCTCCTCCTGTACAATGACTGATAACACCTCTATATACAGTAGATAACACAGGATCCTCCATTCACAATAGGTGATGTCACAGCTCACCTCCTCCTCCTGTACAATGACTGATAACACCTCTATATACAGTAGATACACAGGATCCACCATTCACAATAGGTGATTCACAGCTCACCTCCTCCTCCTGTACATGACTGATAACACCTCTATATACAGTAGATAACACAGGATCCACCATTCACAATAGGGATTCACAGCTCACCTCCTCCTCCTGTACAATGACTGATAACACCTCTATATACAGTAGATAACACAGGATCCACCATTCACAATAGGTGATGTCACAGCTCACCTCCTCCTCCTGTACAATGACTGATAACACCTCTATATACAGTAGATAACACAGGATCCACCATTCACAATAGGTGATAGTCACAGCTCACCTCCTCCTCCTGTACAATGACTGATAACACCTCTATAAACAGTATAACACAGGATCCACCATTCACAATAGGGAATGTCACAGCTCACCTCCTCCTCCTGTACAATGACTGATAACACCTCTATATACAGTAGATAACACAGGATCCACCATTCACATAGGTGATGTCACAGCTCACCTCCTCCTCCTGTACAATGGCTGATAACACCTCTATATACAGTAGATACACAGGATCCACCATTCACAATAGGTGATTCACAGCTCACCTCCTCCACCTCCTGTACAATGACTGATAACACCTCTATATACAGTAGTAACACAGGATCCACCATTCACAATAGGGGATGTCACAGCTCACCCCCTCCTCCTCCATAATAACCTTTGCACACGCTCATTAGATGCTTCAATACAAATGATAGGGACAGAGTCTGTTCATTGTGGGTAGAATCTAAAAAAGCTGAGCGGTCAGTGCGACATCACAGATTTCTATTTTTTATGCTTAATACGATTCTGATATGGATTTAAAAAAAAAAAAACACATTGCTATTTTTTTTAAAATACTTTTAACATAAAAACCTGATAACAATAACGTCCCTTTACGTACATGCAGTATACATAGTATCAGCTTTGATTGAATACAATGCAATGTAAACATTAAAAGTTATGGACACCTTCTGGGGTCATTTTTTGATTTTTATTTTTGGGCTAAAAATATTTGTTGCAATTGGGTTTCAATAAAAACTTTGCACCACTTAGCTTTTAATATGACTCTATATTCAAAACGACTTTCAATGAGTCCTTGCCACAGACTGGGACAGAAGGACAAGGATTGGCGGCTATGTAGACCGTCCACTTACTCCCATAGGTCGGTGTGAAAGAGGAGAAAAAAAAAAGAGCATCCCAGAAAAACCCCTTTAAGAGCGTGCCGGGATGATGTCAGGCCTAAAGGGGTCGTGCATAAGAATTTGCTCTTTGGTGCCCCCGCAGGTTTTGCTGTGGTATAACAATGCATACATTATTTTGTCCTCCTTGCATACAGCTCTGCTCGGGAGACGCACTCCAGCAGTTTGTATATAATATATTCTAAAGTCCCAAAAATAAATGTAACCAAGCTCCTAAATTTGGAGAACCCCTCTGCATGGGATGGAGGATGAGAGTAGTAATCCATGCGCTATAACACTTATAATCTAACGCAGATAGTAAAAGACTGAACCTCGAATGGCGCTGCAGCCGCCCTCCTCGTCTCTGGAGCGGAGGAAACTTGGCAGAAACAGGGAATGTTGTGTCACCATCATGTGGACGACCGGTAACTGCACCAAGTCCTCGGTACAAGGGCCGTCAGGGCCGTACCACTGCTCGACCCCAGCACGTAAAGCTTCCAGAAAAGCACAGTCCTGATAGCGAAACCTAAAAGAAAGGAGGAAATTAAAGAGATTTTAAAACTTTTAGAACAGAGGACCCCAAACTATTCCTGTAATGTTAATATAACACAGATGGTAGAATTCTGCACATTTTTAAGGATGGACAATTCCTTTAATTCTTTTTGGAGACATGGATGTTATATATTTTTTTCCTCCCCTTCTTCCAATAGACACTTTTTTGGAACCCTTTGTCGACACAACCATAGGAGTGCTTGGTTTTTTTTTTTTTTTTTCGGGGGGGGGGGGGCCTCGAGTTGCAGTTTTGAATGAGATCATTCATTTTAATGGTGAAAGAAAAATCCAAATGTTGTGAAAAAGGAAAAATTAAAAAAATACACAATTCCGACAGTTTTTGTTTAGGCGTTCATTGTGCAGTAAAAATAACAAGGCAACTTGGTTTTCCAGCTCAGTACGACTATAGTGATACCTAACTTGGTATTCGTTTTATGGTTTTCGTTGCTAAAAAAAAAAAAAAAAAAAATAATGAATTTTTCTTGGAATATCTGTTTATGTCACCATTTTCTGAGACCCGGAAATTTCTTTTTTTTTTTTTAATTTTTCCGATGATGGAGCCGAGTAACGGTCTTTACTGTACTGTAGTTTTTAATAGTACAATTTATATATTTGTTGTGACCGCTTTTTCGTGCACTATAGGTGGAAGTTGCGTCAAATAAAAATCAAAAATTTTGAAAATTTTGGCATTTTGACTTTTTTTTTCCATTACGGCATTCGCAACATACCGTATTTTTCAGACTATGAAACAAGGGGAGCGGCAGCAGCAAAGCAGAGGGTCACAAGACGCAGTAGCCGGCTGCTGCGGCTAAGTCCTGTGCCCGCTGCTAAAGAGAAATTAATATTCACTCCATTCCATGCCCTTGGGAGTGGAACACAGTAAATATTCATTTCTCCTTAATAGCTGACACGCTGTTAGCCTCAGCAGCCGGCTTCCTGCAGCTTCCGGGCGATCACGTATGCCCGCTACTTAAGGAATGAACATTCAATGCTCGCCACTCCCATAGGCGTGGAATGCAGTGAATATTCATTCCTTTTAGCAGCTGGCACACGTGAACTCCCGGAAACTGCAGGAAGCCGGCTGCTGAGGCTAACAGCGTGTCAGCTATTAAAGAGAAATATTCACTGCTCTGCACGCACATAGTCCTGGAGTGGGGAGCAGCGAGAGTTCCAGCAACGGTCCTTCGGCTGGTAAGCAGTGCATGATGTTCCTGCCATGTGCTGCTTACATCGAAACAAGACACTGCAAGGGAGTGCAAGAAGGCAAGTATATATATATTTATTTTATTTTTTTAATGTTTTTTCTGATGGGGCCATGAATACCAGGATGGGGATGAGGGCCCTGCATACAAGGATAGGGATGAGGGGGCCATGTATACCAGGATGGGGATGTGGGCCATATATACCAGGATGGGGATGGGGGCCAAGTATACCAGGATGGGGATGGGGGCCATGTATACCATGATGGGGATGGGGGCCATGTATACCAGGATGGGGATGGGGGCCATGTATACCAGGATGGGGACCATGTATACCAGGATGGGGATGAGGGCCCTGCATACAAGGATAGGGATGAGGGGGCCATGTATACCAGGATGGGGATGTGGGCCATATATACCAGGATGGGGATGGGGCCCTGAATACAAGGATAGGGATGAGGGGGGCCATGTATACCAGGATAGGGGACATCAGTAGAATGTAAGTCCGTAGAATGTAAGTCTGCAAGGACAGGGTCCTCTCCCCTCTGTACCAGTCTGTCATTGTAAATTTGTTTACTGTAAACGATATCTATAACTTTGTATGTAACCCCTCTCATGTACAGCACCATGGAATTAATGGCGCTATATAAATAAATAATAATAATAATAATCAGTACAGAACTGACCAAATTTTTTGCTTCAATTTATTTTCTAATTTCCTCTTCTAAAACCTAGGTGCATCTTATGGTCCAGTGCATCTTATAGTCCAAAAAATACAGTACTTACTTTTGTATTTTGGTAAAAGTAAGTTATAGGGGAAAAAAAAGTTACAGGATTAAACATTTCAAAAATGTTGTCTGATGTGGACATAGTAAAATGGGACTTACTTCAGTCCACTCTTCACCAGGCTGTTCCATTCAGTCGGGACGTCTTCACTGACTAGAGGCTGGGAGAAATGATAAAAGTAATATATAAATAAAAATTAGTCAATTTTGTGTAAACATTAGTGATGAGCGAACGTGCTGGGATAAGGTGTTATCTGAGCATGCTCGGGTGCTAACCGAGTGACTTCGTTGTGTGCCAATAATATGTTTGAGTCCCCGTGGCAGCTTGACAGTCGAAAAACATGCAGGGATTGCACAAAAGGCAAGTGTTGCAGCTGTCGAACGGCAGCGAGACATGCAGCCCCGGGGACTTGGACATATTTTTCGAGCACGCCGAAGACACCGTTATCCGCGAACGTAGCCGAGACCTTATCCAAGCACGTTCGCTCATCACTGGTAACCATGTCTGGAATGATTTGCAATGATTTTTCCGAAATTGTGGCAAAAAAAAAAAAAAATCCTGTAACTACACACTAGAAGGTCATCCATTAACCTTCTAAATAGCAGTACATCAATTCAACCCATAAAACATCCCACAAAAACACAGTCACATATATCCTAAATAATAAAAAAGAAAAAGAATAAAAAAATAAAAATTGGCACCGCGGTTCTTCCTGGCGCTAAGCTCAGTAAAACACAGATTTTTATATATTTTTTATTTTCCTACCATGAGATCCTTGAGACGAGAGAGCAGAGCCATCTCCTCTTCCGGTGCCGCTTCCTCCGGTTCTTTATTGGTGCCATATGTGGCAGTCAGACACTTCATACACGCTGCCAGGAGAGACTTCTGCCAAGAACAACCCTTCACCCCGGCACCGTCTGCAGCTTGCGATACACAGTCAGCTAGAGCCCATCTGTAAGACGTTAATTAATTCAAAGAATTAGGACGGCTGAGATGATCCAAGAACGACAATGAGCGCTTAAAGGGACGCAAATCGAAAATGCATAATTCTTAAAGGGGTAGTCTGGTTTAGAAAATCCATTTTTGAATATCACAGTAGTAATTTAAAAAAAAAAAAAAAATGTAAGAAAAAATATTTCCAGAACTTTGGGGTTCAGATTTTTTCTAATTACACCGTTTACTGATCAGGTTAAATTAATTTGTTTTATATTGATAAAGAGCGGACATAAACGGACGTAGCAATACCACATGTGTATTTTTTTTAATTTCTTTATTTTTCATGTGGGAAGAGGAGGCGATTTAAACTTTTATTATAGTTTTAAAAACTTTTCTTTTTCATTTCCTACTGTCTTTATTAGTCCAATCAGGGGACTTGAACCTGCCATCGTGCTATACATGCACAGCTGTGTACAACGAAAGTCACGGTCATTATCAGCACAGAGGTCTTCAGCAGCTCCCCGGCCATCATGGCAACTCATCAGTGTCTTGCGATTGCATCCCGGAGATGCCGATGGGAGTATAGAATGAATCAACCCCCATGCGGGCGAGCAGTAAATGCCGATGTTAAATATCGACAGACGCATTCAACAGGTAAACCGTCACGTGCAGAGATTTACTCAACCCATGGCTGTTAGAGGCAGATGATGGCTGAATAACACAGCCATCACCTGCCAGGAAAGATGTGGGCTCGGTTTGCTAAATCAGTGTCGCTAAGGGGTTAAAGTGTAACTGTCATGTTAATATTTATTTCATACATTAATACTACACATAAAACTAATCAACTTTGTAATATATCTTCAGATAAATCTGCTTCTTTCTCTTCCTGGATTGAGCTTTCACTCATTTCATGGGTAAAATTTGTATTCAGTGAAGACACAGATTCCATGGAGAGGGGAGGAGGAACTAGGTAGAGGCAGACAGACATTCTGCTGCAAGTTCTCCTGAAACAAGGAAGAAAGACAGAGGCAGACATAGACATTCTGCTGCAAGTTCTACTGAAACAAGGAAGAAAGACAGAGGCAGACACAGACATTCTGCTGCAAGTTCTCCTGAAACAAAGAGGAACGAGGTAGAGGCAGACACAGAAAATCTGCTGCAAGTTCTCCTGAAACAAGGAAGAAAGACAGAGGCAGACACAGACATTCTGCTGCAAGTTCTCCTGATGTAAGGTTCTGTGTACATGTTCCTGAAACTCAGTTTGTTCGTCAGCCATTTTACTTTCTGTCTTGCTGCAGCTATCTTGCCCTCAGTCAAAATGGAGTTTCCAGCTTGCATGTTCCCGCCCTGATTCTCTCCTTTTGCTTCTTAAGCAGCCACAGCTGAGCAATCAGTGCTTCAGAATCTAGCCTGCAGTGAACCTGTGACGTGACTCCTAAAGCCTTGGACCTTGTACTCCAGCTATTCCTACTGAGGAACTCTGAAGCACTTGTGGACTCTGAACCCTGCTCTTTGAAAGACCCACGTTTGCATGGACTTACGGTAACAGAGAAGAAGATCCTGAACCTGTTGTGGAGAGTGATTGCTGAGCTTAGATTACTCTGGCCTGCTGTGTCTCCTGCTTCTGTGTCTGCAAACTGTGTGACTATTTTTGCCAACTTGTATGAAGTAATACAAGACTTTCTATATCAAACCTGTGTCTCATGTATCTTCATCGCACCCAAGCACAAGACGCTATATGAACTGTACTACATACATTACACCTGAAACAAGAAGGAAAGACAGAGGCAGACACAGAAAATCTGCTGCAAGTTCTCCGAAAATGAGGAGGAAAGACAGAGGCAGACACAGACATTCTGTTGCAAGTTCTCCTGAAACAAAGAGGAACGAGGTAGAGGCAGACATTTTGCTGCAAGTTCTCCTGAAATGAGGAGGAACGAGGTAGAGGCAGACACAGACAATCTGCTGCAAGTTTTCCTGAAACAAGGAGGAACCATGTAGAGACAGACAGACAGACATTCTGCTGTAAGTTCTCCAGAAGCGAGGAGAAAAGAAAAGACCAGAACCAAGGACGAAACAACATTCTGCTGCAAGTTTTCCTGAAAGGTGAAGGAAAGACATGGAGGCAGACGCAGACATTTTGCTGCAAGTTCTCCTGAAACAAGGAGGAATGGTGTAGAGGCAGACTGACATTCTGCTTCAAGTTTTCCTGAAATGAGGAGGAACTAGGTAGAGGCAGACAGATATTCTACTGCAAGTTCTCCTGAAACGAGGAGGAACGAGGTAGAGTATTGTAAGGGAAAAAGATAACAGCCTAACCAGTGTAAGAACTTAGGCTATTTCCAAGAAGAAATTTGATTAAGAACATTGATTCTCATTGTCACGTGACTGATAGCATAACAATTAGTAGCAGGATATGGAGCGAATACAGCTGGCAATCTATTCTATTATTCTATTATTTCTAAACACTGTTTTTTCGGTGATTACTTTGTATCTCCGTTCATACTGCACCCACACACACGAATGATACACCATTTGAAAGGTAAACTTGCTCCCTTCAGCAAGAAAAGAGCCAAACAAACCACACATCCACGATTTGATCACAAAATACAGTTTAAACATTAATTTTCATAAACCTGCAGTAAGGAAAAATGACCTGCAGGTGGCACCACAGTACCCCAAAGCACACTACCACAAAGCTACTCCAGACATCACAAACAAATCCAAACATTAGCCTTGGGGGCCTGTCCACCTTGCTCAAGTCCTTGCCCAGCCTATTTCAGGCACATTGGAGGATTGCACACTTCACTGCAGATAAGTCACATATGCAAACACATTTCTATACATGCACTGCTTTTTCGCTGATTACTCGCCCCACACACACATGATACACCATTTGAAAGGTCAAATTACCTGCAGGTGGAGGCACACTACCCCAAAGCACACTACCACAAAGCTGCTCCAGACATCACAAACAAATCCAAACATTTGCCTTGGGGTCTTTCCAGCTTGCTCAAGTTCTTGCCCAGCCTATTTCAGGCACATTGGAGGATTGCACACTTCACTGCAGATAAGTCACATATGCAAACACATTTGTAAACATGCACTGCTTTTTCGCGGATTACTCGCCCCACACACACATGATACACCATTTGAAAGGTAAACTTGCTCCCTTCAGTAAGAAAAGAGCCAAACAAACCACACATCCACGATTTTATCACTAAATACAGGTTAAACATTCATTTTCATAAACCTGCAGAAAGACACAATGACCTGCAGGTGGCACCTCAACCAGAAGACATTTTTTGGCCTCTACTTATCAAACAAATTTACTGTATTACCAATCTACATATATAAATACCTGTCTGTGTTCATCATCTCATGAAATACATTTACATTTCACCAGTTTGCTTTTTCTGAAATTGCCTGCGCCCCCGACGACCAATGTGCGAAAATTTCGCACAGGCCAAGCTAGTCAGACTAAAAAAAGAAGTAAAAAAAGAAGTCTTGACTTTTGTAGAAAAAAAATATATAGTGTCAATGCAGGAGGCAAGTATGCTATTTTTATTTTATAAAGGGAAGTACTCATTTTAAATTAAGAGTTGATCAGTTAATGGACAACCCCTTTAAACCCGAGCTCTGTTGTCACCTTTCTGACCAGTGTCACTTTATGAGGTAACACTCTGGAACGCTTCAACGGAAAGCAGTGATATTGAGAAAAAAATTCAGCTGCAGAGGGAAGGAAGAGAGCCACAGTATTCATTACTGATGGGTAGGCGGAGCCCAGATAGGATTGACACCTCAGATTAAAAAGTGTTGACCGGCCCCTCCAGCTCGGACTCCTCCTACTCAGCTTTCTTCAGTCTTAAATTTGATGTCCCAGAGGATGGTCGCTGCTGGAAGCAGCTCCTCAGAAAACTTTATTATTTTAATTCGGACAAGAGACTTGGATCATCAGAAGTGGTCTAGAGGTCTCAGCGCTGCTGGACCCCCACCTCTCCCTTGGCAATCTGCAATTACCCTGATGGTGGTCCCTGCAGAACCTGCCGGCCCTGGGGGATGAGGAATGGCTTCCCTGGCGGGGACGCAAACCGCGCACAGGGGTCACTGCGTTCCCCGCCCGGGGGGGGGAAGCATGGGCATAGCGCCAGAAACCCCTGGGGGTCCCTGTGGCGTTTCGGCTGGTGAGTACTCACATTTTTATTAAAGTGTGTGTGAGTGATTTAGCGGCTACTGCGGCAGCCGCTGTACAGTATACATGCCGGTGACTAGTTTTTCTATGTCCGCAGGAGGATGCCTGCAGGACGGGGGAAAGGAGAGGAGTACGCGCTCTTTTTATTTTTGAATTTCGCGCGCTCTGAACGTGCGCGCTTTTCGGCAGTCTCCATTTCCAGCTCCTCTACATGGAGCACATCGGAGACAGAGCGCGGCGGCCATTGCTGATCAGAAGCAGGCTGAAAGCTCTCCGGATCGCTCCCCTTCACTCCCGGCAAGAACCGTGACCAGCTGGGTGAGTCGCTTTTACCCGCCGGGCAGAAGCTTAACCCCTTCACCCCCACAGCGCAGGCGCCGTCTGGGGCACTACTGAGTGACAGATCTGCGCGGTCCTGCAGCTGTTATCGCATAAGGGGGCTCGCACACTCTTTCAATAAAAATAAAGAGGTTGTGGGGAGTCTGCGACATTAATACTGCCACTAGCGTTCCCGCTAACGATCCCAATAACGACGCATACTATGCGATCGTTTGTGTGATTATTTTTAATGTCGCTAGTAGCTGCCAATCTGGACGATCTCATTAGCATCGCATAAGCGATTAGCGATCTCCTTGACAACTTTGGCGGTCATTGCGATATACAAAACAGCGCAATTTTTTAGCGATCTTGTGGAACTTGCTCTGTTTAGTGTGGCATAGCTGCCCTGCAGCTGCGGCCTTATAAGAGGCGCTTGAGATTCGCACACCCTTTTCATTATCAAGGTTGTGGGGAGTCGGCTACTTTAACCCCTTCTTAGGCGGTTAACTCTTAATGGGGGACAGCTGGGGTAGCTCTCTCTTTTAGAGCTTTAACCCTTCAGCGTTTTGTGTTTTCTTTAAGAAACACTGTCCTGGTTACTGACAGGTTTAACCTGCCATATACTGTGCAAGGGCATGTCAGAGACTGTCTCCCAGATCCGCTACGGTTCAGCCTCGCGTATCTGACACGCAGACCTCGACTCATGCGCGGCGGTCAGAGGTTCCAGTGGTGTCAAAATGGAGGCCTTCACTAGTGTCTATTGATGGCCTGTCTGACCTTTTAGGTTATGGAGTGTCAGCTAGATCCTCTCAAGGAAGCGACACAAATCCGTGCCTTCCTTCTCGCTTAGCGAAGAAGTCCGATTCGGATAAGGAGGATCAGCAGGGACACTCTGCCTCTCTCATGGGCCGTACTAAAATTTCTAATTGGAACCATGAGGGCGTTACAGTTACCGGAGGAGGTAACTAGACGTCCTGGTAAGTTGGCCCGGATGTTTTCAGGAGTTGCATGGGTCGCGACACTTTACAAACTGTATCCGTTTTTTTCTACGGAGTTGTTTGTTAATTGGACCTCTTCTCCTGAAGTGAATGTCCCTTTATCCCAGCTTAGCAAATCTTCCTGGTAAAGGGAAGAGCGAGTCTGCAGGACACGCTGGACAGAAAAACGGAGATGGCAGCAATATCCATCTGAGAGGCCGTGGATCATAGATTCGGTATTAAGGATCTAGGTGTACTTGTTAAGTTCCCCTGAGCCGGTTGGACCGTCTAAGGACGGCGTGGCAAGATGGATCCCCTCTATCGAGGTAGATGGGCTTTTCAAGTTGAAGGATAATGCGTCACTGCTATCCAGGGCGCAATCCTCGGCAGTCACAGTCAGAAGAGCACTGTGACTTGGACGGTGGAACGCGGTTTTCCAACAGGGTTTGCTATCTTTAGCTTACAAAGTGGTCAGCTATTTGAATCTGACCTCACGGAGCTGATTGCCGAGGTAAAGGCAAAAGAAACAGCTTTACCCCAGCGCAGAGCTGTGACTTCTGCGTCTGGCAGGACTAGTGCCGAAAGTTATCGGCGGTCCTTTTGGTTCAAGGGATGATCCGCTAACCCTCTGGGGGTTTGGGTCGTCTCTCTCTCTTTTAAAAAAAAAAAAAAAAAAAAAAGGGAATTCTCAGAAATTCCGCATACCCTGGAAACGGAACTTCTGTTAAGACAGAAGCTGGCAGAAAATCCGCTAAGGCGGACTGACATCTGAATCTCACTCGAGCGCTCTCGAGTGGGGGGTCGTTTACTCCCAATTCAAACCGACTTGGGTTTCCCGTGTGTCGGACGCCTGGGTGACACAGGTTGTGTTGGCAGGCTACTTCATAGAGTTTCTTTCTCGACCCCTGGACAGCCGAACTATTTACCTCTCTACTGCGAGAGGTCGATTCCCTCCTGCAGAAGGTGTGTGGTGATACCGGTTCCACAGAAGACCGGGGAAGAGGATTTTTTATTCAACCTCTTGGTAGTCCCCAAAAAGGAGGACAAATTTCGCCCTATTCTAGAAAGATTGAATCGGCTTGTCCACACCCAAAAATTTCGCATGGAGTCGCTTCGCTCCATTATGGCAGTCTGTCGCAGAACGACTTTTTGTTCAATCGACATTCGCGACGCTTATTTACATGTTTCCGTCGGAAGAGCTCACCAGCGCTTCCTTCGTTTTTGCCATAGATCAACCATTACCAGGTTGTGGCTCGGCCATTCGGCTTGGCCTTAACGCCCAGAATTTCTACAACGATTCTGGCGTCTAAATCTCATGGCAAGTCTTCAAAGAAGACGGGGACTTACGATTCGTCCCTACCTGGACGACCTTTCGATTGTGGCGTCCTCAAAGGAGGAGGCAGTGACGGCTCGCAATCTATCCCTTCAGCTCCTGGAGGATTTCGGGTGACTGGTCAATTGGGGGAAGTCGTCTCTGGATTCGTCGCAGTCAATCCTGTTTTTGGGGATGCATTTCGACACGGTACGGGCGGTGGTGTCCCTACCTCCAGATAAGCAGGCATGTCTTTTCCGACATGTACAGATTATGAAGTCTGCGACAGCAATGTCCCTTCGGAAGGTATGCGCCTTCTGGTTTTGACCATGGAGGCACTTCCGTTTGCCCAATTTCATTCCAGAGCTCTCCAAAAGCTCATTCTGAGTCGTTGGGATCGATCGCAAGTTTCACTGGAATTGCAGCGTCACCATCTCTCACAGGGTGCGAGAATCCCTAGGATGGTGGTTACGTCCAGGAGCGTTATCCCTGGGGAAGTCTTTCCTACCTCCGAAGTGGTCGGTCATAACCACCAATGCCAGCCTGACGGGCTGGGGGGGGTGTCTGGAACGATCTTTGGATCCAGGGAGTATGGTCATCGGAAGAGTCGGTTCTACCGATCAACATCCTGGAATTGAGGGCAATTTTTTCTTTGCCTCCAACACTGACTTTGAGCGGTCTGTCAGTCCGACTGCAGACAGACAACGCGACGGCGGTCGCGTATATCAACCACCAAGGCGGGACGAGGAGTTCCAGGCTCTTGATGGAGGTGTCTCGGATCCTGATATGGGCCGAGACCAGGGTTCCAGCCATCTCTGCGATTCACATTCCAGGAGTCAGAATACCACGGCGGACTTCCTCAGTCGCGAGAAGATGGATCCCGGAGAATGGAGTTTTCATCCGAAAATTTTTTTGCACTGCTGTGCTCCCGTTGGGGAACTCATCAAGTGGACTTGATGGCGTCCAGGTTCAATACTAAAATACCGACCTTCATGTCCAGGTACAAGGACTCGAAGACTGTGGCGGTAGACGCTCTGGTGGATCCGTGGGACCATTTCGAGCTAGTCTATGTGTTTCCGCCGATATCCTTACTCCCTCTGGTGCTGCATCGGATCAGACTGGAGAGAATTCCGGCTATTTTGATAGCCCCAGATTGGCCAAGGAGGACGTGGTTCTCGACACTAGTGTCGCTTTTGGCGGCGCCGCCATTCCCACTTCCTCTTCGCCCGGACCTGTTAACCCAGGGACCCGCTCGTCATCCGGACTTGAAGTCTCTGCGTTTGACGGCGTGGCTCTTGAGACCGAAATATTGACCCTTAGAGGTTTTTCAGCAAAATCATTGCCACTCTGCGAGCTGCCAGTAGTTCGGCTACTACTAAGATTTATCACAAGACTTGGGAAGTCTTCTTTTCGTGGTGTTCGGGTTCTTCAAGGAACCCAAGGGTTTTTTCCATTCCCAATTTGTCTACAGTATGGGCTGGACAAAGGTTTGGCAGTGAGCACCCTGAAAGGTCAGGTTTCTACTCTGTCCTTACTGTTTCGGAGGGCTATCGCCTCCCGTAGAGACGTGCTTTCCTTTTTTCGCGGAGTAACCCGTCAGTTTCCGCCGCGGAAGGCGCCTGTGTCTCCATGGCGGCTCAACCTTGTCTTGGAGGCTCTTCAACATGTGCCTTTTGAAGCTATGATTTCTGCTAGCCTTTCTCTACTTTCTTGGAAGGTTGTCTTCTTAGCGGCGGTAACCTCTTTGAGAAGAGTTTTTGAGTTGGCGGCTCTTTCCTGCTCGCCTCCTTTCCTGGAGTTTTACTTGATCGAGTAGTGCTTCACACACGGGGCGACTTTCTTCCTAAGGTGGTGTCGCATTTTCATGTTAACCAGGATATTGTGTTGCCCTCGCTTTGCCCGGGCCCGAGGAAGGCAAAGGAACGGGCCTTGCACACATTGGATTTGGTGCGGGCCTTGAAGTTCTATTTGCCTATGACTCAAGTTTTTCGGAAGTCAGATTTTCTGTTTGTAATTCCTGCAGGTCGCAGGCGTGGTCAACGAGCTTCCATGGACTCTATAGCTCGTTGGTTTCGGTCGGCCATTTTGGAAGCTTACCGACTTAAAGGCGAACCTTGCCCGATTAAGGTTCGAGCTCACTCCACGAGGGCTGTGGCTTCATCGTGGGCCTTTTATCAAGGCTTCGGCAGCTCAGCTCTGCCGAGCGGCGACCTGGCGTTCTGTCCACACATTTACAAAGTTTTATAAGGTGGACGTTAGTGCTTCCGCTGATGCGGCCTTAGGACGAAGGGTCCTGCAGGCAGCGGTAGTTTAAAGTTCTAGTTAACTTGTATTTGGCGCCTGTTGCGCTTTTATCTAGGTTGTTGGGTTTCTGCCTTTTGTTGGTTTTTTCCCACCCTTATTTTTGAACTGCTTTGGGACGTCCCATCAGTAATGAATACTGTGGCTCTCTTCCTTCCCTCTGCAGCTGAAAGACGGATTTTGGTAAGAACTTACCTGTAAAATCCTTTTCAGCGAAGGAAGGAAGAGAGACACAGCTCCCTCCCATGGCAGAAGTGGGTTGTTGTATTTACAGATGTGGCGTGACCCTCCTCTGATAGCGTTTATCTGGGCTGAGGTCGACGCGCTACGGCTCTGTTCCAGCATTACCAGCTCATCGCAGTGGTCAGGTCCAGTGAGTAGTACCTGGAACTGTGTGATTTTTTTGCCAAATGTATGCATAACCTGTACTATTGTGTTTTTCTCTGAAGTCCTTCAGAAGGGGTTATGTTGCTCCGCTGGTGATCTTGCTCTTCCTTAAGCTTGGGTACGACTGAAGAAAGCTGAGTAGGAGGAGCCCGAGCTGGAGGGGCCGGTCAACACTTTTTAATCTGAGGTGTCAATCCTATCTGGGCTCCGTCTACCCATCAGTAATGAATACTGTGTCTCTCTTCCTTCCTTCGCTGAAAAGGATTTTACAGGTAAGTTCTTACCAAAATCCGTCTTTTTGAGACACAAACACAAAAAAAATTAGAATTTTGGCAAAAATGTCGCAAATTTCAAATTTTTATGCCCTTAAACCAGAGCGTTATGTCACACAAAATAGTTAATAAATAATGTTTCCCACATGGCTACTTTACATCTGCATCATTTTTTAAACACAGTTTTTTTTTGTTAGGAGGGTTAAAAGTTGATCAGCAATTTCTCAATTCTCCAACAAAATTTACAAAACCATTTTTTTAGGGACCACCTCACATTTCAAGAGACTTTGCATGGTCTATATAACAGAAAATACCCAAAAGTGACACCATTTGAAAAACTGCACCCAAAGTATTCAAAACCACATTCAGAAGTATATTAGCCCTTTAGGTGCTTCACAGGAACGAAAGCAATGTGGAAGGAAAAGAAACAAATATTTTACTTTTTCCCCACAAAAAAAATAAATGTATTTTTTTCATTTTCATGGCTCAATGTTATAAAATTCTGTGTAGCACCAGTGGGTTCAACGTGCTCACCACACATCTAGAGAAGTTCCCTGAGGGGCTTAGTTTCCAAAATGGGGTAAATTTTGAGGGTATTCCACTGTTTAGGCACATCAGGGGCTCGGCAGACAAAACAAGGCATCTGCTAATGATTCCGGCCAATTTTGCACAACAAAATTCAAATGGCGCTCCTTCCCTTCAGAGCCCTGTCATGTACCCAAACAGTAGTTTTCCCCCACCTATGAGTTATCTACGTACTCAGGAGAAATTGCACAAAAACACGGATTTTGGTAAAAACTTACCTGTAAAATCCTTTTCAGCGAAGGAAGGAAGAGAGACACAGTATTCATTACTGATGGGTAGGCGGAGCCCCAGATCAGGATGTCACCTCAGATCAAAAGAGTGCTGACTGGCTGGCCCCTCCAGCTCGGGCTCCTCCTACTCAGCTCCAGTCGTACCAAAGCTTTTAGGAAAAGAGCCAAGATCACCAGCGGAGCAACATAACCCCTTCTGAAGGAACTTCAGAGAAAAAACACAAGGATACAGGTTATGCATGCAAAGAAAGCCAAAAACCACAGAGTTCCAGGTACTACTCACGGAACCTGACTACTGCGATGAGCTGGCGATGCTGGAACAGAGCCTTAGCGCGCTGACCTCAGCCCAGATAATCGCTATCAGATAAGGGTCGCGCTGCATCTGAAAACATCAACACACTTCTGCCTTGGGAGGGTGCTGTGTCTCTCTTCCTTCCTTCGCTGAAAAGGATTTTACAGGTAAGTTTTTACCAAAATCCGTGTTTCAGCTGCAGATGGAAGGAAGAGAGCCACAGTATTCATTACTGATGGGACGTCCCAAAGCAGTTCAAAAATAAGGGTGGGAAAAACCAACAAAAGGCAGAAACCCAACAACCTTAACAACAAAGCGCAACCAGCGCTAAACACAAGTTCATCCAGAACTTTAAACTACAGCTGCCTGCAGGACCCTACGTCCGAGGGCTGCATCAGCGGAAGCACTGACGTCCACTTTATAAAACCTTGTAAACGTGTGGGACAGAGCGCCAAGTTGCCGCTCGGCAGAGCTGCACTGCCGAGGCACCTTGATGAAAAGCCCACGATGAGGCCACAGCTCTCGTGGAATGGGCTCGAATCTTAATCGGGCAAGATTCACCCCGAAGGCGGTAAGCTTCTAAAATAGCTGACCGGATCCAACGAGCTATAGAATCCTTGGAAGCTCGGTGACCACGCCGACGACCTGCTGGAACCACAAACAGGGAGTCCGTCTTACGAAAACCTTGAGTAATAGATAGATAAAACTTCAAGGCCCGCACTAAATCCAATGTGTGTAAATCTCGCTCTTTCGCATTCTTCGGATCCGGACAGAGTGAAGGCAACACAATATCCTGGTTAACATGAAATGTGACACCACTTTAGGCAAAAAATCACCACGAGTGCGAAGCACTACACGATCCGGAAAAAACTCCAGAAAAGGAGGCGAACAAGAAAGAGCTGCCAACTCAGAAACTCTCCTCAAGGAAGTGACTGCAACAAGGAAAGCCACCTTCCAAGAAAGTAAAGAAAGGCTAGCAGAAACCATAGGCTCAAAAGGTTTATGCTGAAGAGCCTCCAAAACAAGGTTGAGCCGTCAAGGAGACACGGGTGCCTTCCGCGGCGGAAACTTACGAGATATACCTCGGAAAAAGGAGAGCACGTCTCTATTTGAAGCAATGGTTCTCCGGAACAATAAGGACAGAGCAGAAATCTGACCTTTCAGAGTGCTGACTGCCAAACCCTTGTCTAGCCCATGCTGCAGAAAAGCCAACAGGTTGGGAATGGAAAATTTTCTCGGGTTCCGAGAGGACCCCAAACACCACGAAAAGAAGGTTTCCCAAATTTTGTGGTAAATCCTAGTAGTAGCCGGACATCTTGCAGCACGAAGGGTAGCAATGACCTCGGCTGAGAAACCTCTACGGGTCAAGATTTCGGTCTCAAGAGCCACGCCGTCAAACGCAGGGACATCAAGTCCGGATGACAAACGGGCCCCTGAGTCAACAAGTCCGGTTGAAGAGGGAGTGGAAAAGGAGGTGCCGCCAACAGCGACATTATTGTCGAGAACCACACCCTTCTTGGCCAGTCTGGAGCTATCAAAATAGCTGGAATTCTCTCTAGTCTGATCCGACGCAGTACTAGAGGAAGTAAGGATATCGGCGGGAATACATAGATCAGCTCGAACTGATCCCACTGAGCCACTAGAGCATCCACCGCCACCGCCTTCGGGTCCTTGTACCTGGACATGAATGTCAGTAACTTGGCATTGGACCTGGATGCCATCAAATCCACTTGGGGGGTTCCCCAGCGAGAGCACAGTAGTGCAAAAACTTCCGGGTGGAGGCTCCATTCCCCGGGATCCATCCTTCTGCGACTGAGAAAGTCCGCTGTAATATTCTGAACCCCTGGAATGTGAATCGCCGAAATGGCTGGTACACTGGCCTCTGCCCAAATCAGAATTCGGGACACCTCTACCATGAGTCTGGAACTCCTTGTCCCACCTTGGTGATTGATATACGCGACAGCCGTCGCATTGTCTGTCTGCACTCGGACTGGCAGACCGCTCAAAGGGACGTCCAATGTTGGAGGCAAAGGAAAATCGCCCTCAATTCCAGGATGTTGATCGGAAGAAAAAACTCTTCCGATGACCATACCCCCTGAATCCAGAGATTGTTCCAAACACCCCCCAGCCCGTCAGGCTGGCATCGGTGGTTATGACTGACCACTTCGGAGGGAGGAAAGACTTCCCCAGGGAGAATGCCCCTGGACGTAACCACCATTCTAGAGAATCCCGCACCGCGCGAGAAATGGTGACACTGCAATCCAGCGATTGCGACTGGTTCCATCGACTCAAGATGAACCTTTGGAGAGTCCTGGAATGGAACTGGGCAAAAGGAATTGCCTCCATGGACGCCACCATCAGTCCCAGAAGACGCATACACTTCCGTAGGGACATTGCCGTTGAGGATTTCATAATCTGTACATGTCGAAGAAGACATGACTGTTTGTCTGGTGGTAGGGAAACTACCGACCGAAACGTGTCGAGATGCATTCCCAAAAAGAGGATTGTCCTCGATGGTTCCAGGGACGACTTCTCCCAATTGACCAGCCAACCGAAGTCCTTCAGAAACTGAAGAGACAAATCCCGAGCCGTCAACGCCTCCTCCTCCGAGGAAGCCATGATCAAAAGATCGTCCAGATAAGGGAGAATCGTAATCCCCTGTCTTCGAAGGATTGCCATGAGGGGCGCCAGAATTTTTGTAAAGACCCTTGGCGCTGAGGCTAAGCCGAACGGCAGAGCCACGAACTGGTAATGATTCTGACCTATGGCAAATCGAAGAAAGCGCTGATGAGCCTTTCCGATGGGAATATGCAAATAGGCGTCGCGAATGTCGATTGACACCAGAAAATCGTTCTGTGACAGAGCTGCCACAACGGAACGAAGCGACTCCATGCGAAATTTCCGGGCATGGACATGCCGGTTTAATCGCTTGAGATGCAGAATCGGGCGAAATTTGTTCTCCTTTTTGGGAACTATAAAAAGGTTGGAATAAAAACCTTTCCCTCGGTCCTCTGACGGAACCGGTATCACTACACCCTTTTGTAGCAGAGATTCGACCTCTCGCTGTAGAGCGACAACAAGCTCGGGTTCCGACGGAACGTGAGATTGACAAAAAACATTTGGGGGTCGAGAAGCAAACTCTATGAAATAGCCTGCAGACACTATCCGCGTTACCCAGGAATCTGGGACGCGAGCCATCCAAGTCTCCTTGAAAAGAAGCAGGCGACCCCCCACTCGAGAATCCTCGAGTGGACCCCTGGCGTCAATCCGACTTTGCGGGCTTCTTGTCAAGTTCCCGCTTGTCCTGGCGGAAACTCTGCTTCCAGGGAGTACGAGTTTTCTGAGAGGATTTCTTTCCTGAGAAGGAAGGACGACCCGATCCCCACGAGGAGTGACTAGATCGTCCTCGGCCCCGAAAGGACCGCCGACCACTATAGACACCAGGCTTACTGGACACCGAGGCCATGGCCCTACGCTGTGGTAATGCTGATTCCTTCGCCTTAGCCTTGGAAATCAGCTCTGTGAGGTCGGATCCAAAGAGATGGCCACCCTTGTAAGGTAAGGCCAACAACCCTTGTTTGGAAACTGCGTCCCCGGCCCACTGTCTGAGCCATAAAGCTCTTCTGACTGTGACCGCTGAAGCTTGCGCTTTGGCCAGCAGAGATGCCGTATCCAGACCGGCATCAAAGATATAACAGGCTGCCGTTTCTAACCATTCACAAGTTTCCCGTATCTCAGATACCGGAGATTCATTTTGCAACTCCGTCTTCAGACGTGCCAACCAGCTTAGAGAAGCTCTAGCAGCACACATGGATCCTAGCACTGCTCGAAATCCATGACCCGCAGCCTCATAGCTTGCTTTTGCCGCCAATTCTGCCTTTCTATCCAAAGGCTCCTGTAAGCTCGCTTTTCCCTTAATAGGGAGTAGTGAGGATTTACTAAGCTGAGATAAAGACACATCCACTTCAGGAGCAGAAGTCCAATTAGCCTTTAACTCCGCAGAGCAAGGATAAAGTGTATCAAAGAAATGCGTTCCATGAAAACGCTTATCTGGGCACAGACGTTCCTCCTCTATTACACTATTAAGCTCATCCAGAGCTGGCAATGTTGTACGCGAAGCACGGGACTCCTGGAACATGCGTGCTGATTTACCAGAACGACTAGTTACCTCCTCCGGTAACTGTAATATATCTCTCATGGCTTCAATCAATGCCTCCGTACGCTTCGCCATAGAGGAACGCCCCTGCGGCTCGTCCGCATCTGAATCGGATATTTCTCCATCCGAATTTAAAGGGGAACTCTGCCCAATATCAGATACATCTGACTCGCTCCGTGTAGAGGCCGGTAACGGCCTGCGTCGCTTCCTCTGAGAGGAATTAGCAGACACATATTGACCTAAAAGGTTCGAGACAAGTTGTTGAGTCGATCGCAGCGATAGTCGCGTTCAATTTATCCACCGCTGATCGACCGCAGCTGCTATGAGCGGGTGGAGGTCTGCGTATCTGATTGCCGTAATGGCACTGGGACATGGTCCGCGGCATCTGAACTCTGTTCAGACATGTCTCACCTGTATGAGCAGGTCAAAGCGGTAATACCAGCAAAAACTATGCGTTTTTTTTTTTTTTTTAAACGCTGAAGGGTTAACGCTCCACCAAGCAGGGTTACCCCAGCGGTATTCAGTCAAAAAATTTAGCTGGTAGAAATAACCCTCAGAGGGGTTAATATTGCAAACTCACCACAATATATATATTTGTGAGCCCCAGCCAATTTTTATGTCTCTAATGAGACTGCAGCTGCAGGATAGCGATCGCTGCGCTGCAGGGTGAGGAATCAGCACTCACCCAGCTGGCCGTGGTGTCTTATGAGGAGAGGAGCGGTCTGAGGAGCCCAGGAGCCTGTGTAATGGCCGCCACAGTGAGGGAGTCGCAGGAGAAACGCCAGAACGCGCGTCTTCCTGCTCAGAAGACCGGGAATAGTTAGGCCACGCCCCCCGCCAGGTCGAATATTGAGCGCGAACTCCCCCGCTCCTGCTCCCTCTCTGTCCTGCAGGTATCTGCCTGCGGACAAAAAATCACCACATCTACTTGTAACAGCGCTGTCACAGCAGCGCTGAAGCATACTGACATACATGTAGTAGCGCTGTCACAGCAGCGCTGAAGCATACTGACATACAAGTAATAGCGCTGCTCATTCAGACGCTAAAGCACTCACACATAATTATAATCAAAAATTTGTGTGGAGTACTCACCAGCCAAGGCGCCACAGGGACCCTCAGGGGTTTCTGGCGCTGTGCCCATGCTTCCCCCCAGGGCGAAGAACGCAGTGACCGCACGTGTGGTTTGCGTCCCGCCAGGGAAGCTCTCCTCATCCCCAGGGCCGGCAAGGATTCTGCAGGGACTTTGAGTAAATACAGATCCCCAAGGGAGAGGTTGGGGTACAGCAGCGCTGGTACCCCTGAGACCTCTAGACCAACTGGTGATCCAAGTCTCCTGTCCGAATATAAAATAATAAAATCTTCTGAGGAGCTGCATTAGCAGCGACCATCCTCTGGACCTCAAATCTTAGACTGGAGCTGAGTAGGAGGAGCCCGAGCTGGAGGGGCCAGCCAGTCAGCACTCTTTTGATCTGAGGTGACATCCTGATCTGGGGCTCCGCCTACCCATCAGTAATGAATACTGTGGCTCTCTTCCTTCCATCTGCAGCTGAAAATTATATCGTCCATTTTCTCCAATTACCCTTGTGAAAATTCCAAATTTGGGGCTAAATCAACATTTTTGTGGGGAAAAAGGTAATACATTTTTCCGGCAAAAATGTTGGTTTTGCCCCAAATTTTCAATTTTCACAAGGATGAAGAAAATGGACCCCCAAATTTTTTGTGCAATTTCTCCAGAGTACGCAGATAACCCCATATGTGGTGGAAAAACTAGTGTTTGGGCGTACGGTTTGGAAGGGAAGGCACGCCAACTGAATTCTGGAGTTCAATTTTGGCTGGAACAAATTATGGATCTGATCATTTTTAAGCCTCAGTAGATTCACAGAATTGTATAATATTAGACTGAGTAAATAGTAAATTACATTTTTTTTCCCAAACTGTTCTCAAAAGCTGTAACAATTGTCCACAATGTCTTGTATTTCCCTTCACCGGAACTAAAAGGCAGACCCCCGATAACAAGCCCATAGCATTATCCTCCTCCAAACTGTACAGGGGGCACGATGCAATCAGGCGGGTAATGATCTCCTTCATCAAACCAGACTTGTGCATCAGAAACCAGATAGAGAAGTGTGATCAGCTACTGCACAGAACACGTCTCCTTGAGAGTCCACTGGCGACGGCTTTACACCACTCCATCCGACGCTCGGCATTGTGCATGGTGATGTAAGGCTGTAGCAGCTCCTCGGCCATGAAGCTCCCGGCAGGAGCACAGTGTTTGTGCTGATAATACCAGAGAAGGTCTGGATTCTGCAATAATGGAGTCAACAGAGCTGTGGTGACTTTTCTGCCACCTGCTCCTCAGCACTCGGCCCCCCCGCTCTGTAACATTATGGGGTCTCCACTTCGTGGCTGAGCTGGTGCGGTTCTTTCCATTATTATATGTCACTCACACATGATGGGGGGAAGAATCAGGAGAGAAGAAATGTCGTGCACGGACTTGTTACCCCAGTGGCATCAGTGAGCTCTGCATCACTGGCAGGTCTGTCACATGGTAGTAATGGCAGACGGCATGGCAGGGGGGCTGGAGGTTCTACACCGGGGCAGAGGAGCCGGAGGTGATACACCGGGGGCCGTATACTACACACCGGAAGCCGGAGGTTATACAGCAGGGCAGTGGGGTTGGACATTATATACTGGGTGCCGGTGGTTATACATCTGGGCAGTGGGTTGGACATTATATACTGGGGGCCGGAGGTTCTACACCGGGGGCAGAGGAGCCGGAGGTGATACACCGGGGGCCGTATACTACACACCGGAAGCCGTAGGTTATACACCTGGGCAGTGGGGTTGGACTTTATACACTGGGGGGCCGGAGGTTATACACCAGGGCAGTGCGGTTGGACATTATATACTGGGGGGCCGGAGGTTATACACCAGGGCAGTGCGGTTGGACATTATATACTGGGGGCCGGAGGTTATACACCTGGACAGTGGGGTTAGACTTTATACACTGGGGGCTGGAGGTTATACACCTGGGCAGTGGAGTTGGACATTATATACTGGGGGCCGGAGGTTATACACCTGGGCAGTGGGGTTGGACATTTTATACTGGGGGCCGGAGGTTATACACCTGGGCAGTGGTGTTGGACATTATATACTGGGGGCTGGAGGTTATACACCTGGGCAGTGGGGTGGGACATTATATACTGGGGGCCGGAGGTTATACACCTGGGCAGTGGGGTGGGACATTATACACTGGGGGCCGGAGGTTATACACCAGGACAGTGGGGTTGGACATTATATACTGGGGGCCGGAGGTTATACACCAGGGCAGTGGGATTGGACATTATATACTGGGAGCCGGAGGTTATACACCTGAGCAGTGGTGTGGGACATTATATATTGGAGGCCGGAGGTCATAAACCTGGGCAGTGGGGTTGGACATTATATACTGGGGGCCGGAGGTTATACACCTGGGCAGTGGGGTTGGACATTATATACTGGGGGCCGGAGGTTATACACCTGGGGCAGTGGAGTTGGACATTATATACTGGGGGCCGAAGGTTATACACCAGGGCAGTGCGGTTGGACATTATATACTGGGGGCCGGAGGTTATACACCTGAGCAGTGGTGTGGGACATTATATATTGGGGGCCGGAGGTCATACACCTGGGCAGTGGGGTTGGACATTATATACTGGGGGCTGGAGGTTACATACCTGAGCAGTGGGTTGGACATTATATACTGGGGGCCGGAGGTTATACACCTGGGCAGTGGGGTTGGACATTATATACTGGGGGCCGGAGGTTATACACCTGGGGCCAGCGGGACTGAAAGACAAACCTGAATTTGATGAAGAAGAGTGTCTGATTTTTTTTCTCCACATAGTGCAGATTTCCTAATCTGCAGCCCTCTCTAGCTTACACTGGGTCAATCACCATCACTTGCTCTCTCATTAACGATTATTTAACACAAATAACATTTATTTTCATGAAAACTCGTGTACTGAAGTGCAACAATCAGCAGCCAGCAGGGCTGCCAGCAGGGTAGGAACAGACGGCACCCACAGCTGCCACCATAGCACCGCACTGGCAACAGGCTGACTAATAAGTGGAAACTGGAGCATTTCTTCGAAACTGTGAGACTTTTACGGGACACGGTGTATGGGCATTGAGGGGACAATTGGGACGTGAAGCATTGAGCAGCTCCACACCTAATGAACATTCACAAGCACATTTAAGCCATTTGCGTATAGAGAAACAGTATGGCTGCTTTTTGCATTTACCAGCTTTCATAGGGCGCTCAGACCCACACAATTCAAGATGGAGCTACCAGAGGGCAGGAGGCAGCAGAGAGATGAATTCACTGTATGGATCCGCAATATGTCACCCATCATATGAAGTCACTTTCTGACCTCTGTGACCACCTCAGATCCAGGGAACGAAGGGGCCGCAGTGCAGATTTAGTGCCGGGTATTTAGGACTGCTAGAAAAATACGGATTTTTGTGTTACTCACCGTAAAATCCTTTTCTCCGAGACGCTCATTGGGGGACACAGGACTGTGGGTGTATGCTACTGCCACTAGGAGGCTGACACTAAGTAAACATAAAAAAAAGGTTAGCTCCTCCTCCGCCGTATACACCTCAGCACTGGTCACAGGCAAACCCAGTTTAGTGCAAAAAGCAGTAGGAGGCTAAAATAAATCAGAGTTAACACAGATACAGCATATCCAGAAGAAAAAAACTGCTGATACCAACTAATCAGAGAATAGAGTTAACTCAAAACAAAGCCATCCGGTTATTAGGGAGGGAACTGTGTCCCCCAATGAGCGTCTCGGAGAAAAGGATTTTACGGTGAGTAACACAAAAATCCGTATTTCTCCTTCGTCTCATTGGGGACACAGGACTGTGGGACGTCCCAAAGCAGTCCACTTGGGTGGGAAACTGACTCCACAGTGCAAATATACATAGGCATTGCTCATAGGTGCGCTACCGCGCCCTGAAGAATCCTTCTACCCAGACTGGCATCCGCAGAAGCCTGGGTATGGACATTATAATGCTTGGAAAAGGTATGCAGACTGGACCAGGTTGCTGCCTTACAAACCTGTTCCACCGAAGCCTGATGTCGAAGGGCCCAGGAGGCACCCACCGCTCTGGTGGAGTGAGCCTTGATCCCTGCGGGAACCACCGCGCCTCTGATGCGGTAAGCCTCCTGAATGGCTAACCGAATCCACCTAGCCAGGGTTGATTTAGAGGCAGCAAGTCCCTTCCTGCGACCTTCAGGAAGGACAAACAGCGTATCCGTCTGTCGAAAGGACGCCGTCCGAGATACATATTTCCTGAGTGCTCTCACCAGATCCAGCGTATGGAGAGCTTTCTCCACTCGGTGCGTCGGAGCTGGGCAAAATGAGGGCAAAACAATGTCCTCATTAATATGAAATGAGGACACGACCTTAGGCAGAAAAGGTGGTGTTGGTCTGAGCACTACCTTATCCTGATGGAAAAGTAAGTATGGAGCTCGACAAGACAGTGCAGCCAGCTCCGAAACCCGCCTTATGGATGTTATGGCTACCAAAAACACCACCTTCCAGGAAAGAAATGACAGAGAAACCTCCTGCAAAGGTTCAAAAGGAGACTCCTGCAGGACTCCCAGGACTAGATTGAGATCCCAAACATCTAAGGGAGCCTTGTAGGGGGGAACTATATGGACAACCCCCTGAATAAAGGTCCTAACTTGAAAATTAGACGCGATCCTTCGCTGAAAAAGCACTGATAAGGCTGATATCTGGCGTCTAAGCGTACTTGGTGCTAGACCTGAATCTAGGCCTGCCTGGAGAAATGACAGAATGTTTGGAATTGAAAACCGAAGCGGGGAACAATCATGTTCCCTGCACCAAGTAAAAAAGACCTTCCAAGTCCCGTGGTAGATGCGAGCCGAAACAGGCTTTCGGGCGCTAGCCATCGTCGCGGCGACCTTTTTAGAGAATCCAGCCCTAGTCAGGATCCAAGATTCAACGGCCAAGCCGTCAAACACAGGACCGCTGAGTTCTGGTGGTAAACTGGGCCTTGAGAGAGAAGGTCCGCGCGCTCTGGCAGTCGCCAGGGTGCGTCGGCGAGCAATTGTACCAGCTCCGCGTACCATGGGCGACGTGGCCAATCTGGAGCGATTAATATCGCTGGGACTCCTTCTAACCTGATCTTTCTGATCACCCTTGGGAGCAGAGCTATTGGTGGAAACAAGTATGGAAGATGAAACTGATTCCATGGTAGAACCAGGGCATCTACTGCAATTGCCTGAGGATCCCGGTACCGGGAAACAAAGTTGGGCACTTTGGCATTTATCTTGGAAGCCATCAGGTCCACATCTGGGGTTCCCCAGCGTCGGCATATCTGCTAAAAAATCTCGGGATGTAGAGACCATTCCCCTGATGCTATGCCGTGACGGCTGAGAAAATCTGCTGCCCAGTTTTCCTCGCCCGGTATGTGGACTGCTGAAATCACAGAGCGATTTTCCTCTGCCCAGGTCAGAATCTGTTTTACCTCGTGCATGGCCGCCCTGCTGCGGGTACCTCCCTGATGGTTTATGTATGCCACCGCCGTGGCATTGTCCGATTGTATTCGGACTGGGCGGCCCGCCAGATGCTGGTGAAAATGCCTCAAAGCCAGCCGAACCGCTCGGATCTCTAAAATATTGATTGGGAGGGTCGATTCTTGCTGAGACCAAATTCCCTGAGCTGTGTGGTGACGAAACACTGCTCCCCATCCGAGAAGGCTGGCGTCCGTTGTGACTACCAACCAAAAATTTGGAGGAAACAAACGACCCTGTCGAAGAGTGGTGTCCCTCGTCCACCACGTAAGAGTCTGTCTGATCTGCAGGGACAGACGACACCGCAGATTGAGGGAGTAAGGGCTCCCGTCCCATACTGCCAAGAGTGCATGCTGAAGGGGCGAAGATGAAACTGGGCAAACGGAATAGCCTCGATTGCCGCCACCATCCTTCCTAGGACCCTCATGCAAAACCGGATGGTGTGAGGAATTGGTTGGCGAAGTATCCGTACCTCCTGGCGGAGAACTAAGGCCTTGTCCTGAGGAAGAATTACCAACCCCTGAGTGGTGTCGAAATTCATCCCTAAAAAGGTGATCTTCCGAGATGGCACGGGAGATGACTTCTTCATATTCACCAGCCACCCCAAACGAGCAAGGGTGTCTAACGTAATGTTGACACTTTCCTCGCAGGTCTGAAAAGACGGCCCCTTGATGAGGAGATCGTCTAAGTAAGGCAGAATGACTATCCCCCTGGAGTGCAAAATGGACACAACAGCAGCCATGACCTTTGTGAATACCCTGGGGGCTGTGGCTAGCCCGAATGGCAGGGCTGCGAACTGAAAATGAAGCTTGTCGATGGCAAACCGAAGAAACTTTTGATGAGGGGGAAATATGGGAATATGAAGATAGGCATCCTGGATGTCTATCGATGCTAGAAATTCCCCTCTTTCCATGGCTGCAATGACCGAACGGAGAGATTCCATTCGGAAATGCCGAATTTTGACAAATCGGTTTAATCTCTTTAGATCCAGAATGGGCCTTACGGTCCCATCCTTCTTGGATACAATGAACAGGTTGGAATAAAAACCCTGACCTCTTTCGACCTCTGGTACAGGTACAACAACCCCGCTGTGCCGAAGAGACTCGACCGCCTTGAATAAGGCATGACCTCGAGACTCCTCCTTGGGAAGGCGCGAGGGGAAAAAGCGATTTGGGGAAGGCTGGTAAATTCTATTTTGTACCCTGTGGAGACTAACTCCTTGACCCACTCGTCGTGAGTCACTGATAGCCAAGTGGGACGAAACCAGAGTAAGCGGCCGCCTACCCTGGAAAAATTGACCGGATTTTGCCTCCAGTCATTTGTCCGAAAATCTTTGGGGTTTGGACCCTCTGGATCTTGACTGATAAGATCTCCCTCTTCCCAGAGGATTGGTCCTGTAGGTGACCTGGCGATCTTTGGCCTGATTAGGCCGACCTGAGCCTCTGGAGGTGGCTGGCATGGCCCAGCCTGGGTTACGAAAGGCTCTAAAACGAGGCTGAGGTTGTCGACGAAAAGGTTGTTTAATCCTTTGCTGAGGAAGGAAATTGCTCTTCCCTCCTGTTGCATCAGATATGAGCTGATCCAATCTCTCGCCAAATAACCGACCACTGTGATATGGTAAAGATGTAAGCGACTTTTTTGAAGTTGAATCCGCTCGCCAGGTTCTTAGCCACAAGGATCTTCTAATGGCAATTGCATTAGCAGCGGCTAATGCTGCGCAATTTGCCGCATCCATGGATGCATTAATTAAGAAGTCTCCAGCAAGAGCTATTTGATTAGAAATCTGGGTTACCTCAGACGGCACCTCTATGCCGTGAAGAGCTCTATTTAGAGACTCCGACCAGGATATCATGGCCTTGGCAACCCAAGTCGCTGCAAAAGAAGGAGAGAGAGCAGAACCTGATGCCTCAAATACCGAACGGGCCAAACTCTCAATTAGACGATCCGTTGGCTCCTTAATAGAGGAGCCGCTGGGAATGGAGAGGAGCGTTTTAGATGCCAAACGCGAAACAGGAGGATCAACCGAAGGAGATTCTGTCCACTTCTTAAGGAGCTCAGGAGCAAAAGGATATCTAGTATTGAGAGCCTTTTGTCCAGCAAAGCGCTTGTCCGGTTTCTCCCGGTGGCGCTGCACTAATTCCTCAAACTCAGGATGAGCACCAAAAACTTTATGGGCTTGCCTGGCTCGTTTAAAGGTCACCTTGTGACTAGAGGTCAAGGTGGACTCATCGTCTATCCCAGAGTTTGATTGATAGCTTCGATCAAACTGTCAATTGTTTCTTGACTATACTGCGCCTCTATATTAAGTGACCCCTCCAAATCGGAATCCGAATATTGATCACTTGCCAAGGGAGAGGGAGAGCGGGAGACGGAACTAAAAGATGCCGAGGCTCCAGACGGCATGGGCGACACAGTGTGGGTTCGTTTCCCCTGTGTCTGCCTGGTGCGAGCGCGGCCCCTGCAGGCCTGAGGTTCCTGAGATGTAGCCAAGACAGGTGAACCACTGTCCCTGCTCCTATCGGGAGCCTGAAGGGACTCGACTGCTCTGGTTAATGACGCCACAGATTGCGCCAGGGAAAGGGCCCATTCAGGAGGGCTTGGCGCATTAGGCTCGGCTATAGGAGAGGGTTCCTGAGCCCGTTCAGAGTCACAGGCCTCGCAGATCCGAGAAGTCTGGGCATGCGGAAAAGGGGACCTACAAGCAATGCATGCGGTATAAAGTATCGTATGCGTCTTGGTTCTTTTGGACATTCTGAATCCGTCACAGTACACAATAAACTGGATGTGTCAGTCAGCGGAAGGGGCGCAAAAGTGCACAACAATCAGGCTGGTGGTAGTAGCACTCACCCCAGTCCTGTATCCCAGCGTCACTTAGTGAGTTTCTCCAGGTGGAATTGCCTGTGGCTCCAATCTTTTAAAAAAGAGCGCTTCTCTATCAAAGAGGAAGTGCTCATGTAGCCGAGCTTCAGAAGGGAGGGTCAGGAGGCGCGGCCTAGACGTCAGGGCTCTCATCCCCCCAACTTCCGGCCGCGGCCTATCCCCGGCAAAAGCCGGGGACTAAATTTGAAACCGCGGCCTAGCGGCCACCGAAGCCGCGATCTAAATTTCCGGCGGAGGCGGCCCCAAAGTCGGAGGGCGGTCCCGCCGGAAGGAGACGCCGCCGGAGGCGGAGCCCACCTCCTGCGACCGCGCCCTCTCAAGCTGACGCCGGCAAAAAAACTCCGGCCAGCGGCCCAGTCCCCGGAAAAAGCCGGGGACTAGATTTGAAGCCGCGGCCTAGCGCCACTAGAAGCCGCGGTCTAAATTTTTCTCCCCCCGGCGGCAGCCACCCCAAAGTCGGAGCGCTCGCTAGGAGTTGCCGCTCCCGACTTAAGGTGTCCATGGCACGCCGGGACCACTCGCCTGCTTCAACTCCCCGGGACTTGGGGGGAGGCTGTCTGGAGAGACTGCTGCAGAGAGGAGAGGAACGCCGCCGGAAGCGGGCCCATACTCACGACTCCGCTACCATTTCTTCAGCCCGTGGCCTAGTCCAGGAAGCCGGGGACTAATTCTTTTACTCCGGAGCACTGCTGTATCTTTCTCCATTTAGGATTTGAAGGTGAGATTCTTCTTCCAATCTTCTTCACATGCAGCGCATTAAAGGGGGACTCTCCGTGAAAAAGTAAAAAGGACGGTGCAGGAACCCTAACTCCATCACCCCTTCAGGGATGAGGAGAGGGACCGTCCGCCACCTTGCAGCACCGCAGTCTAGCATTGGTGGTGCAGTGGGGGCCGCACGGACTAACTCCCGCCTCTGTACAGCCTAGGGCTTCAATACCTTAGGGTGGTCAGGGCTGAGTCCAGCATTTATGTCCCACGTTGCGGGAGAGGATACGATGGAGGCTTTACTCCACGTGCTCGCCCGTTGATGGTTTGGGGAGATCGGACCCTTTCAATAGGATCCGTCGCCCCTATCTCATCTTCGTGGGAAGAAAAAAAAAAAAAAAAAATGGTCTGGAAACAGAACCAGACGTGTGCCTCCATCAGACACTAAGCAATAACTGGGTTTGCCTGTGACCAGTGCTGAGGTGTATACGGCGGAGGAGGAGCTAACCTTTTTTTTATGTTTACTTAGTGTCAGCCTCCTAGTGGCAGTAGCATACACCCACAGTCCTGTGTCCCCCAATGAGACGAAGGAGAAAGCCGCACACTACTCACCTACTTCCGGCAGCCCCATGTAGAACGCCCAGCCACCACTGCTTTCAGGATCTGTGGTCACCTACACCTAAACTTTCGAGATGCGATGACTTTTAATGACGGTAATGAACATTTACGTCCTTCACACCAGACACTTACTTCTCGTAAGAAGAAGGATGAGCCAAGACCCCTGGAAGCTCGTCAATCAGTTTCTCCAGCTCACTTTTTTCAGCCACGGTGACCAATTTCGAGAGGACAGCCATGTGTTCTGCCGTCCGCTCAGAGGTTTCGGTCACTAGTGCCTCTTGCACCAGCCTGTCCCAGAAAGCTTTCTTCAGTACGAGGAGGACAGCAGACGACACTGAAAATGACACAAAATATTTAATAACTATATTTCACTTATAGGCAGAAGCCTATACCAAGCACAGTTGAAACCAGAAGTTTCCGTACACTATATAAAAAGACACATCTGCATGTATTTCTCAATATCTGACATAAAACCAGAATAAACCTTTCCAATTTTAGGTCAATTAGGATTACCATAATTATTAATATTTGCCATATGCCAGAATAATGAGTAATGAGAGAGAATGTTTTAAGGCATTTTTATTACTTTCTGCAGAGTCAAAAGTTTACATACACTAAGATTACTAAGCCTTTAAACAATTCTGGGCTGCCCATATGATGACGTCATGTGTTTGGAAGCTTCTGATGTTTTTTTTGCAACATCTGAGTTAGAGACACACTTGTGGATGTATTTTAATGCACACCTGAAACACACTGCTTCTTTGTGTAGCATCATGGGAAAGTCACAAGAAATCAGCCAAGATATCAGGAAGAGAATCGTGGACTTGCACAAGTCTGGCTCATCCTTGGGTACAATTTCACGATACGTGAAGGTGCCTCGTTTATCTGTACAAACAAGATGGGAATGTCCAGATATCATACCGCTCAGGAAGGAGCCGGGTCCTGTGTCCCAGAGATCCACGTGCTTTGGTCCGACATGCGCATATGAACCCAAGGACAAAAGCAAAAGACCTTGTGAAGCTGATGGTGGAAGCTGGTAAGATTGTGTCAATATCCACTGTGTCAATATCCACTGTGAAACAAGTACTGTATCAACATAGGCTGACAGACCACTCTGCCAGGAAGAAGCCATTACTCCAAAAGAAACATGAAAAAGCCAGATTAATGTTTGCAAATGCACAGAGGAGCAAAGACCTTAATTTCTGGAAGATGTGTCCTGTGGTCTGATGAAACTAAAATTGAACTTTTTGGGAATAATGACCATTTTTACATTTGGAGGAAAAAGGGAGCAGGTTGTTTTGCTGCAGGAGGGACTTGTGCACTTCAATAAATAGATGGCATCATGAGAAAAGAAGATTATGTGGCAATGCTGAAGCAACATCTCAAGACATCAGCCAGGAAGTTATAGCTTGGGTGGAAATGGGTCTTCCAAATGGACAATGACCGGAAGCATACTGCCAAAATGGTAACAAAGTGGCTTAAGGAAAACAAAGTCAATGTTTTGGAGTGGCCATCACAAAGCTCTGATCTCAATCCTATTGAAAATTTATGGGCAAAGCTGTAAAGGCCGGTGCGAGCAAGGCGACCTACAAACCTGGATCAGTTACACCAGTTGTCAGGAGGAATGGGCCCAAATTCCGACCAACCATTGTGAGAAGCTTGTGGGAGGAGATCCCAAATGTTTCACCCAAGTCATTCAGTTTAAGGGCAATGGTATCAAATACTAATGACATGTATGTAAGCTTTTGACTTTGCAGTAAGTAATAAAAATGCCTTAAAACATTCTCTCTCACTCATTATTCTGGCATTTGGCAAATATTAATAATTATGGTAATCCTAATTGATCTAAAACAGGAAAGGTTTATTCTGATTTCATGTCAGACATTGAGAAAAAACATGCATATGTGTCTTTTTATATAATGTGTGGAAACTTCTGGTTTCAACGATACCTACAGGACATTAATATGGCTAGATCATCAATACCCAAGTCCTGGGCAACCTCTTTAGGGGGATTGCATGTAAATAAAGTGTACCTCAAGAACTGAGGGATTATGAATTACTAAATGGTGGCCCGATTCTAATGCATCGGGTATTCTAGAATGTGCATGTAGTATAGAAGCTGCTGGGGTGTATATAGAGCCTGCTGGGGTGTATATAGAGCCTGCTGGGGTGAATATAGAGCCTGCTGGGGTGAATATAGAGGCTGCTGGGGTGTATATAGAGCCTGCTGGGGTGAATATAGAGCCTGCTGGGGTGAATATAGAGGCTGCTGGGGTGTATATAGAGCCTGCTGGGGTGAATATAGAGCCTGCTGGGGTGAATATAGAGGCTGCTGGGGTGAATATAGAGGCTGCTGCGGTGCCTGTCCATAAGAATATGCCTAGGTATCTGTTGGGGTACGCAGCAATATGCTCTAGCGGACACGTACAAAACACATCCCTGGGCACTAGTACGTGGTCTCCATTATGGCGCCTACTCCGGTGATCACGGCTTTAGTGGGGTCTTTCCCCTTATACAGTGCTGCGATAAGAGTTGCTAACTGAAGAATTTTCTTGATCCCTTCGGGAGCGCGACTGTGTATTATCCCCATTAATCCGCAGGTCATTGTGTGTCAGAACCCGTGTGATTACCTTGATGTAAGAGTACATTAGCCCGTGACAACTACCTAAATTTTTGATGTACTTATATGTCTGGGTGCGGTAAGTAGAGATGGGCAGGTCCGGCGGGTTCTGCCGAACAGTTACAAAAAGTTTTTGTTTGGAAACCAGAACAGTCCCGGACCCCATTCACTTGAATGAGGGGCCCGACCATCCAGTGTTTGCCACGTTGTCATGTGCATGACAGCACGGCAAACATCACTTCTGATCGGCGATGAAATCTTCACCGCTGGTCAGACAGCTGCGGTTCCCAAGCTGTCAAAAGCTAGTATGAGCGCACAGCTGTGATCAGAGGTATAAAGTTCACCTCTGATCACTAGTGTCAAATGATGGGACTATTCTCCCATCAGCTGCCGCCTGCTGCTATTAACAGTGAGCTGGAGCGGCCAATGGGAGTATTCATAAGCCGGCTTCTGCGCTATAATTAAAAAAAAAAAAAAAAAAAAGACGTGGGTTCCCCTAAATTTTTGATAACCAGCCAGGCAAAACTCTCAGCTGGGGGCTTAGCTGTCAGCTTCAGCAAGGCTGGTTATCAAGAATAAAGGGGTCCCCGCAACGTATTTTTTATTTAAATAATTTTAAAAAACGGCGTGGGATCTTCCCCATTTTTGACAACCAGCCTTGCTAGACAGCTGGGGGGGGCTGGTATTCTCAAGCTGGTAAGGGGCCATGGATATTGCCCCCCAGCCTAAAATTAACAGCCCGCAGCTGCCCAGAAAGGCGCATCTATTAGATGAACCAATTCTGGCGCTTTGCCCGACTCTTCCCACTATTTTTAGGCAGGGGGAGAGGGTCAATATCCATGGCCCCTTGCCAGCCTGAGAATACCAGCCCCCAGGTGTCTGGTTTAGCAATGCTGGTTGTCAAAAATGGGAGGACCTTACGCCGTTTTGTAAAAATTAGTTCAATTAAAGAATACGGCGTGGGGACCGCTCTATTCTTGATAACCAGCCTTGCTGAAGCTGACAGCTGAGGGTTGCAGCCCCCAGCTATGAGATTTGCCTGGCTGGTTATCAAATATACGGGGAAACTCACACCATTTTTTTTTAAATTATTTATTTACAAAGCAGGAGCCTGCTGATGAATGCTCCCATCAGCTCCTGCATTCACTGTTATTAGCGGCAGCAGGCGTCGGCTAATGGGAGCGGAAGTGGTGTTTGCCACGCTGCCATGCACATGACAATGCGACAAAAAAACGGTGTTCGGGCAGCTGAACTCGAACAGTAACATGGGCTTCCTGGTGAAGTCTGTGCTCGGTGTCCGTGTCCGAACAGTTTACTGTTTGGGTTCGCCCATCTCTAGCGGTAAAGGGATAAAGAGAACGCTGCACAAGAAAATATTGCTTTCTTGATCTGGCAAAAGTCCTTGCCTTAAGATTTACCTTTAGTGAGCTTTGTAAACTGGAAATGATCCATGGTCTTCAAGTAGACATTGATGAACGTCAAACAAGTCACCATCTTCTTTCTCAAGACCTTCTCTCTTCCAGGTTGGAGACACCAGAGCTCAAACTGCAGCCTGTGCGTTTTGCTGTGCTCCACCAAGAGACCAGCGATGGCCAGAGAAGATGTGTTCATCTTACTAAGACAGTGCTTAAGTGTGCCAACCTCGACCACATTTGACAAGGCGGGTTCTCTCTGCAGAGCATCAATGAGGACCATCTCTAGGTCAGACCCAGCCGACGTTGACAACAGATGGCTGACTCCTCTTGTATGCTCCACCAAGAAGGTCAGATCCTCCTGACATTGCTTCCTTCGGTGGCTATCATTGAGAAGTTGCACCAGAATAGTGCCATAGATGGTCAATGTCTGATCGGAGGAGTCGTCATCGAACCCAAGAAGAAATTCTTCAGGAAGTTTCAAGAGGACCAGAGTCATTTCATTCACCTGAAGAGTGTCCATGTAAGGATGCAAATACTGCAAAGCTGCTAAGGCAGGAGACATCTTAGATGGAGACTTTTTGGGGCTTTCAAGTACTTTAAGAACACTAATAGAAATGGCATCAAAATATTTGGCCACCAGATGCAGATTGTTGGTCTGCTGTAGTAGAGGAGCGCAGGATTTCAGTAATTGAATTAGACCATGGTTAAGGTGAGAGGATAGCAGCTTAGCCGAGACGGGGTTCAGGTTGTGCATGGGAGCAGACTGGCGCTCCGAGGCCAAGAACCAACTTTCCAAAACAGGATGTTTGAAAATTACAGAAAGCATGATGTCCAAGACCTGAAAAAAAAAAAGAAAAGAAAAACAAGAACAGGTTTAAAACAATAAAATTAACAGATGACGATTAAAGAAAAATAAAAACTAGAATTTATATTTTCTGGTTTTCTACAAGTAATGTTTAAAGGGGTCATCTAAACCTCCACCACTCCCCAAAAAAAGAAAAAAATAATGCACCAGTCTTGATGAATTTACCCCCTCATGTTTTATAGGATTATTCCCATCTTAAAGATGAATAGTGCCAGATAGAGCTTGTAAATAGAAGCAATTTACTGCTTATTAACATCTTCAGACGTACTTAATACGGCAACACTTTTCTTTTGTGTACAGCTCATTGCCTTGGAGACCGACCACCTCTACTAGACATCAGATGATGTTTAGCGCTTAAAAGTGCTTTTCTGTTGAGCTTGTAAGCAGTTTTGAAGCAAACCAGGATTGCTGGAGAACGGTGTTGCCTCCTAACCCCAGCGAGCTTTAGCGCAGCGCTTACAAGGCACATTGCAGAGGTGGTCGGTCTCCTAGGTAACGAGTAGTAAAGAAAAATGTTAATATCTCAAGACTGATTGAAAATTTTAACCCCTTCACCCCCAAGGGTGGTTTGCACGTTAATGACCGGGACAATTTTTACAATTCTGACCACTGTCTCTTTATGAGGTTATAACTCCGGAACGCTTCAACGGATCTTCGCGATTCTGAGATTGTTTTCTCGTGACATATTGTACTTCATGTTAGTGGTAAAATTTCTTCCATATAACTTGCGTTTATTTTTGAAAAAAAACGCAAATATGGCGAAAATTTTGAAAATTTAGCAATTTTCAAACTTTGAATTTTTATTCCCTTAAAACAGAGAAATATGTAACACAAAATAGTTAAGAAATAACATTTCCCACATGTCTACTTTACATCAGCACAATTTTGGAATCAAAATTTTTTTTTGTTAGGAAGTTATAAGGGTTAAAAGTTGACCAGCGATTTCTCATTTTTACAACAAAATTTACAAAGCCATTTTTTTTAGGGACCACCTCACATTTGAAGTCACTTTGAGGGGTCTACATGACAGAAAATACCCAAAAGTGACACCATTCTAAAAACTGCACCCCTCAAGGTGTTCAAAGCCACATTCAAGAAGTTTATTAACCCTTCAGGTGCTTCACAGGAACTAAAGCAACGTGGAAGGAAAAAATGAATATTTAACTTTTTAGCCACAAAAATGATCTTTTACAAACTTTTTTTTTATTTTCACAAGGGTAAAAGGAGAAAATGGACAGATAAGGTTGTTATGCAATTTCTCCTGAGTACGCCAATACCCCATATGTGGGGGAAAACCACTGTTTGGGCACACGGCAGAGCTCGTAAGGGAAGGAGCGCCGTTTGACTTTTTCAAACTAAAATTGGCTGGAGTTGAGATTGGACGCCATGTCGCGCTTGGAGAACCTCTGATGCGCCTAAACAGTGGAAACCCCCCACAAGTGACACCATTTTGGAAACTAGACCCCTAAGGTACTTATCTAGATCTGTTGTGAGCACTTTGAACCCCCAAGTGTTTCACAAAAGTTTATAATGCCTGGGTGTGAAAAAAAAAAAAAAAAATTCCACAAAAATGATTTTTTAGTCCTAAATTTTTGAATTTTCCCAAGGAAATTGGACCCCAAAAGTTGTTGTCCAATTTGTCCTGAGTACGCTGATACCCCATATGTGGGGGTGGAAAACTGTTTGGGCGCACGGCAGGGCTTGGAAAGGAAGTAGTAACGTTTTGGAATGCAGACGTTGATGGGGGTCATGTTCCGTTTGCAGTGCCCCAGATGAGCCTAAACAGTGGAAATCCCCCACAAGTGACCCCATTTTGGAAACTAGACCCCCTAAGGAACTTATCTAGATCTTTGGTGAGCACTTTGAACCCCCAAGTGCTTCACACAAGTTTATAATGCCCGGGCATGAAAATAAAAAATCCTATTTTTTTCCCACAAAAATTATCTTTTAGTCACTAATTTTTTATTTTCCCAAGGGTATCAGGAGAAATTGGACCACATAAGTTGTTGTCCAATTTGTCCTGAGTACGCTGATGCCCCATATGTGGGGGGAACCACTGTTTGGGCGCACGGCAGAGCTCGGAAGGGAAGGAGCACCATTTGACTTTTTCCAACCAAAATTGGCTGGAATTGAGATTGGATGCCATGTTGCATTTGGAGAGCCCCTGATGTGCCTAAACAGTGGAAACCCCCCACAAATGACCCCATTTGGGAAACTAGACCCCCTAAGGAACTTATCTAGATCTTTGGTGAGCAATTTGAACCCTCAAGTGCTTCACACAAGTTTATAACGTAGAGCCGTAAAATTTAAAAATCATATTTTTTCCACAAAAATGATCTTTTCACCCCAATTTTTATTTTTCCAAGGGTAACAAGACTCCAAAAGTTATTGTGCAATTTGTCCTGAGTACACTGATACCCCATATGTGGGGGTATACCACTGTTTGGGTGCATGGCAGAGTTTGGAAGGGAAGGAGCGCCATCTCACTTTTTCAACGCAGAATTGGCTGGACGCCATGTCGTGTTTGGAGAGCTCCTGATCTGCCTAAACAGTGGAAACCCCCACAAATGACACCATTTTGGAAACTAGACCCCTCAAGGAACTTATCTAGATGTGTGGTGAGAACTTTGAACCCCAGGTGTTTCACTAAAGTTTATAACGTACAGCCTTAAAATAAAAAATCCTTTTTTTTTTTTACAAAAATGATTTTTTCGCCCCAAATATTTTATTTTCACAAGGGTAACAGAAGAAATTGGAACCCAAAAGTTGTTGTCCAATTTGTCCTGAGTACGCTGATACCCAATATGTAGGAGAAAACTACTGTATGGGTGCACGTCAGGGCTCGGAAGGGAAGTAGTGACGTTTTGGATTGCAGACTTTGATGGAATGGTCTGGGGGCGTCATGTCGCATTTGGAGAGCCCTGATACGCCTAAACAGTGGAAACCCCCCACAAGTGACCCCATTTTGGAAAATAGACCCCACAAGGAACTTATCTAGATGTGTAGTGAGCACTTTGAACCCGAAGTGCTTCACAGAAGTTTATAACGCACAGCCGTAAAAATAAAAAATCCTTTTTTTTTTTACAAAAATGATTTTTTCGCCCCCAATATTTTATTTTCACAAGGGTAACAGGAGAAATTGGACCCCAAAAGTTGTTGTCCAATTTGTCCTGAGTACGCTGATACCCAATATGTGGGAGAAAACTACTGTATGGGCGCATGTCAGGGCTCGGAAAGGGAAGTAGTGACGTTTTGGATTGCAGACTTTGATGGAATGGTCTGGGGGCGTCATGTCGCATTTGGAGAGCCCCTGATGCGCCTAAACAGTGGAAACCCCCACAAGTGACCCCATTTTGGAAAATAGACCTCACAAGGAACTTACCTAGATGTGGGGTGAGCACTTTGAACCCCGAAGTGCTTCACAGAAGTTTATAACGCACAGCCGTAAAAATAAAAAATCCTTTTTTTTTTACAAAAATGATTTTTTTCGCCCCCAATATTTTATTTTCACAAGGGCAACAGGAGAAATTGGACCCCAAAAGTTGTTGTCCAATTGTCCTGAGTACGCTGATACCCAATATGTGGGAGAAAACTACTGTATGGGCGCATGTCAGGGCTCGGAAAGGGAAGTAGTGACGTTTTGGATTGCAGACTTTGATGGAATGGTCTGGGGGCGTCATGTCGCATTTGGAGAGCCCCTGATGCGCCTAAACAGTGGAAATCCCCAACAAGTGACCCCATTTTGGAAAATAGACCCCACAAGGAACTTATTTAGATGTGTGGTGAGCGCTATGAAGCCCCAAGTGCTTCACAGAAGTTTATAATGTACAGCCGTTAAAAACAAAAAAATCTTATTTTTTTTACAAAAATATATTTTCGCCCCCAGTTTTTTATTTTCCCAAGGGTAACAGAAGAAATAGGACAAATTTCACAATAACTCTTGGGGTCCAGAGTACGCTGATACCCCATATGTGGGGATAAACTACTGTTTGGACGCATGGCAGAGCTCAGAAGTGAAGGAACACCGTTTGACTTTTCAACCAGAATTGGCTGGAATGGAGATCAGACGCCATGTCACATTTGGAGAGCCCCTGATGTGCCTAAACAGCGGAAACCCCCCAATTCTAACTCCAACCCTAACCCCAACACACCCCTAACCCTAGTCCCAACCCTAATCCCAACCCTAACCCTAATCCTAACTCTAACCCTAATCCTAACTTTAGCGCCAACCCTAACCCTAACTTTAGCCGAAACCCTAACCCTAACCCTAATGGGAAAATGGAAATAAATACATTTTTTTTATTTTATTATTTTTCCCTAACTAAGGGGGTGATAAAGGGGGGTTTGATTTACTATTTATAGCGGTTTTTATGATTGGCAGCTGTCACGCTAAAAGACGCTTTTTATTGCAAAAAGTAGTTTTTTGCATCACCACATTTTGAGAGCTATAATTTTTGCATATTTTGGCCCACAATGTCATGTGAGGTCTTAATTTTTGCGGGACGAGGTGACGCTTTTATTGGTACCATTTTTGAGCAGGTGACATTTTTTGATCGCTTTTTATTTCGATTTTTTGGGGAGGTTAGAATGAACAAAAATCAGCAATTCATGAATTTCTTTTGGGTGAGGCGTTTTTATTGTTCCGCGTGTGGTAAAATCGATAAAGCAGTTTTATTCTTCGGGTCAGTACGATTATGGCGATACCTCATTTATATAATTTTTTTATGTTTTGGCGCTTTTATAGAATAAAAACAATTTTATATAAAAAATAATTATTTTTGCATCGCTTTATTCTGCGAGCTATAACTTTTTTATTTTTTCGCTCATGATGCTGTGTGACGGCTCGTTTTTTGCGGGACAAGATGACGTTTTCAGCGGTACCATGCTTATTTATATCCGTCTTTTTGATTGCGTGTTATTCCACTTTTTGTTCAGCGGTATGATGATAAAGCACTGATTTTTTGCTTCGTTTTATTTTTTATTTTTTAAGGGGTTCACAAAAGGGTTTAACTAGTGGGACAGTTTTATAGGGGGGGTCGTTACGGACGCGGCGATACCATATATGTGTACTTTTATTGTTTTATTTTTTTTATTTACAATAAGTAATGAATTTATTGGGGAATATTTTTTTTTTTTTTTTTTTTTTTTGGATTTTTTTTTACACATGTTTATTTTTACTTTTTTTTACTTTTTTACTTTGTCCCAGGGTGGGACATCACTGTATTTCATCAGATCGCTGGTGTGACAGTGTGCATAGCACTCTGTCACACCAGCGATGTGACAGGCAGTGCAGGACGCTTCCTCATGCCTGCTCTCGGCAGGCACTGAGGAAGCCGCCTCCCTCCAGGACCCCAGCGCCATCTTGGATCCGGGTCCTGGGAGGGAGGAAGCCCTCAGAGCAGCGCGATCACATCGCGCTGGTCTGAGGGTCTCAGGGGGGCGCGCAGGGAGCCCCCTGCCTGCGCGATCCTCCCCTGTGCCCCCAGTACACCGCGATCATGTTTGATCGCGGTGTGCAAGGGGTTAATGTGCCGGGAGCGGTCCGTGACCGCTCCTGACACACAGTCACGGGTGTCAGCTGTGATAATCAGCTGACACCCGGCGGCGATTAGCTGCGCTCCCTCCGGGAGCGCAGCTAATCGCCTATGACGTACTATCCCGTCCATGGTCAGAATGGCACGGGTTTTATGGACGGGATAGTACGTCTAATGTCAGAGAGGGGTTAATAAACAGTAAATTGCAAAAGTGCTTGTTTTTTCAAGCATTATCCAACAGTATGTATCCATGAAGACGGGAGAATATCCCTTTAAAAGGTAGGTATGTTTTTGATTCATATTGTGAAGTTAAAGTGGTTTTTCAAACAAAATTAATTTCTGATCTTGAAGCTGGTGGAAATGTATGCAAAATAGCTGGTTGGCCCAACTGGGAGGCACAAGATAAGGCGTGTCACAGCATGAGCAACCACCACTGCATTCACTTCTATGGACTGATGGAAATAATTAAGTGCTATCTCCATGTCCCCAAGAACTACCAACATTAAATTAATCATTACCGTATTTCCTGGCGTTTCCAGAATACCCGCATCACTTTCAATAAATAGATCAGATTCTGTCTTCTGATCTTCTTCTCGACTTTGATATTCCCTCTGGTACTTGCACAGGAGGCCGCTCAGGAGTTCCATGAAGACGCTGACCAGACTAGCGGCAGTAGCTTTTTTATGCTGGGGAGGAGAATATTACAGGATACATGTAAAACACAGGAAAAATAAATGGAAGGTAAGTCTACCGGGCACTATTGTCACAGTGAGGTCAGTCAGGGAAAGCTCAGTAGTGGCTGCTATTGGGTTAGATACCAGTATTGTACCCTAAAGCGTCCCGTGTATGGTTCTTCTGTATCCCAATCACTTTACCGTTACTCACATGTAATAGGTGGGAAATCGCAAGTAGGGATTCCAGTAACTGTATGACTGCCCTTTTGTAAAAGAAGAACCACAGGAGTAAGCAGCACCCAGTATGAAAAATTCAGGAATTCAAGTTTCAAAAGGGCGGTGTAAGTCGATTTCTCAGGGTTAAAAAAAATAAATACAAATCAGAACTCAAGCAATTGTCACACTGACCACAAGGCCTAAAAAGGAGATTTTTGTGTACTCACCGTAAAATCCTTTTCTCCGAGACGCTCATTGGGGGACACACAGACCGTGGGTGTTATGCTGCTGCCACTAGGAGGACACTAAGCAATACAAGCACAAAAGATTAACTCCTCCTCCTGCAGTATACACCCTCTGTTGGCTCAATCCTGAACCAGTTCGGTGCCAAAGCAGTAGGAGCTCATAACAGAGTGCAATATGCCAACAATTCAAATGAACAACGAGGCTACAAGTTAAACCAGGGTGGGAGCTGTGTCCCCAATGAGCGTCTCGGAGAAAAGGATTTTACGGTGAGTACACAAAAATCTCCTTTTCTCCTTCGCCTCATTGGGGGACACACAGACCGTGGGACGTCCCAAAGCAGTCCCTGGGTGGGAACTCATCAACAGATGAAGCCTCGTGAACCTCATGCATATAACGCTTAACTAGTCAACAGACAACTTACAGATGCGCAACAGCTGATTGCAGAATCTGTCTGCCAAGAGCCGCATCTGAAGAAACTTGAGCATGAATTTGGTAATGCTTGACGAAAGTATGAAGACTGGACCAAGTCGCAGCCTTGCACACTTGCTGTGCCGAAGCCTGGTGCCGAATGGCCCAGGAGGCCCCCACAGAACGAGTGGAGTGTGCCTTAATCCCAGCCGGGATAGGCTGACCTTTAACACGGTACGCCTCTTGGATCGCAGAGCGAATCCATCTGGCTAACGTGGCCTTGGAAGCAGGAAGACCCTGTCTGCGTCCTTCCGGAAGCACAAACAGAGCGTCCGATTTCCGGAAAGGTGCCGTTCTCGAAATGTACCTTCGGAGAGCCCTCACCAAGTCTAAAGTGTGAAGGACTTTTTCAGTACGGTGAATTGGCGTCGGACAGAATGAAGGCAAAACTATCTCATTGATATGAAAAGCCGAAACGACTTTTGGCGTGAAAGACGGAGAAGTCCTAAGGACTACCTTGTCCTGGTGAAAAATGAGGAAAGGAGGTTTACAAGATAAGGCTGCCAATTCTGATACTCGTCTGATAGAGGTAATCGCCACTAGGAAGACCACCTTCCAGGAAAGAAGCGATAAGGACACTTCCGGCAAAGGTTCGAAGGGGAGTCCTGTAAGGCACTGAGGACCAAATTAAGATCCCAAGGCTCCAAAGGCCTCTTGTAAGGTGGAACAAGATGAGACACTCCCTGAATAAAAGTCTTGACCTGAGACTTAGATGCGATCCGTCGTTGGAAAAGGACGGACAAGGCAGAAATCTGGCCCTTGAGGGAAGAAAGGGCTAATCCCGAATCCATTCCTGCTTGAAGAAACTCCAGAATGGAAGGGATAGAGAAAACCAAAGGGGAACGACCTTTGTTCTCACACCAGGAAAGGAATGTCTTCCAGACACGATGATAAATGCGGGCGGAAGCCGGCTTCCTGGCATTGACCATTGTAGAGATGACCTTGTGAGAAAACCCAGCCTGACCTAAGATCCAGGCTTCAATGGCCATACCGTCAAATTCAGCGCTTTTGAATTGTGATGGTAAATCGGACCCTGTGAGAGGAGGTCCGGCCGATCTGGCAATCTCCAGGGAACGTCTGCGACCAGACGCACTAGTTCCGCATACCACGGACGGCGAGGCCAGTCCGGAGCGACCAGAATGAGAGGAACGCCTTCTGCCTTGATCTTCCGAATCACCCTGGGGATTAACGGAAGAGGAGGAAAAATGTAAGGAAGGCGAAATTGACTCCAAGGGGGAGGACTAGCGCATCCGAGCCTACGGCTAGTGGATCGCGAGAGCGACTTATGAAAGTCTGAACCTTGGCATTCAGTCTGGATGCCATGAGGTCTATGTCCGGCATGCCCCATCGCTGGCAAATAAGATGGAACACATCCGGGTGCAGGGACCATTCCCCTGAGTCTAAGCCCTGGCGACTTAGGAAGTCGGCTTCCCAATTGTCCACACCTGGAATGTGAACCGCGGAGATGAGTGAGCGGTTTTTTCTCGGCCCAGTGGAGAATGTGCGATACCTCTATTCTGCTCCGAGTACCTGACGGTTGATGTACGCCACGGCCGTGGCGTTGTCTGACTGAATCCTGATGGGACGACCGGCCAGGAGATGATGGAAGTGCACGAGAGCTAACTTGATAGCTCTGATCTCTAAGATGTTGATTGGGAGACGGGACTCTGGTAGAGACCAGCGGCCCTGAGCCGTGTGATGAAGACACACAGCTCCCCATCCGAGGAGACTGGCATCGGTGGTCACCACCAGCCAATGGACAGGCAGGAAAGATTTTCCGTGATTCAGTGATGAGGCATTCATCCACCATCTTAAGGAGCTTCTTGACTGTGGGAGACAGACGGAAGCGGCGACCTAGAGACGTTGGGTTCCTGTCCCAGACTGATATCAACTCCTGTTGAAGAGGGCGGAGATGAAACTGGGCGAAAGGTACTGCTTCGATGGAAGCTACCATTTTCCCGAGGACCTGCATCGCGCTCCGCAGAGAATGAGGGCGGTTTAGCGACAGCAGGAGCACTCCCCGCTTCAGAGAGATAATCTTCTCTGGAGGGAGAGATACCAATCCTTGGTAGGTATCCAAAATCATTCCCAGAAAAGGAATCTTCTGAGAGGGAATGGGAAGAGACTTGTCCAAATTGACTAGCCAACCGAGGCGGGAGAGGGTGTCGATAGTGATTTCGACGCTCTCTTCGCAGGCTCGAAAAGTCGGACCTTTTATGAGTAGGTCGTCCAGGTACGGGAGGACTACCACACCCCGAGAGTGTAAAATTGACATGGCGGCCGCCATGACTTTTGTGAACACTCTGGGGGCGGTTGCGAGACCGAAAGGCAGAGCGGCAAACTGAAAATGATCCTTTCCGACAGCAAAACGCAGAAACCTTTGATGTCCGCTGAAAATTGGAATGTGCAGATACGCATCCTTGATGTCGATAGACGCCAAGTATTCTTTTCTTTCTAGAGATGCGACAACAGAACGGAGGGATTCCATCCTGAAATGACGAACTCTGATGAATTTGTTTAGCAATTTCAGGTCCAGAATAGGACGCAAAGAGCCGTCCTTCTTGGGAACCACAAAGAGGTTTGAGTAAAACCCTTTGAATTTTTCTTTGTGAGGAACTGGGATGATGACTCCGCTGGAAAGAAGCGTGTTCAGAGCCTGAAGAAAAGGCATTGCAAGATCCTTTGACTTGGGGAAGCGAGACTGAAAGAAACGTCTTGGGGGAAGGGACAAGAATTCGATCTTGTAACCTGAGTGTACTAGGTCGAGGACCCACTGGTCCTGAACGACCGACCCCCAGACTTTGTGAAACAAGAGTAGGGCGGCCGCCTACCTTGTTTGGGTCCCCCATCCCCAGCAAGGAGTCATTGCGATGACAATTTGCGAGAGGAGCTCCTGTTTCCTGCCTGAGAAAACCTGTTTCTCCAGGGCTGAGAGGATCTGGACGATGGTTGCGAGCCCCTATCTCTACGAGATGACCGGGGTGCTCGAGCGGAGGACGAAGCAGGGGACCAATTAAAGGAGCTACGAAAAAGCCGGGAACGACCTTGGTATTAAGACCGAAAAGGCCTATTGATTCTGCGCTGTGGGAGAAATTTGCTTTTGCCCCCAGTAGCGTCAGAAATAATCTGATCAAGGCGATCTCCAAAAAGACGCCCTGAATGATAAGGCAATGAAGTCAAAGTCTTCTTTGAAGCAGCGTCTGCACGCCACTCACGGAGCCATAGGGACCTCCGAATAGCGATAGCATTGGCGGCCGAGAGAGCAGCGCAATTAGCTGCATCCAGGGACGCATGAACCATGTAGTCACCTGCCCGATTAATCTGATAGGCCAGATTACGTGCCTCGGGGGAAAGAGGGATATCACTAGTCATTTTGACTAGGCCCTCAACCCAAGCCACCATAGCTCTTGCCACCCAGGTGGCTGCAAAGGAGGGAGATAGATATGCTCCAGCCGCCTCAAAAATTGATTTGGCGAGGTTGTCAATCTGTTTATCTGAAGGGTTCCTAATGGATGAACTATCAGAAACAGAGAGTAGGGTTTTTGAAGCTAGACGAGATACTGGAGGATCTACAACAGGAGATTCAGTCCACTCTTTCGCCACAGTTGCTGAAAAAGGGTATCGTGCTTTCAGAGACTTCAGTCCTGAGAAACGTCTATCCGGACGCTCCCTATGTCCCTGAACAATATCAGTAAATTCAGGGTGGTTACCAAACACCTTGTGAACACGCTTTGCTCTCTTGAAAGAGATAGGATGATTCGGCTGAGACCCAGGTTCTTCATCTAGTTTGAGGATTGTGTTAATTGCCTCAATTAGAGAATCTAAGGACTCCTGAAAATCTGGCGAGTTGGGATCATCACCAATGTCCGACTCGTATTCCGAATCATGGTCACTTATATCTCTAGGAGAGGGGGAGCGAGAACCTGAGCTCGCAGATGCTGAGCCGCTAGATGGATTGGGGGAAGCATTATGGCGGCGTTTTTTGGACGACCGCTTTGCGGACGCCATGAGGCGGCCCCTGTCAGATGAGGCCTCTCTGAAGGCTAACGGACCCCTCTCAGGAAAAGGGGCGCTCTGACTAGAAGCAGATCCCCGAAAGGTATCCAAGGCCCTAGTCAGAGAGTTCATGGAGTGCGCCAGATATTCTGGCCACCCTGAAGGACCTGGCTCAATGGGATCAAGAATAGGTAGGGACCCCTGCTCGGTAGTAGGGGGCTCCTGAGCAGAAGGAGCCATGGGTTCCTGGGCACATGATGCACAGAATTGAGAACTATGCATTGACGGCAGGGGAGCGTTACATGAAGCGCAGGCGGCATATACTACAGAGTAGTTCTTGTCAGCCTTTTTAATTCCCTTGGATTGCGACATATTTCTGCACCCGAAAGACTGCTGCAGGAGAAGGGTCAAACGCTGTGTAGACCTAGTCGCAGCGTGCACTTACCCAGGGCCTGTGTGTGTGTGTGTAGCCCTGGTATTTAAGGTACACAATACCAGGAGGATGAGTGGAGAGGTAACGGTTAAGGGCTCTACATGACATCACATACACTTCGGACACACCCAGCAGGGGTGTAGAGGGGTGTGGTTTTCAGCACAAGGGAGTCTGAAAGTGTCTCCTGAGGTGGAGGGAGTGAGAATTAGTGCTGAGATTGAGAGTGGGAGTAAGTCGAAAGGCACAGTGGAAGGAATTCAGAGTGCTTTAGGATTGGAGAAGTCCTGCACATTGTCACCGGTCACTGGGGACCGAAGTGTCACTATAGCTCCAGGCATAGTGATAAAAGAACCAGAGGCTTACTGGACCTTAGGTGGCAGCAAGCAGCCTTGGAGTGTCAGTACGTAACAGAGGTCAGTTGGAATAGGAACTTTGAGCCTGATCAGCAAAAGAAAGAACCTAGTTCCATCATTGGAAGGCTTCGATCACTATACTGACCGGGCAGTACAGCGTTGAAATAGCTGGAATTTAAGGAGTGAACTACGCTTTATGCTGGTTGGACTCATCCTGATTGGAAAGTTAAGGAGGCCCCTAACTTGCTCAGCCGTTGCCTCGAAACTCATCCTCCATCAACCCCATCAGCCTCCCTGGGTCCTGCCTGAACAACTTGAAGTAAAAGGTATGGAAAGACGCTGATGTGTGAGACTGTGTTATTCAATTGCATCCCTGCACAACCCCACCATAACTATCGACCTGAGGGAAAAGTCCCACCTGTAGGGGACCCGACATCTAGCTGCCTCACCATCCCCTCAGAGCTCTACAGCAGCGCTGGTACAAATTGCCAGAGAACTACAGGTGGCGTCACGAACTGTATATATATATCTATCCCCTGTAAATATACCCCCCAACATACGCCTGACCGCCAGGGCCACAGACCGAGCCACCGCTACCTGTGACAACCCCATAGACTTCCATGGGCTCGGCTCTGAGTACCCCATTGTCCTGGTAACCCACAATTGTGGTGCGTGGTCGAGACAAAACTTTGGCGTCACGAACAGGATACGAAACTCGCAAAATTGCGAGCCCTGTGTGCCTGTGGAGTGTTTTTGTGAAAAAGGACTGTTTGCTATTTTTGGCGCTAAAATCCGCCATTTTGCCGCCATATTCGCGCCCTCAGGCGCTGGAGAAGAAGGTGGGCGTACCTGAAAGAGCGCGCAGAGTCTTGGACACGCCCCCGGTTCTGACTCATCGGCAGGTCCTGCGACAGGAAGTGAACGCTCTGACAGCAGAGCGCCTGCGACGAAGGTCCTGTTCCCACTGCTGTGCCTGTGAAATAGCAGCGTCTGAAACCGGTAGGCTCCGTTTAACCAAGGGGGCGCTAAGATGTCACAACAACCGGCCGACAGTGCAGCCCCAGCCGGAGGTCCCAATCCCGCACCGCCTGGCATTGTAGCGCCAGATGAGGGCGCAGGTCCAGCACCCAGTCCGGTAGTCCCGATCATGCCACTAACGCTCCCCTATATGCCTGGGGCGAAATGGCTTCCCCAGTACAGCGGTGAGCCAGGCACATTAGCAGGCTTCAAGCGGAAGTTATGCAGCATCCTAGAAATGTACCCCATGCCGGAGAGACAAAAAGCTGCTGTGCTGATAGGGCAGCTAACTGGCGCTGCTGAGAGGGAAGTGGAGACTTGGGATACCGTTGATCAGGAGTCGGTACCTGCGATCTTCCTTAAACTACATGCCATATTTGAAGACCGCACAGAAACGGATCTCCGGATGGCCTTCTACCACTGTTCACAGCAACCAGGTGACAGCATCAGGGACTACGCGTGCCGACTACAAGGAGCCCTGAGAGCCCTTAAGCAGATTAACAATTTAAATGCTATCGACGAGAATAAGATGCTGAAAGAGCAATTTATACAGGGATTGAGATCCCAAGAGGAACGCAGAACTGTAAACTGGTGGTCCTTAGACCATCCGGATGCTACCTTTGATGCCCTAAAGGACATGGCAATAAAAGGGCTGCGGCCCCTGGGCAAACCTGAGGTGGCAACCCAACATCATCAGGCTGAAGTCACTCTGGAACCGGCAGTAACCCCCTGTTCCCCGCTAGTGGCTGAAGCCAAAGCGCAGGTGACACCTCCTAGTGAATTGGACTGTCTGCGCTCAGAGGTGCGCCAGCTGACTAAAAATCTGGCTGCTGTGATGAGTGCCCTGCAGCTGCGGAAAGAGGAAGAAGGGAAAATCTTGTTAGCTGACTGCCCAGAAGACGTCCCGTGGATGCACCGGAGAAGAAGGAAGACGTCGCCTCCCCGGAGGAGGACAACGCCACCCCCAGGAGCGACCTCTGATCAACACCCTCCTCGTCGAGAGATCACCTGTTACCGATGCAACCGGAAAGGTCATATGTCTCCACAGTGTCCTTTAAACGGGCAGAACCTGGGTCCGAGGGCCAACACCCAGGAGAATACCCGTCAGGCCCCCTAGACTGGAACCGCAGGTATGTGGGTGGGCGACCCTACCTGTCTATCATCCTCGATGGTATTGCAGTTCCGGCATTGTTAGACACTGGGTCTCAGGTGACCCTAATACCTGATGCCCTATATACTAAGTTCTGGTCAATGGACAGTCTTAAACCCCCGAGCCCTGACTTTACCGTGTATGCTTCTAATGGTCTTCCTGTAGAAGTACTCGGGACAAAATGTGTAGATGTGAAGGTGGGCAGAGAGGAGTTGAAAGACCAGGGGCTTCTGGTAGTAAAGACTGTAAATGAGGAGAACGGGTTAAATATAATTTTGGGTACTAACATTATCAGTAATTGTTTGGGAGAAGTTGTGTTCTTGCTCCAACAGCTCGCTGAGATTGCCCGACCAAGGTAGAAAGGAGTAATCCAAAGAGAGATCCGGGCCCTGGTGTGTCAGCAGCAAGCGAAGCTTACAGACGGCGAAATTGGTAATGTACGGGTCACTGACTCGGATCCTATTGTGATACCCCAATGAGTGAAATGATCATCTGGTGCAGGGCAGCCATAGGTCTGAGAGGACAGAATTACCAAGCTGTAGTAGAACCCCACCATTCAGAACATAGACCTACACTTATGACTGCTAGGGGAGTAGTAGAAGTGGTGAATGGAAGAGTACCGGTACGGCTTCTCAATTGGGGAGATGATGAGGTAAACTTACCCCGTTATGCAACCATTGCTAAACTACATGCTGTTGATAATAATTCTATTCTCCCGGCTGAGTCCTTAGACTCCCGCCAAATAGCGGAGGACAATGACCCGGCAACCCAGGTGGCGGAATGGTGTCAGCAACTCCATGTTGGGACGGACACCACTCCCGCTCACCAGAAGCAAGGGGTATTACGGGTGGTGCAAGAGTACGCCCAAGTGTTTAGCAAGAATCCACTTGATTTTGGGATAATTAAGGGAGTACAACATCATATCCCTACAGGCAGTCATCCTCCCATCAAAGAAAGGTATAGGCCCATACCTCCAGCCCATTATCAGAAGGCTAAAGAAATGTTGCATGATATGAAGAAAGCCGGGGTGATAAGGGATAGTTGTAGCCCCTGGGCAGCCCCTCTAGTTCTGGTTAAAAAGAAAGATGGTAGTATGAGAATGTGTGTGGATTACAGGCAGGTGAACCGCATAACACACAAGGATGCATACCCGTTACCACGTATAGAGGAATCATTAGCTGCTCTGAAAACGGCTAACTACTTTTCTACCCTCGATCTGACTAGTGGTTACTGGCAAGTGGCTGTGGCTGAGGAGGATCGTGAGAAAACGGCTTTCACCACCCCAATGGGGCTCTGTGAGTTCGACAGAATGCCGTTTGGGCTCAGCAGTGCCCCAGGAACATTTCAGAGAGTGATGGAGAATTGCCTGGGACATCTCAATTTTGAAACCGTGCTGCTATACCTAGACGACGTTATCGTGTATTCCAAGACTTATGAGGACCATCTGAAGCACCTGGCAGAAGTATTTGAGTCCCTGTCCAGGTATGGGATGAAGTTGAAACCCTCAAAATGCCATCTACTCAAACAGAAGGTACAATACTTGGGGCACATCGTCAGTTCGGAAGGAGTAGCGCCGGACCCAGAGAAAGTCACTGCCATCCAGAAGTGGCCGGAGCCGAAGAACCTCAAGGAAGTGCGACAGTTCCTGGGACTAACGGGTTACTACAGAAGGTTCGTGAAAGATTACACGAAGAAGGCAGCCCCTTTACAGGACCTCCTAGTAGGACAATCCCTAAAGAGCAGAAACCCTCCCTTCAATTGGGGTAAGGAACAGGCTGAAGCATTTCAAAAGATGAAAGAGATCCTTACAGGAGATGAGGTCTTGACGTATCCTGATTACAACCAACCGTTCCTGCTGTACACCGATGCAAGTAATGAAGGTTTAGGAGCAGTTCTCAGTCAGAAGCAGAATGGCCAAGAAAAAGTCATCGCTTATGCTAGCAGAAAACTCAGGCCAACGGAGAGAAATCCGGAAAATTATAGCAGCTTCAAGCTGGAGTTTCTGGCGCTGGTCTGGGCCATTACTGAAAGATTTAAGCACTATCTGGCCTCCAATAAGTTCACGGCGTACAGACAACAACCCGTTAACGCACCTGGAAACCGCCAAGCTGGGCGCCATGGAGCAGCGATGGATGGCTCGGTTGTCCAATTACCAGTTTACTATCAAGTACCGGGCAGGTCGAAAGAATGCTAATGCTGACGCGTTGTCCCGAAGGCCGCATGACTCTGACACGGAAGAAGAATCGGACGACCTGGAAGAAATTGAGCTACCTGCGTTCCATCGAAATGGGGTAGTCCACGAGCATCGAGTCTACAGAAAGCAGTATGGTGCAACGTTAAATCCTTTACCCCATCACAGCTGGAAAGAGACTCAGGACAGTGATCCAGTGGTCAGCTGTATCAAGGAGTTGTTAAGACAGGAAGGTTCCTCCTTGGAAAAAGATGCACCTATGTCAGCAAAGCTCCTGTGGAACGAGAGAAGCAGGTTGTTCCTATACCGTGAGAAGTTGTGCAGGAGATACGTCAACCCCAGGACCCACGAGATGGTCTGGCAAATAGTGGTTCCCAAGGCAGACGTCCAAATGGTGTTGGAGGCATACCACGATCAAGCAGGACACTTTGGCTGGAGAAAGCTGGAGACCCTGTTGAGATGCCGGTTCTACTGGGTAGGGATGCGCAGCTCCATCGAGAGGTGGTGTCGGAACTGTGGACCCTGTGGTCTCAGAAGAAAGGACTACGGTAGTCAGAAGGCACCCCTGCAACCTATCCGGACGACTCGTCCCCTGGAGATTGTGGCCCTGGACCACGTCAAATTGTCGCCAAGTAGATCTGGATACTCATACGCCTTGACCATGGTGGACCATTACTCTAGATTTCTGGTGGTTGTTCCAGTTAAGGACCAGACAGCAGTGACGGCAGCGAAAACCTTTCAAGCAAGCTTCTGCAGACCGCATGGGTATCCGGAGCAAGTATTAACCGATCAAGGACCTGCTTTCGAAGCCGATCTATTCAAGGAGTTCTGTCACATGTATGGGTGTAAGAAAATTAAACAACACCATACCATCCCCAAACCAACGGTCTTTGCGAGAAAATGAACCATATTGTCCTTGATTTGTTGAGATCCATACCGTTGGAAGACAGGAATCGATGGCCGGACTTACTACCTGATTTGGTTGACTTGTATAACCATATACCTGTAAGTTCCACTAACTGCACTCCAGCCTATCTTATGAGAGCAAGGCCCGGAAGACTACCAATGGATCTAGAACTTGGAGTGGTAGAACCGGAGGCCGATGACGCCATTGAAAACTGGGACATCAATCGGCAAGAGCAATACAGAAGAGTGCAAGTCTGTGTAGAAGAAAGTCTCAACAAGGTACGGGAGAAACAGGAAGATATTTACAACAGGAATGCTCCTGCCAAGCCTTTGATGCCTGGAGAAGTAGTATTGAAAAGAAAAAGGAAAATGCACAAATTGGATAACCAGTGGGAGCAAGAACCCTACGTCGTACAAGATTCCAAATATGACAACAGAAAAGTTTGTATCATCAGTAAGGACGGAGGAAGAACGATATCCACTGTGTCCAGAGACCATTTGAAATTGTGTCCAGAACCCTTAAAGCTTTGTGGAAAGAACCCTGTCATCAATCCAGAAGAAAGAAAAGAAGAGGTCATACACACGGATCTGGGAGATTTCCCTGCGGATTGGCCCAGACTGGGAGATGCTGTAATAATTCCGGTGTTGCAGTTTTATCAGCCACAAGAGGAAGTTCTACCTCCAGTTGTGCCTGTGGTGCCAGTTGAGCCAGTTCAGGAGTTACCCATTCCAGCAACACCTCAACCTACAGAATCTCAAGAAGGATCATCAGAAGCAGCCCCCCATGCTATGGGATCCCCTGGTGAAGCTGACTCACACCGCCCAGCCATCAGTACGCTTGCCAGATCCATAGAAAGATTGAGGCAGTTCTATAGTTTGCCGTTACGCAGTGCAGACAGATCACAACTTAATGTACCTGAGGCTACTCCACGTAGATCAGAGCGAACCACAAAAGGGAAGATACCCATTCGATACCAGCAGTAATTATAACAAACTAATGTGAATATTGTAAAATGTGTATATACATATATGTGTCTTTTCCTTATTGTGTCTTATAATGGACTCAGAGGCTGAGGACTGAGCCAGCCCAAGAACTTATCTTGTATATAGTTGCACTTGTGCATTATCTTGGTTTTACATGAAACCACCTTAACTACCTCTGAATACAAAACCCGTGTGGTGTGGCACTGAGTGAGGTCTGCATTCATATGTCCTGCAGCCCACCCAGGACCCAGTTGAAGGTTTGGTGCGGGTCCTTCACAAGAATACTGTGTATTTATTGAATGTTTTGATGCCTTAATACCTTTTGTATTTTTCTATATTTAATGTTTTGCTTGCAACGTTCAAGAAGTCCTTACCTCCCGGATGGGACGAGTTAATGTTTATTGTTGATGCATAAACAAAATGTCTTTTTGTATTTCACAGCCCGGGAGTGCTGTCTTTTACCATGGGGAATGTGTAGCCCTGGTATTTAAGGTACACAATACCAGGAGGATGAGTGGAGAGGTAACGGTTAAGGGCTCTACATGACATCACATACACTTCGGACACACCCAGCAGGGGTGTAGAGGGGTGTGGTTTTCAGCACAAGGAGTCTGAAAGTGTCTCCTGAGGTGGAGGGAGTGAGAATTAGTGCTGAGATTGAGAGTGGGAGTAAAGGGTTATGCCACACTAAACAATATCGCTAACGGGATCGCTAAAAAACGTCACTATTTAGCGATCCCGTTAGCGATATTGTTCAGTGCGGCAGCTTCCAGCGACGAGCTTCCTGCTGTGATCTCGCTCGTCGCTGGAATCGCTCCGACCCTATTTCATCGCTGGCGCTTCCGCTGGTAAGTATCTAATCGCTGTGTGGCACCTTTTCTTAGCGATTTAGCGGTATTTTGTACCGCTAAAGTCGTTAAGAAGATCGCTAACGCGATAGCGTCGTTAACTAATCGCTAAATGCGGCAGCATTTAGCGATATAGAAACAATCCCGCTAGCGATCTCATTAGTATGCAACGCTAACGAGATCGCTAGCGGGATAGCTCAGTGTGCAGTACTTAAGTCGAAAGGCACAGTGGAAGGAATTCAGAGTGCTTTAGGATTGGAGAAGTCCTGCACATTGTCACCGGTCACTGGGGACCGAAGTGTCACTATAGCTCCAGGCATAGTGATAAAAGAACCAGAGGCTTACTGGACCTTAGGTGGCAGCAAGCAGCCTTGGAGTGTCAGTACGTAACAGAGGTCAGTTGGAATAGGAACTTTGAGCCTGATCAGCAAAAGAAAGAACCTAGTTCCATCATTGGAAGGCTTCGATCACTATACTGACCGGGCAGTACAGCGTTGAAATAGCTGGAATTTAAGGAGTGAACTACGCTTTATGCTGGTTGGACTCATCCTGATTGGAAAGTTAAGGAGGCCCCTAACTTGCTCAGCCGTTGCCTCGAAACTCATCCTCCATCAACCCCATCAGCCTCCCTGGGTCCTGCCTGAACAACTTGAAGTAAAAGGTATGGAAAGACGCTGATGTGTGAGACTGTGTTATTCAATTGCATCCCTGCACAACCCCACCATAACTATCGACCTGAGGGAAAAGTCCCACCTGTAGGGGACCCGACATCTAGCTGCCTCACCATCCCCTCAGAGATCTACAGCAGCGCTGGTATAAATTACCAGAAAACTACAGGTGGCGTCACGAACTGTATATATATATCTATCCCCTGTAAATATACCCCCCAACATACGCCTGACCGCCAGGGCCACAGACCGAGCCACCGCTACCTGTGACAACCCCATAGACTTCCATGGGCTCGGCTCTGAGTACCCCATTGTCCTGGTAACCCACAATTGTGGTGCGTGGTCGAGACATGTGCACCAGGGAAGTCAAAGGATGGCGTGTGCAGCGCTGTCCCAGGAGAATATGGCGCCCGAGATTATAGAAGCGCCTCTCGTGTGAGACGAGAAGCGCCAGAAGCAGTGGGAGGAGAGGGGGAGGAAACAGGGGAAGTCCCTGTTAACTGACGACGGCCAATAGCCTGCAATGTGGGCGGAGCCACACGGACCGCCCCCTCCCCTTGAGGCCTATCCCGGCCCGAAGCCGGGGAGTAAATTTTAAAGTTGCGGCCTACCCTGGGCCAAAGCCGGGGACTAAATTTGAGTCCGTGGACGCGGTGCGATCGGAAACGCCAGCGGCGCAATTCTGTGCTGCGGCGGCGCAACGTCATGCGGGCGCAGTGCGCATAAGCGGTCGCGGTGACCGGTATTACAGTGCCCCTCATATACTCACTGCGGGGAAAGCCCGAAGATGGAGGAGGGAGAACTCCACAGCACTACAGCGACTATGGCTGTACATCCTCTATCCACCAACCCCTTTCAATAGGGGGGTGGAGAGGGCTCTTACATGCCTCCAGACCGCCACCGCTTTCAGGAGAGGTGGTGGGGGTAACCATCCAAGGTGCCACGCAAAATCATCATCATCCTCAAGTAAGGGTATCTCATGGGGAGAGCGGCCTGTTATAAGGATCTGTCGCCCCATGGTAGCGTGGCAGGAGGGGTACGTGGAGGCGACACTCGCACGATGCCGCCTGTTGTTGGTTTTTGGGAGATCGTGACTTTTCGTACAAGTCCCGTCGCCCATCCGTGCGTGAAGAAAGTAAAATAATAAAAAGTTTAAAAATCAGAAAAAAATCAGAAAAAAAGTGGGGTCTGAGAGCAGACCCTAGTGCCTCCTACAGACACTAAGCAAGAACTGGTTCAGGATTGAGCCAACAGAGGGTGTATACTGCAGGAGGAGAAGTTAATCTTTTGTGCTTGTATTGCTTAGTGTCCTCCTAGTGGCAGCAGCATAACACCCATGGTCTGTGTGTCCCCCAATGAGGCGAAGGAGAAATTAGAGTTACACTTACAATGACTGATAACACCTCTATATACAGTAGGTAACACAGGATCCACCATTCACAATAGATGATGTCACAGCTCACCTCCTCCTGTACAATGACTGATAACACCTCTATATACAGTAGGTAACACAGGATCCACCATTCACAATAGGTGATGTCACAGCTCACCTCCTCCTTCTGTACAATGACTGATAACACCTCTATATACAGTAGATAACACAGGATCCACCATTCACAATACGTGATGTCACAGCTCACCTCCTCCTCCTGTACAATGACCGATAACACCTCTATATACAGTAGATAACACAGGATCCACCATTCACAATAGGTGATGTCACAGCTCACCTCCTCCTCTTGTATAATGACTGATAACACCTCTATATACAGTAGATAACACAGGATCCACCATTCACAATAGGTGATGTCACAGCTCACCTCCTCCTGTACAATGACTGATAACACCTCTATATACAGTAGATAACACAGGATCCACCATTCACAATAGGTGATGTCACAGCTTACTTCTTCCTCCTCCTGTACAATGATGGATAACACCTCTATATACAGTAGGTAACACAGGATCCACCATTCACAATAGGTGATGTCACAGCTCTCCTCCTCCCTCCTGTACAATGACTGATAACACCTCTATATACAGTAAATAACACAGGATCCACCATTCACAATAGGTGATGTCACAGCTTACCTCTTCCTCCTCCTGTACAATGATGGATAACGCCTCTATATACAGTAGGTAACACAGGATTCACCATTACAATAGGTGATGTCACAGGTCACCTCCTCCACTGCAAATCAATAGTACCGTATATACCCATGTATAAGCCGAGATTTTCAGCCCATTTTTTAGGGCTGAAAGTCCCCCTCTCGGCTTATACGCGGGTCATATACGGGGGGTCGGCGGGGGAGGGGGATCATACTCACCCCTCCGCCGGCGCGGTCTCTGCAGCCCCCCTGCTTCTCCCACGATCTCCGGCTCCTTCCTGCAGCGGTCACATGGCACCGCTCATTAAAGTCATGAATATGCACATATTCATGACTTTAATAAGCGGTACCATGTGACCGCTGTAGGAAGGAAGCGCTGCGGAGAGCGCCGGGAGAAGAGGAGAGGCTGCAGAGACGCGCCGGCGGAGGGGTGAGTTTTAGCGATATTTACCTGTCCCGTTCCACCGCTGCGCTGCGTCCTCGTCTGACTCCTCTGGCTGTGAATGATCAGGCAGAGGGCGCGATGACGTAGTTAGTGCGCGCCGCGCCCCCTGCCAGATCATTCACAGCCAGAGGAGTCAGACGAGAACGCAGCGCAGCGGTGGAACGGGACAGGTAAATATCTCAGGTGCCGGGGTCCTGAGCGAACGGTGACACCGGCACCTGGCCCCCAGCGACGAGAGGTGAGTATGTCATTTTTTTTTTTTTTTTTACAGCAGCATATGAGGCCTATACTATGGGGCATAATAGTGCAGCATATGGGGGCATAATCTGGAGCATATGGGGCATAATATGGAACATATGGGGGCATAAACTGTGGAACATATGGGGCATAATCTGGAGCATATGGGGGCATAATCTGTGGAACATATGGGGCATAATCTGTGGAGTATATGGGGGCATAAGCTGTGGAACATATGGGGCATAATCTGGAGCATATGGGGCATAATATGGAACATATGGGGGCATAAACTGTGGAACATATGGGGCATAATCTGGAGCATATGGGGGCATAATCTGTGGAACATATGGGGGCATAATATGGAGCATATGGGGGCATAATCTGTGGAACATATGGGGCATAATCTGTGGAACATATGGGGCATAATCTGTGGAACATATGGGGGCATAATCTGGAGCATATGGGGGCATAATCAGGAGCATATGGGGGCATAATATGGAGCATATGGGGGCATAATCTGGAGCATATGGGGCATAAACTGTGGAACATATGGGGCATAATCTGTGGAACATATGGGGCATAATCTGGGGAACATATGGGGCATAATCTGGAGCATATGGGGCATAATCTGTGGAACATATGGGGCATAATCTGTGGAACATATGGGGCATAATCTGTGGAACATATGGGGCATAATCTGTGGAACATATGGGGCATAATCTGGAGCATATGGGGGCATAATCTGGAGCATATGGGGCATAATCTGAGCATATGGGCATAAGCTGTGGAACATATGGGGCATAATCTGGAGCATATGGGGGCATAATCTGTGGAACATATGGGGCATAATATGGAGCATATGGGGCATAATCTGTGGAACATATGGGGCAGAATCTGGAGCATATGGGGGCATAATCTGTGGAACATATGGGGCATAATCTGGAGCATATGGGGGCATAATCTGTGGAACATATGGGGGCATGATCTGTGGAACATATGGGGGCATAATCTGTGGAACATATGGGGGCATAATCTGTGGATCATACGGGGGCATAATCTGTGGAACATATGGGGGCATAATCTGTGGATCATACGGGGGCATAATCTGTGGATCATACGGGGGCATAATCTGTGGATCATACGGGGCATAATCTGTGGAATATATGGGGGCATAATCTGGAGCATATGGGGGCATAATCTGTGGAACATATGGGGGCATAATCTGGAGCATATGGGGCATAATCTGTGGATCATACGGGGGCATAATCTGTGGAACATATGGGGGCATAATCTGGAGCATATGGGGCATAATCTCTGAAGCATATTGGGCATAATCTGGAGCATATGGAGGCATAATCTGTGCAGCATATGGGGGCATAATCTGTGGAGCATCATATGGGGGAATAATCATTTTTCACCCTAGGCTTATACGCGAGTCCATACGTTTTCCCAGTTTTTTGGGGGGTCGGCTTATACACGGGTCGGCTTATACATGAGTATATACGGTAAGTGTGAATATAAGAAACTTTGTCATACAGTTTATCAGAATATAACACTGCTCTCTCCTTGTAAGAGAATTCTTCTTCTCATCCCAAAAATCTTGATCAAAAGAAGATCGCTGAGAAATCAAACCAAAGCTGCCTAATGACGTCTATGGTGAAGGGAAGGATGCGGTTGAGGAAGTAGATGCAAAGAGAGACAGTGAGACACAGAGCGAAGCTGCAGTTGCATTTTACAGTTTTATCTCCTCTCAGAGCTGAATTCACAGCTACACTGCTCATTATGTGCTACACGGAGACCTGGCTGTGTGCTTCATCTCTGCCACTAGATATGTGATGACTGAAAATGAGAGACAGACCCTGCAGAGGGAGAAACTGGTGATCTGTAATATGGGATACCTCCAGATGACAGGCACAATTCACCAGTGTCTTTTACCTTCATTACATACAAACAGTGAAGCAGAAGGTAGTAATGTCACACCTTGCTGAAGTTGTCCACAGTAGTCTTCAGACACAGCAGAGTGTGTTTTACCGCCAGTGGAAACTCATCTTGTGGAATCTGTGACATGGAGTCCTTCAGCATCTCCTGGGAGTCTTTGTCTCCACCATCACTCACAAACACCTTCTTCAACAGAAAATCATACGACGTGTCCCCCTCCTCCTCCGAGGCTTCCATTTTGTCATTACCCCGCTCTGTGAACTAGAGAAACAAGCCACAGTCATTGATCTTGAGATCTTGTTGGAAGAAAATAATTTCAGTATCAATTTCTCACAATTTTCAAGGTGTCTTTTTTGTTACTCAGTAGGACCCTTTATTATTACAGGGGTTGTCCATCCAGGATTGGGGTCCAAGTCTGCAGTCCTCTGTGTGTCCACAGACTTGTGAATTCTAACAGTGCAAAATGTGCGTGCTGTGAGGATTCTCAGAAGCCGGAGGGCGAGTGACTGCAAGTATGTGATTTGCATACATGCAGTCACATCCAGACTAGACATGTGTGACCTTGCTTATTATAAAGGAACAGTGTGGGGCCAGGCATGTCTAGTTGGAATGTGGCTGTGGCCAGAAGTACCCAAATCTCACAGACAGTGCAGGATATTTCAGCATTGTCCCAGTCACATCAATGGAAGAAAACAGCAATGATATGAACCTCAGAGGCCACAATGTCAACTTTGAATTGGCTGCAGCTCTCGCACATGAGGGAAGGCCATCAATATTCTACGCCAGAAAGAAGGATTTTTGGTACTTACCGTAAAATCTCTTTCTTGGAGTCTTCATTGGGGGACACAGGTTACTATGGGTGTATGTGCTGTCACTAGGAGGCTGACAGCAAAAGCTGACTCCTCCCCAGCAGTATACACCCACCGACAGGCACAGAGCAACTCAGTTGGTGCAAAAGCAGTAGTAGTAGGAGTACCTATGATGACCGGAGGCACGGCCTATGTGCCAACCCCAAGGCAACGGTCTAAGGTCTAATGTGGAACGGATTTAGGGGAGGGTGCTGTGTCCCCCAATGAAGACTCCAAGAAAGAGATTTTACGGTAAGTACCAAAAATCCTTCTTTCTTTATCGCTTCATTGGGGGACACAGGTTACTATGGGACGTCCAAAAGCAGTCCCAAGGGTGGGGATTCTAGGTATATTAGAGAGAGAGAGGAACTTAGGTCAGTCGGTGGGAAACCGCCGCCTGTAGTATCTTTCTACCCAAGCCTGCGTCCGCCGAGGCGTGGGTATTAACTTTGTAGAACTTCACGAAGGTGTGGAGGGAAGACCAGGTTGCGGCTTTACAGATTTGCGCCGCCGAAGCCTGGTGACGAATGGCCCATGAGGCTCCCACCGCCCGGGTAGAGTGCGCCCTCACTCCGGGAGGGGCTTGTTTGTTCTGGGATCGGTATGCCTCGTGGATCGCTGAACGAACCCAACGGGCGATGGTGGATTTTGAAGCTGCTAGCCCCTTGCGACGGCCCTCATGGAGGATGAACAGGGAATCCGCCTGACGAAAGGTGGTGGTTCTAGAAAGGTAAATTCGGATCGCCCTGACCAGGTCAAGCTTGTGGAGGGATCTTTCTAAGGGATGAGCTGGTGAGGGGCACAGTGACGGGAGGACGATGTCCTCGTTGATGTGAAAGGCCGAGACTACCTTCGGAAGGAAGGAGGGGACAGGTCGGAGGACCACCTTATCCTGATGCAGGATCAGAAAGGGGGGGCGGCAGGACAGGGCCGCCAATTCGGACACCCTTCTGAGAGAGGTGATGGAGACCAGGAAGGCTACCTTCCACGAGAGTAGAGTGAGAGGGATGTCCTTGATCGGCTCAAAGGGGTACGCTGTAGAGCGCTCAGGACCAGGTTGAGATCCCAGGGATCGATCGGAGGGCGGTAGGGGGGCGCTAGGTGAGCGACCCCCTGCAGGAAGGTCTTCACCTGGGGCGAGGAGGCCAGTTCGGACTGGAAAAGCACGGATAGGGCTGAAACCTGACCCTTCAGGGTACTGAGGGAAAGGCCGGAGTCCAGTCCCGACTGCAGAAAGGCGAGGACGGAAGGCAGGGAAAAGGTCATAGGTAAGAGGTTGTTCTTCTCGCACCAGCGGAAGAAAGCCTTCCAGCACCTGTGATAAATGCGGGAGGACGCTGGTTTTCTGGCCCTTATCATAGTTTGGATGACCCTTTCCGAGAAGCCTGCGCTCTTCAGGACCGCGGCTTCAACGGCCATGCCGTTAAAGTGAGCGACTGAGAATTCGAGTGGAAGAGAGGTCCCTGTGAGAGAAGGTCCGGGCAGTTTGGGAGTCTCCAGGGTACGTCCGAGAGCATGTTTACCAGCTCCGCATACCAGGCCCGACGTGGCCAATCTGGGGCTACGAGCAGGACAGGGACTCCTTCCGCCTTTATCTTCTTTATGACCCGTGGAAGCAGGGGGAGGGGTGGGAAGAGGTAAGGCATCTCGAACTGGGCCCATGGGATGACGAGTGCATCGCAGCCGAGCGCCATCGGGTCCCGGGATCTGGCCACGTACTGGGGGACCTTGTGGTTTGACCGGGATGCCATTAGATCGACGTCTGGGACGCCCCACCTCTGGCAGATTTGGTTGAAGACGGCCGGGTTGAGTGACCACTCGCCGGCTGCCAGTTCTTGGCGACTGAGGAAGTCGGCTTCCCAGTTGTCCACCCCGGGAATGTGTACGGCGGAGATGGCAGGGACGTGGTGTTCTGCCCAATGTAGGATCTTCCCTACCTCGGTCATGATCTGTTTGCTGCGAGTCCCTCCTTGATGATTTATGTATGCCACGGCCGTGGCGTTGTCCGACTGGAGGCGGACTGGTTTGCCCTTGAGGAGGAGCTGCCAGTGGAGTAGGGCCAGGAAGATTGCCCTGATCTCCAGGAGGTTTATCGGCAGGAGGGCCTCGTGTGTCTCCCAGCGGCCCTGTGCTGTGAAATGCTGGTGGACCGCGCCCCAGCCCTGCAGGCTGGCGTCGGTGGTGATGACCTGCCACCGGAGAGGCAGAAATGACCTTCCGCGTAGAATGGAGGAGGCCAGTGTCCACCAAGTAAGGGACTGTTTTACTTTGGGCGGCAGGATCACTGGGTGGTCTAGGGACGCTGGATTCTTGTCCCATGATGACAGAAGAGCAAGCTGGAGGGGACGTGTGTGGAACTGCGCGTATGGTACTGCCTCCATGGAGGCGACCATCTTCCCCAGGACTCTGAGGCCGAAACGTAGTGGAAAGGGTTCCGGTCGTCTTAGGGCTTTGATCCCCTGTCTGATAGAGTAGTATTTCTCCTCCGGGAGAAAGACTTGCGCCTGAACGGTGTCGAGTTCCATGCCCAGGAAAAGAATGCGTTGGGTTGGAATCAGGGTAGATTTTTCCCGGTTGATGAGCCACCCGAGGCGGGACAGGGTGCTCAGGGTGATCTGAAGGCTTTGATTGCAGTCCTGGCTGATTGCAGTCCTGGCGAGACGGACCTTTGATTAGGAGATCGTCGAGGTAGGGGATTATGAGAATCCCCTTGGACCGAAGGATGGCCATGACCGCCGCCATGACCTTTGTGAAGACTCTGGGGGCGGAGGCCAGGCCGAACGGGAGGGCTGTGAACTGGTAATGGTGTTCCTGCACCGCAAAGCGGAGCTACCTTTGGTGTTGGATGCAGACCGGAATGTGTAGATAAGCATCCTGTATGTCCACGGAGCAAAGGAATTCCCCCGGCTCCATGGAGGTAATTACCGAGCGCAAGGACTCCATTTTGAAGTGGCGGGTCCGAAGATGGCGGTTCAACCGTTTGAGGTCTAGGATCGGGCGAAGTGACCCGTCTTTTTTCGGGACTACGAAGAGGTTCGAGTAGAACCCGGAGAATCGTTCGTGCCGCGGAACGGGGACGATCATTTCCGCTTCCAGCAGTGAGGCGACTGCGCGGAGAAACCCTGGGCGATGTGATGGTTGTTTTGGTGGGTGAGAGCCGCAGAGGCGTCTCTTTGGGCGGGAGGAAAACTCTATTTTGTATCCGGACGTGATGATCTCCCTTACCCAGGCGTCGTCGACGACTGAGAGCCAGGTGTCCCTGAACCGAAGGAGTCTTCCCCCCACCCTGGAAGGGTTTCCAGGTGGGGGTGACCCGTCATTTAGGGGTGAATCTTTGGTTCCTGTTATTGGTTGGCTTAGGGGGCGGCTCTTGTTTTTCCAGTGGGGGGTGGACTTGAAGGAAGGTTTCCTTCTGTCTCCGTGGAAAGGGGGTCGGTCATGTTGGGTGGAGCCGCCTGGGGCGGTGAAAGTACGGAAGGGGCGAAAGGGCTGTGTTCCCTTCCTGCTGTAGGGCCGTTTTGTTCTGGATTGGGGTAGGGAGGTACCCTTGCCCCCTGTGGTGTCGGAGATGATCTGGTCCAGTCTGGACCCGAAGAGCATAGAGCCCTGGAAGGGCAGGCTAGTTAGGGACTTTTTTGAAGCTGGATCCGCGTTCCACGCCCTTAGCCAAAGGACCCGGCGGATTGCGGTGATGTTGCTGTTTGCCCTTGCGGAGCAGGCGGCAGCATCCAAGGAAGCGTTAAGGAGGTATTTGCCTGCTTTAACGATCTGGTCTGCTAGGTCGTAGAGGTCTTCTTTTGGGGCCTCCGACGCGACGCCCCGTTTGAGAATCTTTGCCCAGGCCGATACGGCTTTGGCCACCCATGTGGAGGCGAAGTTGGGGCAGAGTGATGCGCCTGATGCCTCAAAGGCGGACTTTGTCAGGGCTTCAATCTATCTGTCTGTGGCGTCCTTGAGGGCCGCGGCGTCCGGGATGGACAGAACCGTATGGGAGGACAGGCGGGAGATAGGCGGGTCCACCTTGGGGGGCTCGGACCATTTAGTTACCAGATCAGAGCTGAAAGGGTATAGGACGTCTAGCCGTCTCCTTCCCGGGAAGCGCTTTCCGGGGTTATCCCAGTGTCGGGCTGTAGTAGCCTCGAACTCCTTGTGATTGGGGAAAACCCTTGAGGGTCGTTTGACTTTTTTGAATATGACGGGGTCATCCTGGGTGACTGCCTCGTCCTCCTTAATTTCGAGGGTTTGTACGATAGCCGAGATGAGGCTATCAACCATGTCCCGTGTCCCTGAGGGCTGATCGTCCTCGGAGTCAGACCCTGCCTGGGATGTTACGTCCGACCCGGTGTCTGCCTCCGGGGAGGGGGACCAGGTAGCTCTGGGCGGGCTGGGGGCCGCTGATGGGCCCGGTGAGCTGGACGGGGAACTAGCACGAACCCGCTTTCTGGTTTTGTTCCTTGCTCTGCCTCTGTGAGGGTCGTGGTCAGGTGCAGGCGAATCGCCGTAGGTGGCGTTCGTAGCACTGGTGGCGACAGAGGGCTGTGGCATACGCTCCAGGAACTGTATGAGGGACTGCGATATTTTTGTCCAGTCCGAGAAGGACTGAGACATGGCGACGGCCCACTCCGGGGGCATGTGGGCGCTCTCCTCCCGGGCGTTGGTGGCATCCTGATGGGCAGACATGGTGGTGGTGGTAGGGACGCAGGACGAGCAGAGGGGGGACGCTTGGCCTGAGGCCCACTTTTTCTTACAAAGGGCACAAGCGTAGTGGATCACCGTGGGGATCTGAGCGTGTGCAGCGGGGTTGGGTATAGGTAGGCCCTGGTAAGGCGTGCGCTATTGTCAGCTGCTGCGCGATTAAGGCCTAGCGCGGTGGGCTATACTGCTGAGTGGGGGTTACCTGGGGTTTTGGTAGGGTCTGTCGGGTGCAGCCGGGGAAGCCCTGCGCGTCACAGGAAGGGGGAGTGGTCTGGCCGAGAACAATGAGGCGAGGGAGGGCCAAGATGGCGGCGCCCTGTTGTGTAGCGCGAACTAGCGTGGGGCAAATGCGCGGCCCTGCACCCGTGGTTATCGGGGGGCTGTCTACCCTGTCCCCCTCTGGTGGGTCCCGGAGCAATCGCGCAGCGGTGGCGTTGGGTCAGGTTGGGCTGGGGGGGGGGGGGGGGGTGGGGGTAGGGGGAGTACCTCTGTCCGGTGTGGTCTCTGTCCGGTGTTCGATGCTGGAGCCGAGGATGTCAGGATCCCTCGTGGGTGCAGAGGGTCCTGTTGATGATCCTCCTTCCCGCACCGTCTCCTGACGGTGCAGAAGACGGCATCGACCCCTTTAGTCGGGGGGAAGGCCACAGCTGGTGGCCGCCGTCTTCCTCTCAGCCCTCTCCTGGGAGAGGGGTGAGGAGGGGCGAAGCAAGGACTAGTCGCCCAGGATCCTCTGAAGCACCCGTGAGGGTGACAGAGGACCAAGTCCTGCCAGCGGGTCTGAGAGTGGGCAGTGTGGATTATTCGCACGCTGCTCTCTCAGTCGCTAAAGTGTGGGTAGGACAGGGTGAGTGATCTGCACCCTGTTACCCAAAGAATGAATCTGGAAAACAAAGGGAAAGCGTTAATAAAACACAAAAAAACCTGTATGGGAATAAAGACTGCGGATCTGGTGTTAGATCCAGGTCCGCCTCCTACAGACACTAAGCAAAAACTGGGTTGCTCTGTGCCTGTCGGTGGGTGTATACTGCTGGGGAGGAGTCAGCTTTTGCTGTCAGCCTCCTAGTGACAGCACATACACCCATAGTAACCTGTGTCCCCCAATGAAGCGATAAAGAAAACCCCTTTAAGAGTGGAGGTCACATAATAGGATGTCTGAAGCCCATTTAGGATTTTTTTTCTCTATTACAATCAATAAGCTGAGAAGCAAAAATAAAAATGCACATTTTAATGTGAAATTACCACTTTATCTTTTGCTGTGTTGGGGGAGGGTGGGGGGAGAAGGTACTAACAAAAAAAAAAAATGCTGCTTGAAAACATACCCTATGCCAGTCAGTGTAATTATGGCAAGCCCACAGCATGCATTAAAGGAGCTGTCCAGGCTTGGGGCTCAATTCTGCAGTCACTATGTGACAGCAGACGTATGAATCCTCATAGAGTGCACAGTCCGCATGGTCTGGATTCTCCAGTGCCGAACTAGTGGCAGCAGCATACACCCATGGTTTCTGTGTCCCCCAATGAAGCGATAGAGAAAGGCAATCTGCATACTTCCTGCCCCATCCCGACTAGACGTGTCCGGCCTTGCTTAATTAACTTGTATTGAGCAAGACTGTGCATGTCTAGTCGGCATGTGACCACATATATGCAAATCAGATGCTTGCAGAAAATCCTTACAGTGTGCATACTGCGTGCTGTGAGAATTCACAAGTCTGCAGATCTGAATCCCGAGGCCCTGCAACCCCTTTAAAGAGGTTATTGGTAGGGAGCTGTCCAATAAGGCTACCACCAATCAAGAGAGCAGTGCCTTATAAATTGGGTGCAGTGACCACCGTACTCCGGCAGAACCACACACAATGAATACGGCGGTGTTGTGCACGCTCCTCCTCTACAATATGTAGACAGAGCTCTGCAGCGCTCCAGTCTCAGGATCGATGAGGGCCCCACTAATCAGTAGGTCCTCCCATAGCCTATGGATAGGAGATTATTTTCATATTGAAGAACACAATAATGGGAGTGGAGGTACAGTCTCCAATTAGTCAATGGATGATTTTACGGCAGCAGTAATGTAAAGTGCAGATGCAATAATTAAGAAGTTGGGTATAAGATAACAAGAAACAAAACAAAATTAAATTGAAGCTAATGACATTTTATAAAGTCTACTGGATTCCATTTTTCACATTACAGTGAAAACCCCTTGAAGACTTTCTGGACCACCGCACACAACAGTGGCGCACACAAGTCCACGTACTGACGCACCTAAGGACCACTTACATGGATCTACAAGTCACTTACCAGAGGTTTTTTAGCGGACGGAGGAAGCCACAAGCTGTAATAGTTGTGAAAGTTCTGAAGACGACTGTAAACCGAGGAACATGTATCCAAGGACTGCAGCTCTTCATCATAGGACTGGAGAGCCAGGCAGAGAGCAAGGGCATCGCGCTGCCCATGTAGTACGTCCGTCATCATGGAGGACAGGTACTGTACCACAGGACCCGCTACAGAACAAAAAGGAAATTAGTAAGAAAAGATGCGCTGTATGAATAAGCAGCAAGTGGAGCCTTAACACTCACCATCTCCAGCCCCTTCAGACATTAGCAGCTTATTTCTGGCTTCAAGAGCCACAGTGACCAGAGCACTGAAAGGAAAAGTCTGGAGGATCGTCTCCTCATCCAGGGCAAAGCCAATTTGTTCATCCAGACCCTCACTGCCCTCGACAATGACGTCCACCATATCCATAACATCTGGGGGAAACAAAGGCATTTTATTAACACTTCTGACCATATTGGATTGTATAAAAGCATTATCTGAACATGCACTCTGGGCAAATGTCATTGTACATTAGGAGGAGGAGGTGAGCTGCGACATCAACTATTGTGAATCGTGGGCCCACTATTATCTACTGTATATAGTGGTGTTATCCATCATTGTACAGGAGGAGGAAGAGGTGAGCTGTGATATCACCTATTGTGAATGGTGGATCCTGTGCTATCTACTGTATATAGAGGTGTTATCAGTCATTGTACAGGAGGAGGTGAGATGTGACATCACCTATTGTGAATGGTGGATCCTGTGCTATCTACTGTATATAGAGGTGTTATCCACCATTGTACAGGAGGAGGAAGAGGTAAGCTGTGACATCACCTATTGTGAATGATGAATCCTGTGTTATCTATTGTATACAGAGGTGATATCAGTCATTGTACAGGAGGAGGAGGGGAGCTGTGACATCACCTATTGTAATTGGTGGACCCTGTATTATATACTGTACATAGAGGTGTTATTCATCATTGTACTGGAGGAGGAGGTGAGCTGTGACATATCCTACTGTGAATGGTGGATCCTGTGTTATCTACTGTATATAGAGGTGTTATCAGTCATTATACAGCAGGAGGAGGTGAGCTGTGACATCACCTATTGCAAATGGTGGATCCTGTGTTATCTACTGTATATAGAGGTGTTATCAGTCATTATACAGGAGGAGGAGGTGAGCTGGTGACATCACCTATTGGAATGGTGGATCCTGTGTTATCTACTGTATATAGAGGTGTTATCAGTCATTGTACAGGAGGAGGAGGTGAGCTGTGACATCACCTATTGTGAATGGTGGATCCGGTGTTATCTACTGTCTATAGGGTGTTATCAGTTCATTGTACTGGAGAGGAAGAGGTAAGCTGTGACATATCCTACTGTGAATGGTGGATCCTGTGTTATCTACTGTATATAGAGGTGTTATCAATCATTGTACAGGAGGAGGAGGTGATCTGTGACATCACCTATTGTGAATGGTGGATCCTGTGTTATCTACTGTATACAGGAGAAAGGCAACCACTAAAACAAAAGCAGTCATATAGTCAAAAAAGGTTACAAAAAATAGAAAAATCTTTATTAATTTACAAATAGATCAGAGACATAGCAGGGTTAAAAAGTGACAACCAAAGCCAGCATTTGGTCAGACCTCATCTGGAATACTGTGTCCAGTTTTGGGCACCACATTTTAAAAAAGACATCAACAAACTGGAGCAAGTTCAGAGAAGAGCGACCAGAATGTTGACCGGTCTGCAAACCATGTCCTATGAGGAACAGTTACAGGATTTGGGAATGTTTAGCTTGCAAAAAAGAAGACTGAGAGGAGACTTAATAGCTGTCTATAAATATCTCAAGGGCTGTCACATTGTAGGATTATCTTTATTCTCATTTGCACAAGGAAAGACTAGAAGCAATGGGATGAAACTGAATGGGAGGAGACACAGATTAGATATTAGAAAAAACTTTTTGACAGTGAGGGTGATCAATGAGTGGAACAGGCTGCGATGAGAGGTGGTGAGTACTCCTTCAATGGAAGTCTTCAAACAGAGGCTGGACAGACATCTGCTGGGATGATTTAGAGAATCCTGCTTTGAGCAGGAGGTTGGACCAGATGACCCAGGATTCCAACTCTACCATTCTAGGATTCTATGACTGCTTTTGTTTTAGTGGTTGCCTTTCTCATTGAATTTTGCAGTTTGTCCTGCAATTGTCCAATCCATAGGCGATGGGTGATATTCTATATATTATACTTGAATTATTGATATAGAAATATTAATTTTCATTCCATAAGCCTATTATGTGTTCCATCTATTGTTTTTGTATATAGGAGGTATATAGAGAAGTTCTCAGTCATTGTACAGGAGGAGGTGAGCTGTGACATTACCTATAATGAATGTTGGATCCTGTGTTATCTACTGTATATAGAGGTGTTATCAGTCATTGCGCATGAGGAGGAGGTGAGCTGTGACATCACCTATTGTAATTGGTGGACCCTGTATTATCTACTGTATTGTATACTGTACATAGAGGTGTTATTCATCATTGTACTGGAGGAGGAGGAGGAGATGAGCTGGGACAACCCACTGTGAATGGTGGATCCTGTGTTATCTACTGTATATCTATGCTTGACCAGTGTGACCAACTTGTCAATCACTTTTCCAAGCTATGCTTCAAATCGCTTGGAAAAGTGCTAGCATTCTGCAAGCTAAAAACGCTTGTGTTTTACCCAAGGCGGGGAGTTGCGGAAATGATGCGGACAATTCCGCAGCATTTCTGCAACGTGGGAACATAGCCTTAGGGCCCCGTCTCACATAGCGACACACCAGCGATCCCGACAACGATCAGGATCGCTGGTGTGTCGCTACATGATCGCTGCTGGGCTGCCAAACAGGAGGACAGCGACACTGCGGGTAACGTCACCTAGTTACCCGCAGTGTACGTTGGATACCAGCCCGCTGATGCAGGGAGCTGGTAACCAAGGTACACTTCCTTTTACACTACCTGTAAAATCCTTTTCAGCGAAGGAAGGAAGGGAGACACAGAAGGAAGGGCAAAAAACCAACAGAGGCAGATTCCCAACAACTTAAATAAATGCACAACTAGCGCTAAATACAAGTTCACAAGAACTTTAAACTACAGCCGCCTGCAGGACCCTACGTCCTAAGGCCGCATCAGCGGAAGCACTGACGTCCACCTTATAAAATTTCGTAAATGTGTGGACAGAGCGCCAGGTCGCCGCCCGGCAGAGCTGAGCTGCCGAGGCCCCTTGATGAAAGGCCCACGATGAACCCACAGCTCTCGTGGAGTGAGCTCGAATCTTAATCGGGCAAGGTTCGCCCTTAAGTCGGTAAGCCTCTAAAATGGCCGACCGAATCCAACGAGCTATAGAATCCTTGGAAGCCCGTTGACCACGTCGACGACCTGCTGGAATCACAAACAGAGAATCCGACTTCCGAAAACTTTGAGTAATAGACAAATAGAACTTCAAAGCCCGCACTAAATCCAATGTGTGCAAGGCCCGTTCCTTCGCATTCCTCGGCTCCGGACAAAGCGAAGGCAGTACAATATCCTGGTTAACATGAAATTGTGACACCACCTTAGGTAGAAAGTCGCCCGTGTGCGAAGCACTACGCGATCCGGGTGAAACTCCAGAAAAGGAGGCGAGCAAGAAAGAGCCGCCAACTCAGAAACCCTTCTCAAAGAAGTGACCGCCACTAGGAAGGCAACCTTCCAAGAGAGCAAAGAAAGGCTAACAGAGTCCATAGGCTCAAAAGGCCCATGTTGAAGAGCCTCCAAGACAAGATTGAGCCGCCAAGGAGACACAAGTGCCTTCCGCGGCGGAAACGGACGGGTTACCCCGCGAAAAAAGGAACGTACGTCCCTACGTGAGGCGATAGCCTTCCGAAACAGCAAGGACAGAGCAGAAACCTGACCCTTCAGAGTGCTAACTGCCAAACCCTTGTCCAGCCCGAACTGTAAAAAGGCCAACAAATTGGGAATGGAAAAAATCCTCGGATTCCTAGAAGAACCCGAACACCACGAAAAGAAGGCTTCCCAAGTCTTGTGATAAATCCTAATAGTAGCCGGACCTCTGGCAGCTCGCAGAGTGGCAATGACTTCGGCTGAAAAACCTTGACGGATCAAGATTTCGGTCTCAAGATCCACGCCGTCAAACGCAGAGACTTCAGGTCCGGGTGACGAACGGGCCCTTGGGTTAACAGGTCCGGGCGAAGAGGGAGTGGAAATGGAGGCGCTGCCAGAAGCGACACCAGCGTCGAGAACCACGTCCTCCTTGGCCAATCTGGGGCTATCAACATAGCCGGGACTCTCTCCAGTCTGATCCGACGCAACACCAGGGGAAGTAAGGATATCGGCGGGAACACATAGATTAGCTCGAATTGGTCCCACGGAGCCACCAGAGCATCCAACGCCACAGCCTTCGGATCCTTGTACCTGGACATGAACGTCGGTAACTTGGCATTGAACCTGGATGCCATCAAATCCACTTGGGGAGTTCCCCAACGGGAGCACAGCAGTGCAAAAATTTCCGGATGAAGACTCCATTCTCCGGGATCAATCTTTTCGCGACTGAGGAAGTCCGCTGTGATATTCTGAACTCCTGGAATGTGAATCGCAGAGATGGCTGGCACCCTGGCCTCGGCCCATACCAGGATCCGAGACACCTCCATCATGAGCCTGAAGCTCCTCGTCCCACCTTGATGGTTGATATATGCGACCGCCGTCGCGTTGTCTATCTGCACTCGGACTGGTAGACCGCTTAAAGGGACCGTCCAGTGTTGGAGGCAAAGGAAAATTGCCCTCAATTCCAGGATGTTGATCGGCAGGACAGACTCTTCCGACGACCATACTCCCTGAATCCAGAGATCGTTCCAGACACCCCCCCAGCCCGTCAGGCTGGCATCGGTGGTTATGACCGACCACCTCGGAGGGAGGAAGGACATCCCCTGGGATAACACTTCCGGACGTAACCACCATCCTAGAGACTCTCGCACCCTGTGGGAGATGATGACACTGCAATCCAGTGAAACCTGCGATCGATCCCAACGGTTCAAAATGAGCATTTGGAGAGCCCTGGAATGAAATTGGGCAAACGGAATTGCCTCCATCGACGCCACCATCAAACCCAGAAGGCGCATACACCTTCGAAGGGACATTGCTGTCGAAGACTTCATAACCTGTACATGTCGAAGAAGACTCGCTTGCTTGTCCGGAGGCAGAGACACCACTGCTCGTACCGTGTCGAAATGCATTCCCAAAAACAGGATTGACTGCGACGGTTCCAGAGACGACTTCTCCCAATTGACCAGCCACCCGAAGTCCTCCAGGAGCTGAAGGGATAGATTGCGAGCCGTCACCCCCTCCTCCTTTGAGGACGCCACAATCAAAAGGTCGGCCAGGTAGGGAAGAATCGTAACCCCCTGTCTTCGAAGAATCGCCATGAGAGGTGCCAGAATTTTTGTAAAAACTCTGGGTGCTGAGGCCAACCCGAATGGCAGGGCCACAAACTGGTAATGGTCCTGACTTATGGCAAAACGAAGGAAGCGTTGGTGGGCCCTTCCGACGGGAACATGCAAATAAGCGTCGCGAATGTCGATTGACACCAAAAAGTCGTTCTGCGACAGGGCCGCCACAAGCGACTCCATGCGGAATTTCCGGGTGCGGACATGCCGATTCAATCTTTTGAGATCCAAAATGGGGCGAAATTTGTCCTCTTTTTTTGGGGACCACAAAGAGGTTGGAATAAAACCCTCTTCCCGGTCCTCCGGCGGAACCGGTACCACCACACCCTTCTGCAGAAGGGAATCGACCTCCTGCAGTAGAGCGGCAAATAGCTCGGGCTCTGACGGAATGCGAGATTGGCAAAAACTGTCTGGGGGGTCGAGAAAGAAACTCTATAAAGTAGCCTGCCGACACGACCCGCGTCACCCAGGCGTCCGACACGCGGGAAGCCCAAGTCGGTTAGAATTGGAGCAAACGACCCCCCACTCGAGAGTCCTTGAGTGAGACCCTGGCGTCAGTCCGCCTTAGCGGGCTTTTTGTCAGCTTCCCGCTTGTCTTGACGGAAGCTCTGTTTCCAGGGAGTGCGGGATTTCTGAGAGTTCTTTTTTCCTGAAAAAGAGGGACGACCCGATCCCCAAGAGGGCTGACCGAACCGTCCCCTGGACCGAAAGGACCGCCGACTACTACCGGCACTAGGCCTGCCAGACGCAGAAGTCACAGCTCTTCGCTGCGGTAAAGCCGTTTCTTTTGCCTTTGCCATCAGCTCCGTGAGGTCAGATCCAAATAACTGACCACCCTTGTAAGCTAAAGATAGCAAACTTGCTTGGAAACCGCGTCTCCGGTCCACTGTCTAAGCCACAGTGCTCTCCTGACTGTGACCGCCGAGGATTGCGCCCTGGACAGCAGTGACGCAGTATCCAAACCTGCATCACTGCCATATCGGGCTGCATCCTCCAACAACTTGAAAAGCCCATCTACCTCGGATAGTGGGGATCCATCTTGCCACGCCGTCCGTAGACGGTCTAACCAGCTCAGGGAAGCTTTACAAGCACACATGGACCCTAGTACTGCTCTGAATCCATGACCCGCGGCCTCGTAGATGGATTTCGCCGCCATCTCCGTTTTTCTGTCCAGCGGATCCTGCAGACTCGCCTTCCCTTTAACAGGAAGTAATGAGGATTTGCTAAGCTGGGATAAAGGGACATCCACTTCAGGAGAAGGAATCCAATTATCAATCAATTCCGTCGTACACGGATACAGCGTCTCAAAAAACCGTGTCCCTGAAAACGTTTATCTGGACACAGGCGTTCCTTCTCCACTGCCCCATTAAGCTCATCCAGAGACGGTAATGCTGATCGCGACCTATGCGACTCCTGAAACATCCGGGCCGACTTACCAGGACGTCTAGTTACCTCCTCCGGTAACTGTAACGCCTCCCTCATGGCTCCAATAAAAGCCTCTGTACGGCCCAAAAGAGAGGCAGAGTGTCCCTGCCGATCCTCCTTATCCGAATCGGACATCTCCCCATCCGAGCTTGAAGGGGAACCCTCCATGCCCGAGATCTCCGAGTCGCTACGCGGGAAGGATGGCACCGGCCTGTGTCGCTTCCTGCCATGAGAGGATCTAGCTGACACCCAATAACCTAGGTCAGACAGGCCATCAATAGAACGAGCGAGGGCCTCCATTTTGACATCACTGAAACCTCCGACCGCTGCGCTTGACGCCGTCGAGGTCTGCGTGTCAGATATGCGAGACTGATCCTGTAGCGGATCTGGGAGACGGTCCGCACCTCCTGGACCCTGATCTGACATGCCCTCACACAGTATATGGCAGGTTAAACCTGTCAGTAACTAGAACAGTGTGGTTTCTTAAAGAAAAAACGAATGCTGAAGGGTTAAAGCTCTTAAAGAGAGAGCTACCCCAGCTGTCCCCCAATTAAGGGTTAACCGCCTAAGAAGGGGTCAATGTCGCAGACTCCCCACAACCTCTGTTAATGAAAAGGGTGTACGAGCCCAAGACAAAAAAAGGTGCCTCTTATGAGGTAACAGCTGCAGGACAGCGCAGTCTGCCTCAGAAAGGTGTCCTGCGCTGTGTGGGTGAGAGTTAAGCTTCTGCCCTGACAGGCAAAAGCGACTCACCCAGCTGGCCGCGGTGCAGTGTCCTAATTGTTCCTTCGGTTGGTCGGGGGGAGCGGAGAGTGAGGAGCCCGAGGAAGCCGTCAGTAATGGCCGCCGCGCTGAAGGAGAGAAGCCGGAAGAGGAGAGGCAGGGTAAAGCGCGCGCTCAGAGCGCTTCCTGCCCGCGAAAGAACGGGAAAGCGCAAAGCCACGCCCCCCGCCGGCTTCAAAAAAGCGCGCGACTCCTCCGCTCTCCGTTCCTGCCCCGCTCCCATGTCCTGCAGGCATCCACCTGCGGACAAAAGTACACAAGTCACCAACACTGAAAACATGTAGCAGCGGCTGCCGCAGCAGCCTCTGAAGCACTCAAACACATATTAAAATGTTGAGTACTCACCCAGCTGAGCGCCACAGGGACCCCCAGGGATTTGTGGCGCTGTGCCCATAGCTTCCCCCCCAGGGCGGGGTACGCAGTGACCCCAGAAGCGCGGTTTGCGTCCCCGCCAGGGAAGCAACCCTCATCCCCCAGGGCCTGCAGGGTTCTGCAGGGACCACCTTAAAGGGTAATGCAGATCCGCCAAGGGAGGGGTGGGGGTCCAGCAGCGCTGAGACCCCTGAGACCTCAAGACCACGGGGGTCCAAGTCCCTGTCCGATAAAAATAAAAAATTCTTCTGAGGAGCTGCTCCAGCAGCGACTATCCTCTGTGACCTCAAATTTTAGACTGGAGAGCTGGAGTAGGAGGAGCCCAAGCTGGAGGGGCGGTCAACACTCTTTTTAATCTGAGGTGTTCTATCCTGTGTGGGCTCCGCCTACCCACTAGTAATGACTGTGTCTCCCTTCCTTCCATCTGCTGCTGAAATGTTTCCACTTTGTGTGTTCTCAGCAAGACCCCCTGGAGAGACTGGAGACTTCCTTTCTCAGGATAACATATGCTACCAAATTTGTGAGAGCTGCAGTCTAAAGGCTGGGTCTCACATTGCGATACACCAGCGATCCCGACAACGATCAGGATCGCTGGTGTATCGCTACATTATCGCTGCTGAGCTGCCAAACAGGCAGCTCAGGCAGCGATCAGTACAAGCGACACTGCGGGTAACATCGCTTAGTTACCCTCAGTGTACGTTGGATACCAGCGCCCTGATGCAGGGAGCTGGTAACCAAGGTACACATGGGGTTTCCAGGCGCTGCGCGGTGCCTGGAAACCCGCTGTGTACCTTGGTTACCAGCTCCCTGTTTCAGGGAGCTGGTATCCAAGGTACACAGCGGGTTTCTAGGCAAAGCCCCGCGCCTGGAAACCCGCTGTGTACCTTGGTTACCAGCGGATCGCTGGTCTCCCGCCTGTCACACGCAGCGATGCGTGCCTGTCAGCGGGAGACCAGCGATCAAAAAAATGTCCTGGCCTTTCAGCGACGATCAGCGATACCCAGCAGGGGGGCTGATCGTCGCTGAATGTCACACACAGCGATATCGCTGGGGACATCGCTGCTGCGTCACAAAACTAGTGACTCAGCAGCGATCTCGCTAGCGATATCGCTATGTGAGACGGGGGCTTAAGGACAGATGTTAATTTACTGCTGGTCATACATCCACACATATACATATTTCACTACAAACCGATACCCATCTACTGAACCCCACCATTTCTCTGTCAGTCACATCAGTTTATCCTCCGGTAGGAGCCACGTCAATTGACGACTGAATGGCTGCAGCCTTGACAGAACAGTTTCCCAGCTTTCTCATCCTGATCAGACAGATCTGCAGCATATCACTGGCCGCTAACTGGCTGCAGCAGTCACATAATATCTCCCACTAGAAGGGGACAAAGCTGCTTTGATGTTGATTAGGTTTATGTATATCTACCGCATGTACTAGGTTGCTCTTTTAGGAGATCTGTTTGCCGTAGGTGATGCCCTTATTTTTCGATGCCATCTCGTCATTAGACTACAATCTATCTGCTCCTGTTACTCACAATCTCACAGTGTGCAACCGGACTACAACGACATAAGAATACTGAAATACAAACCATCAATGTGCGATATAGGAATGCTGACGCTGTCTGAATCCTGCATCCCCATGTTGATCTGCAGCATGCTGGCTTCTTGTACATAATCAGAAACTTTATCAGTGAACGAGTACGGGTTAGAGACCACCTTAACCAACGCCTGTGCAAAGAGACAACAAAGGACAAAAGTGGAGGTGCAGATGACACCATATTACAATTAAAAGCGTGGAAAAAAAACCTGTGTCAAGTTTTATACTTCAGAACTGAACTCGCAATTCTGCAGGTTTTGAAAACAGTCAACATTTACATCCCTCCTAGTTTGGGCGGTATTTATATCTTCAGTGGAGCCTTTTCAAGATTCGGTCATATTTACTGCACCACGTTTTCCAATTAAAAATGACCAAGATGGAAACCTGATGGACACCCATTATAGTCCATAAGGTTTGCCGGACATCGTTGGTGTTCACCTTGTAATGGATCTGGAGCTGCAGTAATTTTAGATGCTTTGCTCCGATGACGGGCAGAAGACTGAAACGGACTGACACAGATATGAACAGAACTCATGTTGCATTCACTTAAAGGCTATAGACATCTTTGATGTAAAAATAAATGATTTAAACATATGTTCGTGGGTTACCTTTAGTTCATAAAACTGCACTAAGTTTCAGTCCGCAACTTTCATTCCTTCATTCATTTTCAGACATCTGATGTGCAGCTTACAGCCCGATTCAATTTTCAGATTTTTTTTTCTTGTGGGAGTGTCTCTCCCAGTAATATAGGCTGGCTGTGAGGTTTGTGTGTATCCAGTCTTCGTTAGCTCGTATATCTTGCACTTTTTCCGCTATCTTGTTTTCTCAGATCCCTCTGAGATGCATTCTCCCAGCTCAATGCTGTGGGAATTTATGTACAACTACCTCCCTGTTGCTACCTCTAAGGCCTCTTTCACACTTCCGTTTTTTTGCAATCGGGCACATTCCGGCGAATTGTTTAAAAGACGGATCCGGAGTAGTTTGTAAAAAACTGATGTGCCGGATCCATTTTTTAGCTGGATCCGTCCTGACCGGAAAATGTGTAGTAGTAGTAGTAGTACTAGTACTTGATTTCCAGAATCCGGATCAGTCTTTTGCCGGATTGCACAAAAGACTGATCCGGTACCATAGACTTCTATTGTTTCCGGACGCCTGATGCGCCACTTCAGGCACTGTCAGGCGTTTCCGGCACAAAAAAACGTTACATGATGCGTTCTGTCCGGCCGCCGGAATTAAAATCTATGACGGATCCGGCAGAAAACGGACTAAACGCAATGACATGCGGCGCGATCCGGCGCTAATGATAATCAATGACAAAAGGAGATTTTTGTGTACTCATCGTAAAATCCTTTTCTCCAAGACGCTCATTGGGGGACACACAGACCGTGGGCGTTATGCTGCTGCCACTAGGAGGACACTAAGCAATACATAAGCACAAAAGATTAACTCCTCCTCCTGCAGTATACACCCTCTGTTGGCTCAATCCTGAACCAGTTCGGTGCCAAAGCAGTAGGAGCTCATAATAGAGTGCAATATGTCAACAAATCAAATAAACAACGAGGCTCCAAACTAAACAAGGGTGGGAGCTGTGTCCCCCAATGAGCGTCTCGGAGAAAAGGATTTTACGGTGAGTACACAAAAATCTCCTTTTCTCCATCGCCTCATTGGGGGACACACAGACCGTGGGACGTCCCAAAGCAGTCCCTGGGTGGGAAGCCATCAACAGATGAAGCCTCGTGAACCTCATGCATAAAAACGCTTAAACAGTCAACAGACAACTTACAGATGCGCAACAGCTGATTGCAGAATCTGCCTGCCAAGTGCCGCATCTGAAGAAACCTGAGCATGAATTTGGTAATGCTTGACGAAAGTATGAAGACTGGACCAAGTCGCAGCCTTGCACACTTGCTGTGCCGAAGCCTGGTGCCGAATGGCCCAGGAGGCCCCCACAGATCGAGTGGAGTGTGCCTTAATCCCAGCCGGGATAGGCTGACCTTTAACACGATACGCCTCTTGGATCGTCGAGCGAATCCATCTGGCTAACGTGGCCTTGGAAGCAGAAAAACCCTGTCTGCGTCCTTCCGGAAGCACAAACAGAGCGTCCGATTTTCGGAAAGATGCAGTTCTCGAGATGTACCTTCGGAGAGCCCTCACCAAATCCAAAGTGTGAAGGGCTTTTTCAGTACGGTGAATCGGCTTCGGACAGAACGAAGGCAAGACTATCTCCTCATTGATATGAAAAGCCGAAACGACTTTAGGTATGAAAGAAGGAGAAGTCCTAAGGACTACCTTGACCTGGTGAAAAATAAGGAAAGGCGGTTTACAAGATAAAGCTGCCAACTCCGATACCCGTCTGATAGAGGTAATCGCCACTAGGAAGACAACCTTCCAGGAAAGAAGCGATAAGGACACTTCCAGCAAAGGTTCGAAGGGGGATTCCTGTAAGGCACTGAGGACCAAATTAAGATCCCAAGGCTCCAAAGGCCTCTTGTAGGGAGGAACAAGATGTGACACTCCCTGGATAAAAGTCCTGACCTGAGACTTAGATGCGATCCGCCGTTGGAAAAGGACGGACAAAGCAGAAATCTGCCCCTTGAGGGAGGAGAGAGCTAACCCCGAGTCCATTCCTGCTTGGAGAAATTCTAGAATGGAAGGAATAGAAAAGACCAAGGGAGAACGACCTTTGTCCTTACACCAGGAAAAGAAAGTCTTCCAGACACGATGGTAAATGCGGGTGGAAGCCGGCTTTCTGGCATTGACCATAGTTGAGACAACTTTGTGAGAAAAACCAGCCTGACTTAAGATCCAGGCTTCAATGGCCATACCGTCAAATTCAGCGCTTTCGAATTGTGATGGTAAATTGGGCCCTATGAAAGAAGGTCTGGACGATCTGGTAATCTCCAGGGAACGTCTGCGACCAGACGTACTAGTTCCGCATACCACGGACGGCGAGGCCAGTCCGGGGCGACCAGAATGAGAGGAACGCCTTCCGCTTTGATCTTCCGAATCACCCTGGGGATTAACGGAAGAGGTGGAAAAAAGTAAGGAAGGCGAAAATGACTCCAAGGGAGGACTAGCGCATCCGAATTGATGGCTAGTGGATCGCGAGAGCGACTTATGAAATTCTGAACCTTGGCATTCAGTCTGGATGCCACGAGGTCCACATCCGGCGTGCCCCATCGCTGGCAAATGAGATGAAACAGTTCCGGGTGCAGGGACCATTCCCCTGAGTCTAGGCCTTGGCGACTGAGGAAGTCGGCCTCCCAATTGTCCACTCCTGGAATGTGAACCGCGGAGATGGGCGAGCGGTTTGTCTCGGCCCAGCGCAGGATGTGCGATACCTCGAGCATCGCTGTCTGCTCCGAGTGCCCCCTGACGGTTGATGTACACCACGACCGTGGCGTTGTCTGACTGGATCCGGATGGGACGACCGGCCAGAAGATGATGGAAATGCACGAGAGCTAACTTGATAGCTCTGATCTCCAGGATGTTGATCGGGAGACGGGTCTCTGGTAGAGACCAGCGGCCTTGAGCCGTGTGATGGAGGAACACAGCTCCCCATCCTAGGAGACTGGCATCGGTGGTCACCACCAGCCAATGGACAGGCAGAAAGGATTTTCCTTGATTCAGTGATGAGACATTTGTCCACCATTTCAAGGAGCTTCTGACTGTGGGAGACAGACGGAAGAGGCGACCTAGAGACGCAGGGTTCCTGTCCCAAACTGATATTAGCTCCTGTTGAAGAGGGCGAAGATGGAACTGAGCGAACGGTACTGCTTCGATGGACGCTACCATCTTCCCGAGGACCTGCATTGCGCCCGCAGAGAGTGGGAACGGCCTAGAGACAACAGGAGCACTCCCCGCCTCAGAGAAGCGATCTTCCCGGAGGGAGAGATACCAACCCTTGGGAGGTGTCCAGAATCATTCCCAGGAAAGGAATCTTCTGAGCAGGGAATGGGAAGAGACTTGTCTAAATTGACTAGCCAACCCAGGCGAGAGAGGGTGTCGATAGTGATCTCGACACTCTCTGCGCAGGCCCGAAAAGTCGGACCTTTGATGAGTAGGTCGTCCAGGTACGGGAGGACCACCACACCCGAGAGTGTAAAATTGACATGGCGGCCGCCATGACCTTTGTGAACACTCTGGGGGCGGTTGCGAGACCGAAGGGCAGAGCGGCAAATTGAAAATGATCCTCTCCGACAGCAAAACGTAGAAACTTTTGATGACCTCTGAAAATCGGAATGTGTAAATACGCATTCTTGATGTCGATAGACGCCAAGTATTCTTTTCTTTCTAGAGATGCGACAACAGAACGGAGGGATTCCATCCTGAAATGACGGACTCTGATGAATTTGTTTAGCAATTTTAGGTCCAGAATAGGACGCAAGGAGCCGTCCTTCTTGGGAACCACAAAGAGGTTTGAGTAAAACCCTTTGAATCTTTCCTTGTGAGGAACTGGGACGATGACCCCGCTGGAACGAAGCGTGTGCAGAGCCTGAAGAAAAGGAAATGCGAGATCCTCGGACTTGGGGGGGCAAGACTGAAAGAAACGTCTTGGGGGGGGGGGGGGGGACAAGAATTCGATCTTGTAGCCGGAGTGTACAAGATCGAGGACCCACCGGTCTTGAACGACCGACTCCCAGACTTTGTGAAACAAGAGTAGGCGGCCGCCTACCTTGTTTGGGACCCCCGTCCTCAGCAAGGAGTCATTGGGAAGACAATTTGCGAGAGGAGGAGCCCCTATTTCCCGCCTGAGAGAATCTGTTTCTCCAGGGCTGAGAGGACCTGGACGATGGTTGCGAGCCCCTATCTCTGCAAGATGGACGGGGTGCTCGAGCCGAGGACGAGGCAGAGGACCAGTTAAAGGAGCTACGAAATGGTCGGGAACGACTTTGGTATTGAGACAGAAAGGCCGATTGATTCTGCGCTGCGGAAGAAATTTGCTTTTGCCACCCGTAGCGTCAGAAATAATCTGATCAAGACGATCTCCAAAGAGACGCCCTGACCTATAAGGCAGCGAAGTCAAAGTCCTCTTTGAGGCAGCGTCTGCACGCCACTCCCGGAGCCAAAGGGACCTCCGAATGGTGATAGCATTGGCGGCTATGAGTGCAGCACAATTAGCTGCATCAAGGGACGCATGAACCATGTAGTCACCTGCCCGAGTAATCTGATAGGCCAGATTACGTGCCTCGGGAGAAAGAGGGATATCACTAGTTATTTTAACTAGGTTCTCAACCCAAGCCACCATGGCCCTTGCTACCCAGGTGGCCGCAAAGGAGGGAGAAAGAGATGCTCCAGCCGCCTCAAAAATCGATTTAGCGAGGTTGTCAATCTGTTTATCTGAAGGGTTCCTAATGGATGAGCTATCTGAAACAGAGAGCAGGGTTTTTGAAGCTAAGCGAGATACTGGTGGATCTACAACTGGGGATTCAGTCCATTCTTTCGCTACAGTTGCTGAAAATGGGTATCGTGCTTTCAGGGACTTCAGTCCTGAAAAACGTCTGTCTGGACGCTCCCTATGTCCCTGAACAATATCCGTAAATTCAGGGTGATTACTAAACACCTTGTGAACACGTTTGGCTCTTTTGAAGGAGATAGGATGATTCGGTTGAGACCCGGGTTCTTCATCTAACTTGAGGATTTTATTAATTGCCTCAATGAGGGAATCTAACGATTCTTGAAAGTCTGGCGAGTTGGGATCATCACCAATGTCCGACTCGTATTCCGAATCATGGTCACTAATATCTCTAGGAGAGGGGGAGCGAGAGCCTGAGCTCGCCGATGCCGAACCGCTAGATGGATTGGGAGATGCATTATGGCGGCGTTTTCTGGACGACCGCTTTGCAGACGCCGTGAGTCGGCCCTGTCAGATGAGGTCTCTCTGAAGGCTAACGGGCCCCTTTCTGGAAAAGGGACGCCCTGGCTAGAAGCGGAGCCACAGAAGGTATCCAAGGCCCTAGTCAGAGAATCCATGGACTGCGCCAGAAACTCGGGCCACCCTGAAGGACCTGGCTCAATGGGATCAGAAATAGGTAGGGACTCTTGCACGGTAGTAGGGGGCTCCTGAGCGGAAGAGGCAATGGGCTCTTGGGCACATGATGTACAGAATTGGGAACCATGCTTTGACGGCAGGGAAGCGTTGCATGAAATGCAGGCGGCATATACTACGGTGTAGTTTTTGTCAGCCTTTTTAGTGCCCTTTGATTGCGACATATTTCTGCACCTGAGAGCCTGCTGCAGGAGAAGGGTCAAGCGCTGTGTAGACCTAGTCGCAGCGTGCACTTACCCAGGTCCTGTGTGTGAACCAGGGAAGGAGGAGGATGGCGTCTGCAGCGCTGTCCCACAAGAAGATGGCGCCCGAGATTACAGTAGCGCTTCTCGTATGACACGAGAAGCGCCAGAAGCAGTGAGAGGAGAGGGGGGGGGAAACAGGAGGGAGCCCCATGTCATCTGAAGGCGGCCAATAGCGTGCGAGGTGGGCGGAGACACCCGGACAGCCCACTCCCCTTGAGGCCTATCCCGGCCGAAGCCGGGGACTAAATTTATGACTGCGGCCTAGCCCGGGCCGAAGCCGGGGACTAAATTTTTGGTTGCGGCCTACCTCGGGCCGAAGCCGGGGACTAAATTTGAAGCTGTGGCCGCGGCGCGAATGGAAGCGCCAGCGGCGCGACGATGAGCTGCGGCGGTGCAACGCAGAAACGGTCGCGGTGACCTGTGCCAGATGGCTGTACTCACTGCAGGGAGAGCCCGAAGATGGAGAAGGGGGAACTCCGCAGGACTACGGCAGCTATGGCCGTACTTCCTCAATCCACCATCCCCCTTCAATAGGGGGGTGGAGAGGGATCTTATATGCCTCCAGACCGCCACCGCTTTCAGGAGAGGTGGAGCGGGGTATCCGTCCATGGTGCCACGCGAATCACATCGTCCACATCGAGGGGTATCTCATGGGGAGAGCGGCCCATTCAAGGGATCTGTCGCCCCATGGTAGCGTGGCAGGAGGGGTACGTGGAGGTGACACTCCACGATGCCGCCTGTTGTTGGTTTTTGGGAGATCGTGACTTTTCGTACAAGTCCCGTCGCCCATCCGTGCGTGAAGAAAGTAAAATAATAAAAAAGGTAAAAAATGAGAAAAAAGTGGGGTCTGAGAGCAGACCCTAGTGCCTCCTACAGACACTAAACAAGAACTGGTTCAGGATTGAGCCAACAGAGGGTGTATACTGCAGGAGGAGGAGTTAATCTTTTGTGCTTATGTATTGCTTAGTGTCCTCCTAGTGGCAGCAGCATAACACCCACGGTCTGTGTGTACCCCAATGAGGCGATGGAGAAAAAAACGCATCCGGCGGTTTAAAAAAACCGGATCCGTTTTTTTTTAAAAAGTGCCGGATCGCGCCCGACGGCAAAAAAACGGATGTGTGAAAGAGGTCTAACACTGACAGAAGGGAGGGTGAGAGCAGAGAGAGTCATCAGAGTCAGGAGCAGCATGTTAAAGGGGATGTCCAGGACTTTTATACTGATGGATTTTCCTTAGGATAGATCCATCAATATCTGATCGGTGAGGGTGTGATACCCGGCACCTCGCTAATCTGTTGTTCCATGGTGTCGCTGTGGACAAAATAGCTCTGTTGTGGAACTGCACAACTGTGTCAAGTGTATAGTGGCTGCAGCTGGGTACTGTACAACCGACCCCTATGCAAATCAATACAGGCGGATGTGCAGTATGTACCCGCAGCCACTATAGCACTGCACAGCTCCACTACTGAACACTTCCAGATATTGATAGATCTATCCTAAAGGCACTGCCACACTTAGCGATCGCACTAGCGATCACGACAACGACTTAACCTGGCGAGATCGCTAGTGCGATCGCTAGTTAGATTCCAAACACAACTCATCAGCGATCTATGATTCCAAACACAACTCATCAGCGATCTGTATAACGACCTCTGCGGTCGTTGGGAAAACCTAGTCCCACCTGCGACGCTGGTGAAATCGTTCATAAAGGGTGTCACACTCAGCGATTCAGGCTCACCAGCGGGACACTAACGACCAAAAAACGGCTCAGAACGTTCATAAGCGATCAGCAACATCTCAGCAGGGGCCACATCACTGCTACATGTCACACACAGCTAAGTCGCTAACGAGATCGCTACTGCGTCATAAATGGTGACGCAAGTAGCGATCTCGTTAGCGATCTCGCTTAGTGTGGCATACCTTAAGGCTAGGCCATCAGTGTAAAAGTCCTGGTAATCCCTTTACTTAACTGATCCTAGTTCTGTTGAGTCTCTGCTCCATCAATCCCTCATGTTAGCATTAGACGCAGCAGCAAGACCTGCTCTCTCCCTCCCTTCTGTCAGCTTTAGAGGTAGCAGCAGGATCTGCTTTCTCCCTTCCTTCTGTCACCTTTAGAGGCAGCAGCAGGTTCTGCTCTCTCCCTCCCTTCTGTCAGCAGAAGGATCTGCTTTCTTCCTCCCTTCTGTCAGCTTTAGAGGCAGCAGCAGGATCTGCTCTCTCCCGCCCTTCTGTCAGCATTAGAGGTAGCAGCAGTATCTGCTCTCTCCCTCCTTCTGTCAGCTTTATAGGTAGCAGCAGGATCTGCTCTCTCCCTCCCTTCTGTCACATTTAGAGGTAGCAGCAGTATCTGCTCTCTCCCTCCCTTCTGTCACATTTAGAGGTAGCAGCAGGATCTGCTTTCTCCCTTCCTTCTGTCACCTTTAGAGGCAGCAGCAGGATCTGCTCTCTCCCGCCCTTCTGTCAGCATTAGAGGTAGCAGCAGTATCTGCTCTCTCCCTCCCTTCTGTCAGCTTTACAGGTAGCAGCAAGATATGCCCTCTACCTCCCTTCGGTCAGCATTAGAGGTCGCAGCAGGTTTTGCTCTCCCTCCCTTCTGTCATTTTGGAGATAGCAGCAGGATCTGCTCTCTCCCTCCCGTCTGTCAGCTTCGAAAGTAGCAGCAGGATCTGCTCTCTCCTTCTCTTGTCAGCATTAGAGGTAGCAGCAGGATCTGATCTTTCTCTCCCTTCTGTCAGCGTTAGAGGTGGCAGCAGGATCTGCTCTCTCCTTTCTGTCAGCTTTAGAGGTAGCAGCAGGTTCTGATTTCTCCCTCCCTTCTGTCAGCATTAGAGGTAGCAGCAGAATCTGTTCTCTCCTTATCTTCTGTCAGCGTTCGAGGTAGCAGCAGGATCTGCTCTCTATACCTTCCTTCTGTCAGCGTTTGAGGTAGCAGCAGGCTCTGCTCTCTCCTTCTCTTCTGTCAGCGTTAGAGGTAGCAGCAAGCTCTGCTCTCTCCCTTCCGTCAGCTTTAGAGGTAGCAGCAAGCTCTGCTCTCTCCCTTCCATCAGCTTTAGAGGTAGCAGCAAGCTCTGCTCTCTCCCTTCCGTCAGCTTTAGAGGTGGCAGCAGGATCTGCTCTTTCCCTTCTGTCAGCATTAGAGGTAGCAGCAGGTTCTGCTCTTTCCCTTCTGTCAGCATTAGAGGTAGCAGCAGGATCTGCTCTCTCCCTCCCTTCTGTCAGCATTAGAGGTAGCAGCAGGATCTGCTCTCTCCCTCCCTTCTGTCAGCATTGAGGTAGCAGCAAGATCTGCTCTCCCTCCTTTATGTCAGCGTTCGAGGTAGCAGCAGGTTCTGCTCTCTCCCTCCCTTCTGTCAGCGTTCAAGGTAGCAGCAGGATCTGCTCTCTCCCTCCCATCTGTCAGCTTTAGAGGTAGCAGCAGACAATAACAATGTAAAATTCCCAGATAATCCCTAAAAGTTTGCGAAGATTCTATGCAAAAATGGGTATTATACCTACCGATAATTCGGTTTCCAGGAGTCCATCCTGACAGCACTATGGAGGACGTCCTCCTCCCTCCTTACAGGGACAGGAAGCACACGAGAGGTTAAAAGGTCCCACTCCTCCCCCAATACCTCAGTGATTTGACAAGTACCATACCATGGATTAATGCCAGTGATAACACTTTAATTTACTTAAACATATTAGCATATATAACAAGATAGACAAGGGAGGGAACTAACCGTGCTGTCAGGATGGACTCCTGGAAACCGAATTATCGGTAGGTATAATACCCATTTTCCAGGACGTCCCCCTGACAGCACTATGGAGAGTACCAAAGAACCCTCCTAGGGTGGGACTACGGCCTGTAGTACTTTCCTACCATATGCCGTATGTTGTCCTGCTAGCACATCTAGTTTGTAGTGCTTGCAAAAGGTATTTACCCGAGCCCAAGAGGCTGCCTTACAAATTTGTTCTAATAATGCTCCTGCTCTTTCAGCCCATGATGCTGACAATGCTCTGGTAGAATGGGCTCTTATCTTTATAGGACAAACTACACCCTCAGATGTGTAAGTTTTTGAGATTATAGTGGTAATCCATCTTGCAATGGATGCTTTGGAAGCTTTTTTACCCCTATTTTTACCTCCAAACAAAATAAACAAATTAGGGTCTTTCCTCCAGAGCTTAAGGGTATGCCACACTGAACAATATCGCTAACGGGATCGCTAAAAAACGTCACTATTTAGCGATCCCGTTAGCGATGTTGTTCAGTGCGGCATCTGCCAGCGACGAGCTTCCTGCTGTGATCTCGCTCGTCGCTGGAATCGTTCCGGACCCTATTTTTCTCGTCGGCGCTCCCGCTGGGTAAGTATATATCGCTAGTGTGGCACCTTTTCTTAGCGATTTAGCGGTACTTTTGTACCGCTAAAGTCGTTAAGAAGATCGCTAACGGCGATAGCGCCGTTAACTATATCGCTAAATGTGGCCGCACTTAGCGATATAGAAACAATCCCGCTAGCGATCGCATTAGTATGCGTCTTTATCGTGATCGCTAGCGGGATTGTTTAGTGTGGCAGTACCTTTAGTGGCTTCTGAGTAATCAATCACTGCCTGTCTAACGTCAAGGGAGTGTAAAGCTTGTTCTTTTACGTATAATGGTTTTTCACAAAAAGACGGGAGTATGATTTCTTGATTGCGATTTTGCCAGGAAGCTACCTTGGGCAAGAAAGCAGTGTCAAGTTTTTAATATTATGTGATCCTCTCTGATCTGCAGATATGGGTCTTTAATGGAAAGTGCTTGAATTTCCCCTACTCTCTTGGCTGTGGTGATTGCTACCAAAACGCCGTTTTCATCGATAAGAGTGAAACAGGAAACTCCCTGTTTGGAGTGAAAGGATTTTTACAAAGAGCCGTCAAAACTAGATTTAAGTCCCAGGGGGGAGACAACTGTCTTATAGTGGGCCGCAATCTCTGGATTGCTTTGACAATCTAACTACCCAAGGATGGGAGGCTAATGGATAATCCATGTAAGTACTTAATGCCGAGATTTGAACTTTAAGTGTACTAGGTCTAAGACCCATATTAAATCCTTTCTGGAGGAAATCCAGAACTCGAGGAACATCCGGGACTCCAGCTACGGCATCAGACCTGCCACCTTCCAGACAGAACTTCTTCCAGATCTTATAATATATTGCCGACGTTACAGGTTTTCTGCTGGCCTGAATCGTTGTTATAACTTGATCTGATAGACCACGAGCTTTTAAAATGTCCCGTTCAGGATCCAGGCTGACAGGTGCAATCTTTCTGGGTCCTGGTGAAGAACTGGTCCCTGGTGAACTATGTCCTTCCACCGGGAAAGCTCGATTGGTTTTTTTGTGGTCATGCCGCCTAGAAGTGGAAACCAGCTCCTCCATGGCCAGAACGGAACTATTAGTACGACTCTCGCTCCGTCTTCTCTTATCTTCCTTAGGACCGCTGGTATCAGTGCTATTGGTGGGAATGCATAATTTAGAGGTTCGTTCCACCTCTGACTCAAGGCATCTACACCTTCTGGATTGTCCACTGGGTTCAGTGAATAAAACCTTGGTAGCTTCAAATTTTTTCTTGTAGCAAAGAGATCTATCTGAGGCATTCCCCATCGTTGGCATAGTAAGTGGAAGACCTCCTGGTTCAGCTCCCACTCGGTCGGGTAGATCTTCTTGTCTGCTTAGATAGTCTGCTACTAAGTTCTGCGAACCTTCCAGGTGTACTGCGGTTATAGAAAAGACCGTTTGTTCTGCCCCTATGAGTATCTTCTCTGCTAGATCCTGCAGAGATCTGTATCGAGAGCTTCCCTGATGTTTTATGAAGGCTACTGCTGTCATATTGTCTGACAGGATTTTAACATGTTGTTTTTTTTTTTTTTTTAAACGGTTTTGGTTTTCTTCTTAACGACTCCCAAATAGCATACAGCTCTCGATAGTTTGACGACATTCGTCTGATTTTTTCTGGCCATTTTCCCTGGAGAATTTTCCCTTCTAAATGGGCCCAAGCGCTTGCGTCTGTGGTTATTATTATGACTGGAGATGGAATCCAAAGAACTCCTATTCTGAGATTTCTGCTTTGCATCCACCAACTTAAAGATCTCTTCACTTTTGCAGAAAGATGGATCTTCTTGTCTAGGGATGCCTGATGACGATCCCATAGAAATAGAACTTCTTTTTTTGTAGGGTCTTGAATGAGCCTGTGCCCATCTGACGCATGGAATGCAAGATGTCATCACTCCCAGAACCTGCATAGCTCTTCTTATGGTAACTCTGCTCTCTACCATCTCTGCAATCTTCTTTTTTAACGATTGTTGCTTGACTTCTGGTAAGAATGCTGTCCTGGATCTGGAATCCAGTAATACCCCTAGAAATACTTTTCTTGAACTGGGTATTAAATGAGATTTTTCTCGATTCACCATCCAACCGAGACATTCCAGCACCGACACTGTTCGTTCTGTGTGATGATTTAGGACTTCCGCTGTTCGAGCCACTAACAAAAAGTCGTCTAAGTACGGTATTACAATAATTCCTTGGTTTCTCAGATAGGCTACGACTTCTGATATTAGCTTCGTAAATACTCTGGGAGCAGAAGCCAGCCTGAACGGAAGGCCTTGGAACTGGAAGTGGCGGGTACAGTCCAGTAGGCTTACCCTGCGAGATTGGATAAATCGTGACCTGTAGTGCACTTTTTAAGTCTAGGGTACACATTACCGAGTTTTTGTCTATTAGTGGAATTGCCGACCTTATAGACTCCATTCTGAATCTTTTGTACCGAACAACTCGTTCAATGGTTTGAGATTCAGAATTGTCCGCGATTCGCCTGATGGTTTTATTATTGGGAAAAGAGAGGAATAATGTCCCATCTTTTCTTCTAATTCTGGAACTGGCACTATAACCTGGGAAGAGATTAGATCCTGAGGATCTTGAAATATCCCTGAATTTGCCTGGACCGCTGTGGTAGATATGTATCTTTGGGGCGGATAGGATGTCAGCTCTATTCTGTAGCCTTCTCTTATGGTTTGTAAGACCCACTCGTTCCTGGTAACCTGTTTCCAGTTCTCTGCAGAGAACAGGAGTCTGCCCCCTATGTGCCTGGCGTCATTGTTAGGTTGTCTACGGAAAGCTGGTTTCTTCCGAAAGGACTGAAATTTTTTGGGTTTTTTCCTCTGGGAACCCTTTTTTGCTATCTGACGCCTCTAGGATATCATCTAGCGCCTGGCCAAATACCTTTGAACCTGCAAAGGGTAAGGAACATAGTTTATTTTTAGAGGCATTATCCCCTGACCAGGATTTTAACCAGATAGCTCTACGGACTGCATTAGACAGAGAGCTATTTCTGGCAGAAAACCTAACCGACTCAGCTGAGGTATCTGCCAGAAAGGCCGTCGCTGATTTGATAAGAGGAAGCGACTCTAATATTTCAGCTCTAGGGGTCTTGTTGGTTAGTTGTTCCTCCAGCTGACCCATCCAAAAAAACCATAGACCTTGCTACCGAAGTAGCCGCAATATTGGTCCTTGTTAAAGCCGCCGAAGATTCCCAGGCCCGTTTAAGAAGGATGTCCGCTTTCCGGTCCATGGGATCTTTAAGACTTGAAGAGTCCTCAAAAGGAATCGAAGTCTTTTTCGCCACTTTTGCAATTGGCATATCCACTTTTGGAATCTCTCCCAAAGTTTTGAGTCCTCAGAATCGAATGGAAGACGACTCTTAAAGTCACGTAACATTACCAACCTCCGCTCTGCGACCTTCCACTCACTCAGAATCATGGTTTTAATATGATCACTTATAGGAAAAACTTTCTGAATCTGAGCTGTGAGACCCCCAAACATCAAATCCTGTCTGGACTGAGGCCATGAAACATCTTCCATATGCATTGTACTTCTTACAGCCTGAACAAGATCTTCCGTATCTTCCACCCTGGCCTTTCCCTGGCTTCATCTTCCTCTTCTGATTCCGGTTTCGGGACCTCTTCCGACTCCCACCTAGGTCTCTTGCGACATGGATCCTGACTAGTGGGCTGCTGTTGTGAACTAGCAGATAAGGACGCTTGCACTTCTCCTTAATCAGGACCTTCAGGTCAGATAATAATGAAGATCTTTCTTGCTCCAAGACCGTTGGTGTACAAGAACAACAGACCGGTTTCTTATACGCATCCGGAAGCCTCTTGTGACATGTGGAACAGCGATTAGATTTCACCAAGGCCTTGCCTGATTTTCTCGCTGCCTGCCGAGGCAAGCTGAGGTTTCCTTGTCCTAAGTAATACAACAATATGTATACTAAGGACTGAGTCTGGATAATGAATCTTACATAGTGAGGGTGCTGTTTTTTTGCGCTATGCGCACTCACCCCCGCATCCTCCTACAGACTCCATATCCTGCCGCAGAAAGATTCACCTTGCTGCTTTAGGATTGCTATGGTGGCTACAACTCTTTCCCTGTGATTAAATCACAGAATGGCGCCCAATAGTTCAAACGCCACCACACATGCGCTCTTAGTATAGCGCTCTTTTTAGTGACGTCATCAGCGCCGCCTTACCTGCGTTCCATCCTGGGACGCACAACGATTGCGACCTAAAACATGACGCTTTTACCTTTTGCGTTCTGTTCCAGAACGCCTGAATCTTAGCGTGCACCTGCGATTCCAAATGCGACGCTCTTCGGCCTTTCTGCGATCCATTCCAGAACGCACGCTGATTCTTTGCGCCTGCGTCACAGGAAGTGACGTTCCGCTCTCAGACGAGGCCTGTACGGCGTTCCTCCCTGGACCAGGAGGAAGACGCCTGAGCCGAGAGCCTCCCAACGGGAGGAGCGGCTCTTACCCGGGAGCTCGTCCGCCCCCGGTCTTTGGAGCAGAGGGACTCCCAAGGAGGGAGTATCGGCCCTGGACCTCTTGACAGGGGGAAGGATTTGGACGAACCGCACGATCCCCCTGGGCCCGGTAAGCTGCGCAGCAATATCTTGTGTGTCCCTCCATGCAGGGACAGGAAAAACACTGAGGTATTGGGGGAGGAGTGGGACCTTTTAACCTCTCGTGTGCTTCCTGTCCCTGTAAGGAGGAGGAGGACATCCTCCATAGTGCTGTCAGGGGGACGTCCTGGAAAGGTGTATATAACAATTAATGGAAGAGTACCTGCAGCACAGCACTCTGGGGAAGAAAGATTCTCCTACAATAGATTTATACATGACAAGTGCGAATAACCTCAGCAGCTTCCAAAACTGTAGATTCAACAGTAAGGTAAAATCTACAGTAATAGAGGCTGTAACTCATGATCACCATTGATCAGTGCCAATGAATATTAACGGTGGCTTTCTCTTACCTGCTCTAAAAAATGGATGACCAACTCCTGCGAGTTCTCCTGTACTTTATCGAGTCTCCTCAGCCACATTTCCAACTCAGTCCAGGTATGCTCAAACACACCGCTATCACGCAGGATCTAGGAGTCGGATGGAAAGAACTGCTTAACATAAATTATCAATTTATATCCCATTTATGCCCAAATTAGGCATATTTTATTGCTATATCTATGAATTTTACAGAATGGAAACAAATCTTTCGATCAAGGTAAAAGTACAAATAAAGAAGTTGTTTCATCATAGGCACTGGAGGCATTTTACTGGGCATGCAGCCAATGTTAAAAGTGACAAAAGGGACCCTCAAACATCACAAAAAAGTGGCTGGCATAAGAGAACAGCACCATAACACGTCCTCACTCAGTTTTGTCCAGCTTCCAAAAAAAAACATTAAAAGATGGCTGATAACTGATCCTGCCAAGAAGGTGCAGTCCTTTGTTCTCTAGGATCAAAAACAACGCTGTGAATTATGAAGTTAGTCCTAACCCACCTTAATAACTAACATTCTGGTCGAGGACTTTAGTTGCGCTTTGTTACACGTCACAAACATTTTCAGGAGCAAATAAAATACAGTCTTTTCCCCTCCAACATCCGCTGCATCCTGCAAATAAAAATAAATAAATATTAATTCTTTTTTAATTTCTTATATAATAAAGAAAATGTTAAAAAAAGTACATACATATTCTATATATACAATATACACCACACACACACACACACATATATACAGGGTGGTCCAAAAGTAGGTGGACAGAAAATAATAACTCTATTACACATACTTTTGGACCACCCTGTATATACATATATATACACACACACAGATATATATATATATATATATATATATATATACACATACAAAAAAATAATTGTAAAAAGTGTGTATTATGTAAGAAATTAATCACTGCAGAATAAAAAAATAATTAAACATACATACATCTAATGAAATAATTTATTATTTAGAATTTATATTTAACTTTTTTTTTCATTCAGAGATGATTCATTTCTTAACATGTGTTTATAACAGATAAAGCTCCTGTTTATGGATATAAAGGTACAAATGATCTAGGACGAACCTGTATTTTGAACCAAGAAAATTTGCTGGCTGGAAGCTCTAGCGCCACCTGAAGGATCTGATGCTGGAGTACAGGAGGCACCTCGGTACGGATCCCTCTCTCGTCCACAATTCCTAAGGTGGAAGACAAAAAGTAATACATCAAAGCCTGCAGGAATAACGCATAGGTTGGCAGGGCATGCTGGGAGTTGTAGTTTTGCAATAACTTGGAGAAACCCACATGTTGGAGAACCCTGGATCTAATATACGGTCAATTGTTTTATACTGTGGAGGACTTATGGCCCCGGTATTCATGGCCGCTCTCCATTGAAGTCTATGGCAGACACACAACAGCCATTTATCCAAGTAAAAGATTACTATACTATATAGTAGATCAATAAAACATACCTTTAAAAAAAAAAAAGTTAAAGGGTACGCAGAGCTGTGCAACTTTTATATGTTCATCCAGGACAATAAAAACTAAAAATGAAGAAAATTTGTTTTCTGTACACAGCTGTAATGCAGACCTATGTGTCACCATAGTAACAGACTACAAATACACGTGCGTGTAGTCTGGTGCCATTTTTTCTATTTTATCGGCAGCTGGATTAGTGACATAAGACTGCAGGCTGAGGCTACAAATACTTCTCAATTATTGCCTCATTTGTACATTTTAGAGCTGTATACCTAGATGCCCTTTAAAGGCTTTGGCCCATTCAGATACCTACCATTCATTAAAAGTTGCGTAAACTTGGCCTAAAAGAGTAAATTGCCATTCTCCTGTTTCTCTGGCTCTTTTACATAATGTCTAAATTTATAACTTAGAGCTGAGATGTTTAATTAGTCACAAACAGGGTAAAAATAGAGTGCGAGGGCAGCGATTAAAGATCTCAATAACAGACTGGCAGGTAACCTAGAAACAGGCAGGACCGCACTGTTCCCCCAGCAAGAAAGGATTCCAACCAGGAAGCGTGAGATTCAATTAACTCCCACCACTAAGCCAAACTTTTATCCAAAATCAGCTTCAAAGAGAACTGATTTTTTATCATTAGAAAACTTGAAAGTAGGTCACAGAGACCCTGCGATAGAGGCCGGGGCGAGAGGAAAAGAACGGTTACCTGATGGGCGATGTGCACTTTACTTACCTCGAAGCAGTTTACTGAAATCAAAATTACTCTGCGACACCAAATGGGGCACCACCCTCTGGTACAAGCACAGGACCTGCAGGAGAGAGGCCTTCACCAGCGTGCTCTGAAAGTCAGCTGAGAGAGGACAGAACGTCGAGAAGTTTTATTATGGGAAACGACCTACTAGTTGTAAAAAACAGACATCATAGGATATTACAGACTTGTATTAAGCTTAAAGGGGTCGTCCGGCCTTATGATACAAGTACTCACCGATGACAGCTGATTGATGGGGGGTGCCGGGTGTTGGACCCCGACCGAACAGACATTGATGACCTATCCTAAAGACCCCGTCTCACATAGCGAGATCGTTAAAGAGCGTCCCCGATTTTGTGACGCGCCAGCGATCTCACTACATGTGACATGCAGCGGCGACCAGAACCCCTGATGGGTATCGCTGATCGTCGTCGAATGGCCTGGACCATTTTTTCATCGTTGGTGTCCCGCTGGCCAGCGCGCATCGCAGTGTGTGACAGCGGGAGACCAACGATCAGCGAGCTCCCAGCGCTGTATGCAGAAGCTGGTATCCAGGGTACACATCGGGTAATTAGGCGCCCCGCAGCGCTTAGTTAACCGATGTTTACCCTGGATACCAGCGTGCTCGCTGGTCCTGATCGCTGGTGAGTTTGCCTATGTGACAGCTCACCAACGATCAGCTAACGATGTCCCAGCGATCCCATCCACGTCGGATCGTTGGTGGGATCGCTGGGATATTGAAGCATGTAACGGGGCCCTAAGGGTAAGTCATCAAGGCTACGGTAGTGCACAACCTCTTTAAACCCCTCTTACACATAAGACTATTGTGGGCCAAACATGCTGATAATGACAGGTGCGGCTGACAATCTAATGTCTATGGGGGCTACAAACAAATGATTGCTGGGGGGAGATAAGGATGTGGCATGCCCGATTTTGGACTGGACTGCTGATCCTTTTGATCTCCCTGTGACAAGCCGCAGCCAGAGATGCAAAGCAGCCGCTCTCATAGAGAACACAGAGGCGCTCAACCTTTCCCATTCAACAGCATGTAGAGATCTTGACAATGGTGAGTTGCAGCAAATGTTGCATCGTCCTCATCAGTCAACAATTCAGCAATTTCATAGTGTTATTTTCGCACTGCATTACCATTAATAGCGCCGCCATTACCCAGCAAGAAGTCGCCGTCACCCAGCTTTTCTTGATGTCTGAATGCTAAATCTACTCATTTAAAAGAATTACTATTATTCCACTAATGTCGATAATAAAGTAACATCTTCCAACAATGTCAGATCATCGCAGGATCTGACAAGTGTGAACCTAAATAAAAGGGTGGCGGCAACAAGAAAGTACTGTGCCAATTTATCTCCGGTCACCCTTTATAGTTAGTGGAAGCCCATGCAGCCACCAGGGCAGTGAGCGGAGCTGACAGCAGGCAAAGCAGCGGTGTGTTTTCTTTGTGTCCCTGTCATTTCATACTGGAAATCAGCGAAGACTACTGAGCTACCAAACTTTCAACGATATGTCACCAATGTGTGCGACCAGAGAATCCCTTTAATTAGTAATAGAGGAGCAGGAGAAGGATGTAGCACTGCAAAAATAGCTAGATAATACTAACTGGAAGACTAGATGACAACCCTATTGGCAACCATAATAACAGCCACACTGGTTGTCACTATGACTAATCTTTTTCACGTTTGTGTCTTTAGGATTTTTTTTTTTCAAGAATGACTTACTATTCTTCTCTGTTGCCAATTCTGGAAATTCGTCAGTAACGGCGCTCACGTGTTTTACTTCGAGAGCTTTAACATCTTCTCCCTTGTCAGCAGTGTCCGTCTCTTCTTGCTTCAGGAGGGATTGCCAGGTGGCTACGACGGTGTTCACATCTGGCAAAAGCTAAAAGGAAGAGCAGAACACATCAGTACACGACTCTACACAAGTGAACGGGGCTGCGGTGCCGTTCCCTGCCCGGCCGGTGGCATGGATGTAGAGGAACACATTCTACGTATCATGAAGTCCCGATAGTGATAGGTTATCAATTACTATGGTAGAAAAATTTCCTTTAAAGAGGGAGGAAACTTTTTTTTTCATTCACGTATTATGTATGCATAGCGCTGCCATCCTCACCTTGCCCAGAGCTTCCCTATATTTCTGGGCAACATCAGCCATGGTTGCGGGAGTGTAGATGTCAGACTTCTGCCAGGCGTCTTCTTTAAGGCAGTGATTGATGTTCTGCTCTGCCCTTTTCAGGAGGGAGGACATGAGCGATAGGACGGTGTACTTCAATATTTTGTTTGGCACCTAAGAAGATTATTATAAAACAATATGTTGCCATAATGAACAATCGACGTACAATTACGGTAATATTCCAAAATTATAAGAAAATAAACCCATGTCACAGCCAACCTAACCCTGACCTAGTAATGCATGCGTGTCCATCTTTCTTCATAGCTCAGAATGTAAATGATTTTCCCATCCTGCTAAAGGTCCTATGCAGACATCGATTTTTCACATCCATGTTTTATGTTCTTCAGCAATAGAACGCTCGCTTTTTTTTTTCTTTTTTGCATTACACAACTAATTTGGCCATAAGCTCATTGATGCGATAGTGATGGCATACGCTAGCATTACACCACCTAATTTGACACTTGAGACCAGCTCCAAGTTCCCCTGGGTCAGGAATAGTGATGTTCAGACAGAAAATCTGAATCTGATCTCAGAAATCAAGGCGATCAAATTATTAAAGAAGTTTTAAACACCAAAGACACTTAGTATGAAAGAACAGCTATCAGACTTCTGCATGTATTTTAGGGGGCTCTCACAATGGGTTCAGGCACCTGTTCAGTGGTCCAGTCGGGGATTATGTCTGAACCCCCCGCAATACAGGATTTGAGCCAATGCACCGACGGGGTCATAGACTATAATGGTGTCGACGTGCACTCCATCGTACATAATTTTCAGGAGTGTACGCGGACACTCAGACACAGTCTACTACATTAGACTACAAATAAATTTTGCAATTTAAAAAATGTTGCACAGTTTGCCTTCTGTAGCCTCTGTGCTGCACTGATTGTTGCCTGCTGCAGAGTGAGTTAACTGGGAAACAGTCAGTATGCTCATTTTGAAGGCGAGTTTGTCATCTCTTTTTCAGAGCAGATTTATGATCACATGAACATTCAGCTCTCCTTTGATGTCTTTAGTAGTCACAAATCAGCTAGAATCAGATATCGTAAAATACAGAAAGCAAATAATCTCCTGGGAACAAGCTCACTGACAGATTTTAGTTAAAAGGGTTATTAAGGTCTAAAACAACAAGTCTGCAGTCAGTCACTATGTGACTGCAGACTTGTGAATTCTCAAAGCACAAGCACTGCACGCTCTGAGGATTCTCCGCTGACAACGCCGATATGTGATATGCTTACTGGCCACAATCCGACTAGACATGTCCAGCCTCGCTCAATACACTTTCATTGAGTGAAAGGGCACATCTAGTCTGCACGTGACCGCATGTATGCAAATCACATTCTTATGGTCACGTGACCGCAGATCCTGGCTTTAACATCGGAGAATTCTCACAGGGCGCAGTCGTTTAATCTGGTTCTGCAGGCATGAATGTGCAAGGAAAAAAAATAATAATTAAGAAAAATAAATACACATTTATGTGTATTGCTACTTTATCAATATCATGTCATGAACTCACATTTAACCCTTGGGTGAACATTGACTTGTTACAAACAGGAGCCATAGTCGTTATCATCACCATATTTATCAGACGGGGGACAGGGACAAACTCCGTGGTCTTGAAAGCCACCGATACTGGAGGCTGGGCCTCATAAATCTGAAAAGACAAGAGTGACCAGGTATAAACGGCAAGTCAGTCAGTCAGGCCGGTAAACTATATATTCGGCATTTTCTTAAGATCTGGGTCATGATTTCTCTTTAGGAGCCATGACGCAGTGTTGGGTCCGTAGTACAACCGTTACTAAAGACCGACACACCCCATTAATTAATAATGGGTCCGGCATGGCGTCCATCACTTTGAAGGAACTAAAGGCTGCATCTGAAAACACAAGCCGATTTCACAATGATTTTGAAGGCAATACCAGGTTTCATCTGCAAAAGACCCACGCATGCAATATGACAGGTATATCTTTTATGCAAAGCTGAGTGATCGCTCTTGTGTGCAGGACCTTCACTCTTCTTGTTAATTGTGTAATGTGTTACTCTGTAAAGTCTTATATCGTGTACACATGTCCTCTCAGATTTGCAAAAGTGCTGCAAAATATGCTGGCGCTATAGACATAAGATTATTATTTTAACCAATATGACTTTAATTACAGACCCTTATAAGAATGTCACCCAGTAGCAGCTATAGACAAATGTGTATAACAAACTGACAGAACCGGTCATTTATACTAGATTGTATGGAGTTAGGCCTTCATCACACACTAGGCCTCGTTTTTCAAAGCGGTCTTTAGCTGCCCATAGAAACCAATCAGAGCTCAGCTTTCATTTCAAATACTGCAGTGGAAAGCTGAGCTCTGATTGGTTACTATGGGCAAAGAAGACAGTTCAATTTCATCTCGATAGATGAAGCCCATTTCATTATTATTATTTGAGAACCTATCACGATTACATGGCTGCGCTTTTGATTTAAGAAAACAACGGGCAGCCACAGGCTGACGACTTTACTGAATAAGACTTTTGAAAAATGTGGCTTTGCAGGAGTGCAAACATGGCAGCCATGGGTGGTGTTCAGGAGGCCACCAGATGCCATGCTGATCAGGTTGTCAGTGGGTCGATAAACGCCCGGATTGGCCCGCCTGACTTAAATGGTGATGTCAGATGAACAACAGCATTTAACGTTTTTGACAGATCGGATCTTAGCTGGTACAGGCAGATACGGGGGCTGGTGAGGGCACAGCTCTTGGGCTTGCTCCATAAACCTCCACCTGACATGCGCCATACTTGTACGCCAGATGTCGAGAAGGGGTTAAAGTAACGTGTTACAGTGGAAAAAAAGCCAACAAAATGGCCCCAAAATACAGCGAAAAATGCTGTTTTAATAATTCACATCATACTATTCACAGAGAATGAGGGGATGTAATGGACGACATCTGGTTCTGACCTTTCTAAGTAGTCGTATATTATCCAGCCAGGTTGACTTGATCCGAGGAGTGAAGGAGTACTGAATTTCCTTAAAGTATCTGCCCAGCAAGTCCGGACAAACTTTTAGCACATTTACTACCAGTGCGCCCACTAATTCATCTTCAGTTGCCGTCTTCAGTCCAACAAGAAAACGTAGAAGGACCAGATTACCAGCCCTAGTCAGAAAAAACATAATACCAGCACATATAAAATAGGATTTTAAATATTTATTGAATTTTATAATATTTATTTTATTATTTTAAAATAATATATTTTTTAAAACTTTCTTAAAATTTTAAGGAGTTCCTGCAGTCTTTTTTTTTTAAAAAAAACAAACAAAAACAAATGAGCATACTGGTAACTTTCTCTGCAATCTGCTATGTCCTGGGATACATTCAGGCTATAAAAGTTAAAGGGTGCAACATTTTTTAACAAAACCCTTTTGCAAAACAAATGGTTTAGAGACAAAAATAGAGAAAATGTAGGAAAACCGGACAAAATTAAGGACGCCATCTGCATGACTGCAATGGATAATGGCTCCATTTTTTTCTATAAATGTAGATAAATCTTCCCCCCTTGTGTATCCCCATGCTAAAGTACCGCACATCTGTCTGGAGAGTCACACATTACCCCCCCCCCCCCCCAAAAATCAAAATAAAAAAAATAAAAAAAAAAAAAATCACCTTGCTGCTGTCCCCAGACTTGGGTCATAGAAGTTAATACCATGCTTCATGGAGCAGCAAAGATCCATGAGGAGGTTGTGGACCAGCTCCCGGATCATTAGTTTTCCGGCTTCTTTTGGATCTTTAATGTCCTAAATGAAAAGTGATCAGTATTAAAAAGGATTGTTCACTTTTAATGGCATTTTTTATGCATATACCTGTGGCTAAAAATCATATTTGCAATGTGGCGCCATTAAAAACTTGCAGTTTACTTTCTATATTGTGTTGGAAAGTGTATTGCTGCCTGCAATAATGAGTTAAAGGGATCCTGTCAAGTCCTGAACGCTATTAACCGGCAGATATAGGGTTAATCTACAGGTTACTAGCGTTCTAATGCTGTTCAGCCGCCTGCAGCAGCTTCAGTCATCGCTGATACACAGTGAGCAGCGGCTGTAAGCACGCCCCGGCACTTTGATTGACAGCTGGCTCTGCAGCATACCTGTGCAGACTGTGTTGTCAATCAAAGATCCTGGGCGTGCTTACAGCCGCTACTCACTGTGTATGAGCGATGACTGGAGGCTCTCCGGGCACCCCTCTATGGCTGAAAGATGGCGGCTCATGGAAAGAATAAAGTTAATTTTCTCCTGGTTACCGGGCTTCCAGCAAGGCGGCAGGACAGCATTGGAACGCTATTAACCTAAAGATTAGCCCTAAGTCTGCAGGTTAATAGCGTTTGGGGACATGACAGGATCCCTTTAACTGAGAATTGACATGGGAGTTCCTTCATATTGAACGGTAAGAGAATTTGTACCACTCATCTGACTTTATCCGATTAATGGACCACAGACCACATCAAAGTTGAATGTGCAAGGGAAAAAAAAAACCCTGTAAAAGTCAAACAGGGAAAACATTTTAAGGAAACTTGATTACAAAAAATGATTTTTAGTCCCAAATATATGCAAAAAAAAATGTCCCTGTCAGTGGACAACACCGGTAATTTTAATATCAGCAATGAATGAACAGGTAAGAGGTGATCACATATGCCAGAAGCATACAGACATCAATACAACACATGCCAAACCTGCGTCCTCAACTGGTATGATGTATTGTATGTAGTGGAGGCATATCTATGCCATAAAAGCAGCGGGGGCATAAATGGGACCCAAATTAGATTACAACATTTGAAATTTCATAATTTTTTTTTTTTTATGTCAATCCAAAATGGGGATCTCCTGCAGCGACGATACCTGGACGTCCTTGGTGCTCACATCTACAATCCCATTCCAGCGGTACAGAGAGGCGATGTGATTCAAAATGATGGGAGTGAAAAAGTGAACTTTCTGCGTCTTTGTGATTACTTTATTGTGAATAACCTGAAAAAAAAAAAAAAAAAGCATAAAAGTAGAACGCATAACAGCTGTATGGGCACACATCATATATAGTACACCCCGTTACACCGACCTATCCGGTTTCCTGCCCATCCACGATTGTCTTGATAAATTCGGCTTCTAGGAGGAAATTTATTAAGACTAGCGCTTCACACACCAGTGTCCAACCTATAGCCGCTGATGTCAGGTGCCAAATATAAGTCTATAGGAACATGGCTCATAATACTTTTGCCACTTCTTTGGGCCGTTCCTGAGCCAGACAGTGAAATGTATGTAATAGTATTTGTCAGTAGACCCCACACCTTCTCCTAAATCCCACTCACATTTTTTTTTTTTTTTTAATAAAGCGCTGGGTTGTCACAAAAAGGGCAGAAATTTCACAAATTTTTCAACCTTTTGAAGCTAGTTTTCTGGCATAGAGGGGAAGATATATGCCCCTAAGATGTTCTGGAATACCACAGCATGCATTATGCCTTGTACATTCATTATTTAAAGGCGTCGTCTAATTTTTTTTTTTTTAATTTTTTAGTTTAAACGACCAGAAGCATAGGACACATTAAAATATCAAAAGAATGTCTATTAATCCATGTAAATCACCAGACGGTCATTCACATATGTTTAATGGTGCTGAGTTAAGTGACCGCTGCAGCCAATCACTATGCTTTAGCGGTGATGGTAGTTGCTCAGGTCAGCAAGTGACTGCAGTAGACAACCTGAGGATAGTCAGAACATGAGCACTTCAAGACAGCTATGAAAGAGTGTCAGGGCAGAGGCGCTGAAGACACAGGGTGCCAGAGGAGCGGCGCTGAAGACGCAGGGCGCCAGAGGAGCGGCGCTGAAGACGCAGGGCGCCAGAGGAGCGGCGCTGAAGACGCAGGGCGCCAGAGGAGCGGCGCTGAAGACGCAGGGCGCCAGAGGAGCGGCGCTGAAGACACAGCGGCCAGCACGCGCACAGCAGCGGCGCTGAAGACACAGGGCGCCACAGCAGCGGCGCTGAAGACACAGGGCGCCACAGCAGCGGCGCTGAAGACACAGGGCGCCACAGCAGCGGCGCTGAAGACACAGGGCGCCACAGCAGCGGCGCTGAAGACACAGGGCACCACAGCAGCGGCGCTGAAGACACAGGGCGCCACAGCAGCGGCGAATCTACTAGATCTGTAATGTGCAAGTTCTTTTTTCTGCATTTTTAAAATAAGTTTGGATACCCCTTTTAAATCCACGATCAGTTGTTAGCACATTGCCATTACCTTGGTTTGCAGCAAAGAAAGCAGCAGGTTTATGGTAGACATTCTGTCTTCCTTTACTCCACTGCAGAAAATCTCGCCAAGAAAATCTAGAAAACGAAATGACATGATAATATATTGCCAGAAAATAAGCACAAATATTAAGATCTATCTCGGGAGCAGTCACATAACTTTATGTGTAATGCATAGGACTAGTGCATAACAAACGCAGAAGTGCCATCTACAGGCCATTGCTATGTACTGCGCTAGACATTAGCGTACATTATACAGTGGGTACGGAAAGTATTCAGACCACTTTAAATTTTTCACTGTTTCATTGCAGCCATTTGGTAAATTCAAAAAAGTTCATTTTTTCTCATTAATGTACACTCTGCACCCCATCTTGACTGAAAAAAACAGAAATGTAGAAATTTTTACAAGTTTATTAAAAAAGAAAAACTGAAATATCACATGGTCACAAGTATTCAGACCCTTTGCTCAGTATTGAGTAGAAGCACTCTTTTGAGCTCATACAGCCATGAGTCTTCTTGGGAATGATGCAAGTTTTTCACACCTGGATTTGGGGATCCTCTGCCATTCTTCCTTGCAGATCCTCTCCAGTTCCCGTCAGGTTGGATGGTGAACGTTGGTGGACAGCCATTTTCAGGTCTCTCCAGAGATGCTCAATTGGGTTTAGGTCAGGGTTCTGGCTGGGCCAGTCAAGAATGGTCACAGAGTTGTTCTGAAGCCACTTCTTTGTTATTTTAGCTGTGTGCTTAGGGTCATTGTCTTGTTGGAAGGTAACCTTCGGCCAAGTCTGAGGTCCAGAGCACTCTGGAAGAGGTTTTCATCCAGGATATCTCTGTACTTGGCCGCATTCATGTTTCCTTCAATTGCAACCAGTCGTCCTGTCCCTGCAGCTGAAAAACACCCCCATAGCATGATGCTGCCACCACCATGTTTCACTGTTGGGATTGTATGGGCAGGTGATGAGCAGTGCCTGGTTTTCTCCACACATAGAACTTTTTGATGATAATTCTAAGCGGCATCTTCGTCTCATCAGACCAGAGAATCTTATTTCTCATAGTCTGGGAGTCCTTCATGTGTTTTTTTTTAGCAAACTCTATGCGGGCTTTCATATGTCTAGCACTGAGGAGAGGCTTCCATCGGGCTGAATACTTTCCGTATCCACTGTATGGGGACACGACTACTATAATATATATATATATATATATATATATATATATAATATATATATATATATATATATATATATATATATATATATATATATTTATATATAGTCAGTCCCAGACATTTCTACATTTATCTCCAGAATTACAAACCTTTGAGCTCCAGAACCTGCACAAATTGTGTTGTTGTCTCCAGAAATAAAGAAGGAAAGTGCAAACTGGATATAAGCCATTCGGACATCGGGTCTACCCTGCGATGAAAGGAAAAATAATATATCTTAGAATAAATATGGATGGTGACTCCTTCCGTGACGTCTCCATACTGTTGTTGGCAGAAGGATCAGTTTGGCTGCAGTAGTGACGTCACATCTTAGCTTTCTTATGACTTAGAATCTGATCGCTGCAGCCAATCAGTGACCGCTGATTGGCTGCATCGCTTACATGACACTTCCCTGCCGGATAAGAAAGAAATAGTATAAGAGAGAGGCGGCTTCCTGGCAAATGTGTTTTGTTTTTTCCATTTTAGGATCACTTATGTCTATATTTAAACTAAGAAAAAAAGCCATCGGAAAACCCCCGTCCAACTAGTCTCCAATGCAACTCAGTTCCTGGAGACATTTTTAATCTGAAACACAACAGCGTTTCAAAGTCAAACATACATGGCTGAGATCATACAGCCAGTGCTGACACATTTTGCCTGGGGATTGGACAGCATGTGTCAGTGTCCCACCCTGGACATTTGTCACAGATCCGAAGGACAAGTGATAAATGACCTGATTGCTGGGGACCACGCCAATCACCAGAGCAGCCTTACGCCACTCAACGGAAAGCAACTGGCTCTTTCCATCAGCTCCATGGACACCGAGCGGAGTAGATACTAGTAAAAACATAAACAGAGGTAATTACTCACCTTCCCTGATCTAGCGCTGGCTGCCCACTGCTGCTCTTATCTCTGTGTATATTGACAGCAGCAGTGACGCCACATCAACGGTCCACATCAGCGCTGCAGCCAATCTCTGAGCTTGGCTGCAGAAGAGATGGGAGCAGCGTCAGGGGAACCGTACCGGGCTTGGGGAGGGCCGAGTACTACATAGATACATACTTTACCATTTTTCTAAAATGTGGAGAACTCCTTTGTGGAATTATTGAAGGAAATACTACAACAGAACACCCCAGGCCTGTAGACACCATTAAAATCAGTGATCCGTACAGCATGGAGGAGTCAGGTCCTCTAGAGGGAGGCAGTTGTTTGCTTTAATTCTTCACTCCAGCTAATAAAGGGGGATCAGCGGGGACCTTCTCTCTGGTGCGTCCATATAATAGTAAGCACAGCCCGGATGATGATAATCCAGCACATCACTGGTAATTGGGGTCTATCCGAGTGTTACAATACTCCGCACTGGGGGCTCTTACCTGTTTATCTCTCTTTTTTAGCAATCCTGGTAAAAACTTATTAGTAAAATCGAAATGGCTGAAGACATCCCTGGCGCAGTCCGGACCTTGCGTGACCATCGCGGACAGTAAATTGAGGCCGAGTCGTGACATCCTGCAATGCAAGTCATTGAGAAAAGGATGGTGACTTTCTTTGATCAGAACGAGTATCAAATTCCATCTCAGTCAATAGCAGAGGAGCCATGATGCTGCACATACGGGGCTTTACCTGTGGGTAGACGAGTAGACGGATGAATAGATCAGTTTCATGTGTGAATTCAACAAGTTCTTGACTATGTTGACCCCGGCAGCCCCGAGATGTGTCAGGTCACCCGCCGTCCGCAGCAAGATGGCCTCCAGGACTTGGATAATTATCATCATCTAAAAAACAAAGGTGGAAATTCTGAATAACATTTTACCCTCAGTTCACAGAAATATAAAAAGAGTACAAAGGAAAAAAGTAGGAAAAATACATGCATTTTTATAGGTAATAGCGGTCGTATTTATAACACAGATGAACCTAAAGGGTTGTCCACAATCCCATCTTAAAAACTATATTCCGCAACGTAAGATGAAAAGCTGCCGATATCAGGTCTCACGAAACTGGGGTGACATTGATATGCAGTCATACCTCGCTAAGAAGGACCTCAAACTGTAGTCCATCAGCGGCTGCTGGTTGGCTGCAGGGCTCACGTTGCATAATGTCATGAGAGCCTCGGGAGACCAACATCACTAGAACGTTGCAGGAGGCGAGCGTACATTGGGAAATATAGTATTTAAGAAAAGGTTGGCTTGAGTTGTGAACATCCTCTTTAAAGGGTTATTCCGGCTAGAATAAGTTATCACTTATCCATGGATAGATCGGATCTTCTAACAAGCAGATCCAGAGCCAAGTTCTTATGTAACTCTGCCCCTATTTAATCCCTGAAAATGCAGCTATAGACAGAACTGACCCATGGGTCGCTCAGGTGTAGGCACTGAAAAAAACGGCTACTAGTCTGAACAAGTACGTTATCTATGCAGGTTACTGCGCCTACTGCATTTAAGTAGAAGCACTTCTACCTCTGTGTTTAGTCTTAAATAGCCGTCACTACTGATAGTTGTTTTTTCTTAACAATGTAATCTCACTGAGCACGAGAAAAGACACAAGTGGTTTATTACCACTTCTGCCTTCTGTTTTGTGGGCTACATACTGCTGAGTAAGTGGCAAACAGCAAACAGAAGCGTCTGCAGTGATGCCAATGCATCTGCAGGAACTGGTAATCATATGATCGCTGGGTGTCAGTCAGCATAGCAGAGGTGATGGTTCCTAGCAGACCCAGATCGGCTCTGCTGGTGACGGCTGGCAGAGCAGGATCCTATGGAAGCTCCAGTTACAGTGGGAAGAAATGAACAATAAAAAAATATATATATATATGTTCTCCAGAGATGTTTTAGGATCTCTTGGGGGACAAATTATGTAAAAAAAAAAAAAAAATTAAAACATGTATAACACATCTGTAAAAGAATATGTTTAAAGAAGGTAATGAAAAATTATAAGCTCCAATACAAAAAAAAAATTCAATATTTATTTTTCGTTTAAATCTAAAATTACACAAATTAAGTATCCACACAACCATAAAAACCTAGATAATTAATTCAAGAGATGTAAACAATAAAAAATATTTTTTAAAAAAAGCAAAATTGTTTGATATTTGAGTTGCAAAAAAAAAAATGATATAAATTGCACAGAAATTTACTACTGTGCTAAAAAAAAAAAAAAAAAATCCAAATTCTCCTACATAAAACAAAGCATCATACAGCCATGTCAATGAAAAAAAATAAATAAAATAAAATCATAGCCGGTAAAAGTGGGAGAGGCAAAAAGAAAAATTGTCTGGTCATTAAAGGGAAGCGGTCACCTCCAGAAATGTTATTTACCTGTAGCTATAGGGTTAATATGCAGGTAAACAGCATTGAAATCCTGCCTGTCTTATTGGAACAGCGGCTACAGGGTCATCGGCGCGGTGCAGGGAGCAGTCAGCGCTCTGTGTACAGGGCACACAGCTGTAATCCCTCCGCCTGCACTCTGATAGACAGACTGCTTTGCAGCGGGTGTAAGCAGAGTATACTGTCAATCACAGTGCTGGGAAGTGATGACCGCTGCACTCATTGTCTGCTGAGCGGCAACTGACACTGCTCCCTGCACCACCGCAATGACTTGACGTGAGCGGCTGCAGAGAGGAAAAAGTTAATTTTTCTCCTTGTAGCTGCTGCTCCACTAAGACAGACAGGGTGTACTCATTATTTACCTGTAGATTAACCCTATAGTCCCATGAACCAGTGAATAGCGTATATGGATATGTTCCCTTTAATCCTGGATGCTATATAAATAAAGCCCATCAGCGTTTCTGGATATCATTCACTCACTTCACTTTCTGGACGTTTTTCCCCTTCTAAAAGTTTCAGGATTTCGCTGCACTCCACAGATATCTTAATATAACCCTCCACCACGTCGTACAGCGCAGGATTCGGCAACTTCCTTGAGAATTCGAGAAATTGCTGCAAACCTTGAAAAGAAAACAGAATATAACAATGAGAAAAACTACAAAGGTTACAGATCCCATCACTCTTCCCTTCAGCAATATCAGATCTGTGGGGTCCGACACCCAAAGCCCCCACAATCAGCTGATCGTAGTTCCAGTATTGGGTGTACACAGTGCACAGAGCCAGAATAGCACAGCGCCATGCCACATGTAGTGGCCGTTCTCAGTACTGCAGCGCAGCTCCTATTGAAGTGAATGGGATCTGAGCTGCAGTACCTGAAAACGATCACTACACGGTATACGGCGCTGTTCTGGCTCTGTACAATGTATTGGCCGTTCTCGGTACTGCAGCTTCTTTCCTATTGAAGGCAATGGTATCTGAGCTGCAGTACCTGAGAACAATCACGGCACGGCACGGTGCGGTGCTTTTCTGTATACTGTGTAGTGGCCATCCTCAGTACTGCAGCTTATCTTCTATTGAAGTGACTGGTATCTGAGCTGCAATATCTGGGGAAAAACCACTACACAGCATATGGCGCTGTGCTGTTCTGGCCCTGTATACTGTGTAGTAGCCGTTCTTGGTACTGCAGCTTAGCTCCTATGTAAGTAAATGGGATCTGAGCTGCAGTGCCTGACAATGGCCACTAAACTGTGTGCGGCGCTGTGTCTCAGTCTGTATACTGCGTACATTCGGCAGATGCAGAACTACAAACAGCAGACTATGTGGGCGTCAGGAGTCGGACCCCCACAATCTATTAGATTGGCCTCTGATAGAGATGACCCAACACCCCAGAGAGCAAACATGTACTATCACAGCTTCTAAGGCGTCACCCAGCTTTCCTAAACCCCGTTAGATCAGTAGCTATGAGGCTGAGGCCTGCAGGGATCAAATGGAGGCGCTGCAGAGGCGGCCATACTAGTGCTCACCCAGCTCCTCCAACCCCATCACCAGGCTCTGGCCCGGCTGCCAGTGTGTGCACTCTTCTCCCACCTCTCAGTGCAGTCTCCCCATCACCAGGCTCTGGCCCGGCTGCCTGTGTGTGCACTCTTCTCCCACCTCTCAGTGCAGTCTCCCCATCACCAGGCTCTGGCCCGGCTGCCTGTGTGCACTCTTCTCCCACCTCTCAGGCCCGGCTGCCTGTGTGCACTCTTCTGCCACCTCTCAGTGCAGCCTCCCCATCACCAGGCTCTGGCCCGGCTGCCTGTATGCACTCTTCTCCACCTCTCAGTGCAGTCTCCCCATCACCAGGCTCTGGCCCGGCTGCCTGTGTGCACTCTTCTCCCACCTCTCAGTGCAGTCTCCCCATCACCAGGCTCTGGCCCGGCTGCCTGTGTGCACTCTCCCACCTCTCAGTGCATCCCCTCACCAGGCTCTGGCCGGTGCTGTGTGCATCTCCCATCACCAGGCTCTGGCCCGGCTGCCTGTGTGCACTCTTCTCCCACCTCTCTCACTGTTGCAGTCTCTCTCCATCACCAGGCTCTGGCCGGCTGCCTGTGTGCACTCTTCTCCCACCTCTCAGTGCAGTCTCCCCATCACCAGGCTCTGGCCCGGCTGCCTGTGTGCACTCTTCTCCCACCTCTCAGTGCAGTCTCCCATCACCAGGCTCTGGCCCGGCTGCCTGTGTGCACTCTTCTCCCACCTCTCAGTGCAGTCTCCCCATCACCAGGCTCTGGCCCGGCTGCCTGTGTGCACTCTTCTCCCACCTCTCAGTGCAGCTCCCCATCACCAGGCTCTGGCCCGGCTGCCTGTGTGCACTCTTCTCCACCTCTCATGCAGCTCTCGTCCCATCCTACCAGGCTCTGGCCCGGCTGCCTGTGTGCACTCTTCTCCCACCTCTCAGTGCAGTCTCCCCATCACCAGGCTCTGGCCCGGCTGCCTGTGTGCACTCTTCTCCCACCTCTCAGTGCAGTCCCCATCACCAGGCTCTGGCCCGGCTGCCTGTGTGCACTCCTTTCCACCTCTCGGCAGTCCCCATCACCAGGCTCTGGCCGGCTGCCTGTGTGCACTCTTCTCCCACCTCTCAGTGCAGTCTCCCCATCACCAGGCTCTGGCCCGGCTGCCTGTGTGCACTCTTCTCCCACCTCTCGTGCAGTCTCCCCACACCAGGCTCTGGCCCGGCTGCCTGTGTGCACTCTTCTCCCACCTCTCAGTGCAGTCTCCCCATCACCAGGCTCTGGCCCGGCTGCCTGTGTGCACTCTTCTCCACCTCTCAGTGCAGTCTCCCCATCACCAGGCTCTGGCCCGGCTGCCTGTGTGCACTCTTCTCCCACCTCTCAGTGCAGTCTCCCCATCACCAGGCTCTGGCCCGGCTGCCTGTGTGCACTCTTCTCCCACCTCTCAGTGCAGCTCCCATCACCAGGCTCTGGCCGGCTGCCTGTGTGCACTCTTCTCCCACCTCTCAGTGCAGTCTCCCCATCACCAGCGGCTCTGGCACCGGCTGCCGTGTGTGTCACTCTTCTCCCACCTCTCAGTGCAGTCTCCCCATCACCAGGCTCTGGCCCGGCTGCCTGTGTGCACTCTTCCTCCCACCTCTCTGTGCAGTCATCCCCCATCACCAGGCTCTGGCCCGGCTGCCTGTGTGCACTTCTTCCTCCACCTCTGTGCAGTCTTCCCCATCACCAGGCTCTGGCCCGGCTGCCTGTGTGCACTCTTCTCCCACCTCTCAGTGCAGTCTCCCATCACCAGGCTCTGGCCCGGCTGCCTGTGTGCACTCTTCTCCCACCTCTCAGTGCAGTCCCCCATCACCAGGCTCTGGCCCGGCTGCCTGTTGCACTCTCCCCACCTCCGTGCGTTGACCTTCCCCACCTCTCAGGCCTCCCCGTGCCTCTCCCCCTCTCGTGCACTCTTCCCCTCACCAGCCTGGCCCGGCTGCCGTGTGCACTCTCTCTCCACCTCTCAGTGCAGTCTCCCCATCACCAGGCTCTGGCCCGGCTGCCTGTGTCATCTCCCACCTCTCTCCCCATCCCCTCCCGGCTCCGGCCCTCTCCTGTGTCCTCCCACCCAGGCTCCCCACACCAGGCTCTGGCCCGCTGCCTGGTGCACTCTTCTCCCACCCTCAGGCTCTCCCCTCACCGGTCGCCCCCTCCTGTGTGCACTCTCCCCACCTCTCAGTGCGCTCTCCCCTCACCACTCTGGCCCCCGGCTTCGTGGTGCACTCTTCTCCCACCTCTCAGTGCAGTCTCCCCATCACCAGGCTCTGGCCCGTGCCTGTGTGCACTCTTCTCCCACCTCTCAGTGCAGTCTCCCCATCACCAGGCTCTGGCCCGGTGCCTGTGTGCACTCTTCTCCACCTCTGTGCCTCCCCGGTGTCCCCTCCTCTGGCCTCCTCACCAGGCTTCCCTCCGGCACTCTGCCCCTCTTGTGCTCCCTCCCCCTCCGGTGCGTTCATCACTCCCCGTGCTTTCACCGTCTCCCGCTCTGGTCCCTCCCCCTCCGCGCTGTCCCATCTCCCTCGCACTCTCCCGTGCCGTCTCCTCCCACCTCTCGGCGTTCCCCTCCACCAGCTCCCAGGCTTGGCCTCTTCTTCCCCCTTCACAGTCTCCTCCGGCTGCCCTGTGTGCCTCTTTCCACCTCTCATGCAGTTCCCCTCACCAGCTCTGGCCGGCTGCTGTGTGCACTCTTCTCCACCTCTCAGTCTCCCCTACAGGCTCTCCCTCCACCTTCCCCTCTGTGCGCTCTCTCACCTCCCGGCTCCATCCACTCTCCCGCTCTGTGCATCTCCCCTCACCGCTTGCCCGTCCTCAGCTCTCCCCTCCGTTCCCTCTCCCCTCTCGTGTGCCTCCCACTCTCGTGCGTTCCCTCCCAGCTCTCCGGCTCCTTGGCCTCTGCCCCTCTCGTGAGCTCTCCCCACCCAGGCTCCCCCTCCGGTGCCTCTCCCACTCTCTGCTCTCCCACCACAGCTCTGGCCCGGCTGCCTGTGTGCACTTTCCACCCGGCTTCCCATCACCAGGCTGGCGGCGCTGTGTGCACTCTCTCCCACCTCCAGTCATCCCCATCACCAGGCTCTGGCCGGCTGCCTTTCACTCTTCCCCCTCCAGGGGCGCTCCCCTCCCCTCTGCCCCCTTGTGCATCTCCCACCTCCCGGTGCCGTCATCTCCCCATCTACCCAAGGCTCTGGCCGGCTGCCTGTGTGCACTCTTCTCCACCTTCAGTGCATTCCCATCACCAGGCTCTGGCCGGCTGCTGTGTGCACTTTCTCCACTCTCAGTGCAGTCTCCCATCACAGGCTCTGGCCGGCTGCCTTTCCCCACTCGTCCCCATCACCAGGCTCGGCCCGGCTCCTTGGCACTCTTCCACTCCTGTGCAGTCTCCCCATCCCGGCTTGGCCGGCTGCTGTGTGCACTTTCTCCACCTCTCAGGCATTCCCCACACCCCTGCCCGCGCTGTGTCACTTCCCCTCGGCAGTCTCCCATCACCAGGCTCTGCCCGGTGCCTGTGGCACTCTTCTCCACTCCGTGCATCCCACGGCTCTGGCCCGGTGCTTGTGACTCTCCACCTCTGTGCAGTTCCATCACAGGCTCGCGGCTGCCTGTGTTCACCTGCTCCCATCCCAGGCTCTGCCGGCTGCCTGTGGCCTCTCTCCCTCTGTGCATCTCCCATCACCAGGCTTGGCCGCTGCCTGTGCACTCTTCCCCTTCACACTCTCGCTGGCCCGGTGCCTGTGTCACTCTTCTCCCACCTCTCGGCGTTCCCATCACCAGCTCGGCCGGTGCCTGTGGCACTTTCTCACCTCTCTGCACTCCCATCACCAGGCTCTGGCCCGGCTGCCTGTGTGCACTCTTCCCCTCACCTCTCAGTGCAGTCTCCCCATCACCAGGCTCTGGCCCGGCTGCCTGTGTGCCTCTTGCCCACCTCTCAGTGCAGTCTCCCCATCACCCAGGCTCTGGCCCGGCTGCCGTGTGCACTTTCTCCACCTCTCAGTGTCTCCATCCCCATCACAGGCTCTGGCCCGGCTGCCTGTGGCACTCTTCTTCCACCTCTCTGTGCAGTCTCCCTATCACCAGGCTCTGGCCGGCTGCCTGTGTGCCACTCTTCCCCCACCTCTCAGTGCAGTCTCCCCATCACCCAGGCTCTGGCCCGGCTGCCTGTGTGCACTCTTCTTCACCCTCTCGTGCAGTCTCCCCATCACCAGGCTCTGGCCCGGCTGCCTGTGTGCACCTTCTCCCACCTCTCAGTGCAGTCTCCCATCCCAGCTCGGCCCGGCTGCCTGTGTGCACTCTTCTCCCACCTCTCAGTGCAGTCTCCCCATCACCAGGCTCTGGCCCGGCTGCCTGTGTGCACTCTTCTCTCACCTCTCAGTGCAGTCTCCCCATCACCAGGCTCTGGCCCGGCTGCCTGTGTGCCTCTTCTCCCACCTCTCAGTGCAGTCTCCCCATCACCAGGCTCTGGCCCGGCTGCCTGTGTGCATTCTTCTCACCTCTCAGTGCAGCATCCCATCACCAGGCTCTGGCCCGGCTGCCTGTGTGCACTCTTCTCCCACCTCTCAGTGCAGTCCTCCCCATCACCAGGCTCTGGCCCGGCTGCCTGTGTGCACTCTTCTCCCACCTCTCTGTGCAGTCTCCCATCACCAGGCTCTGGCCGGCTGCCTGTGTGCACTCTTCTCCCACCTCTCAGTGCAATCTCCCCATCACCAGGCTCTGGCCCGGCTGCCTGTGTGCCTCTTCTCCCACCTCTCTAGTGCAGTCTCCCCATCACCAGGCTCTGGCCCGGCTGCCTGTGTGCCTCTTCTCCACCTCTCAGGCAGTCTCCCCATCACCAGGCTCTGGCCCGGCTGCCTGTGTGCACTCTTCTCCCACCTCTCAGTGCCAAATCCCATCACCAGGCTCTGGCCCGGCTGCCTGTGTGCACTCTTCCCTTACCCTCATCTCCCACCAGGCTCTGGCCCGGCTGCCTGTGTGCACTCTTCTCTCACCTCTCGTGCAGTCTCCCCATCACCAGGCTCTGGCCCGGCTGCCTGTGTGCACTCTTCTCCCACCTCTCAGTGCAGCATCCCCATCACCAGGCTCTGGCCCGGCTGCCTGTGTGCACTCTTCTCCCACCTCTCAGTGCAGCATCCCCATCACCAGGCTCTGGCCCGGCTGCCTGTGTGCACTCTTCTCCCACCTCTCAGTGCAGTCTCCCCATCACCAGGCTCTGGCCCGGCTGCCTGTGTGCACTCTTCTCTCACCTCTCTGTGCAGTCTGGGGGTCTCTTAATAAGGATTTGAAGAGGGTCCCTGTGAATTCCACCTCCGGGGTCTTGGCTTTCTTGGCCTCGGGCCCCGGGATCTCCTCGGCGGCTCCAGAACTCTTCCTCTTCTTCCCCATGATCCGCACCTTGCTGTCACCTGCAGCAGCAAAACACGTGGGAGCAGCAGACAGGAACCAGTCCGTGCGCAACACGCTCCCCCCGGAAACAAGCGCCATCGTGAATAGGTTCCGGAGACGACAACAGCCTAAGGACTACTACAGATAACGCATCATGTCAGGACTGTAGCAGCGGTTTATGTAGATGATCAGCCTGACGCCATGCTACAATCCGTTCTGTAAAAGCCACAAAGTGCCGGACACAAGACGGAGGAATAGGACGTGCAGTACCAGTTATTACCGCGGAGTGGCAGTGTGGCGCAGGGTCTGCTGTGGCTCCCTCCACATTGTGCCCTGTTGGTGCCTTGCACAGAGCCAGCCGTGATCCCTGCACTACCCATACACGAAATGCCGGAAAATCTGTGCACCCGAAGCGATCAAAGGGCTGACAGGCTTCACTTCATTTATATGTGGACCCAAATCCCACCCGTCCCTAAAATACCCCCCCAAAAAAACCCCACACTGAGCATATACCCTATATAAGTAGTGCATGTCGATAACACGGGACGTAAACAAGCATAAAAGCCATCCCACCGTGACAAGGTGACCCAATCTCCACGATGCTATCCCTAAGGCTAAGTGCACACGTTCAGGAATATTTGCGTTTTTTTCGCGGGAAAAAACGCGTCAAAAACGCATGTATTAAGCATCCTATCATTTAGAATGAATTCCGCAAATTTTGTGCACATGGTGCGTTTTTTTTCCGCAAAAAAAAAGCATCGCGGAAAATCTAGCAGTTTGTCCATTAATTTTGCGGTTTTCTAGCGTTTTTCCCTCTTTATTATTGACCTAGAAAGTTCAGGAAAAAATCGCGGTAAAAACGCATCAAAACCGCGCAAAAAACGCACCAAAAACGCGCAAAATCCGCACAAAAAAACGCGCGTTTTTGCCGCGCAAAAAAGTCCGGTTTTGCTCAGGAATATTCTGCAAACATTCTGCAAACGTGTGCACTTAGCCTAAGGCCGGGGTCACACATGCGAGAAATCCTTCAAGGTCCATAACTTGATGACTTTTCCGTGGACATAATCATATGAGGGTTGTTTTTGGCTCGAGGAGTTGTAGTATTGAATGACACCATCCATTTTACGGAATTATGTACTGAAAAATTGGAAAGAAAAAGTCCAATTGGGGTAAAATGGTGGAAGAAAAAAAGGATTTTTCACGAGTATTTTTGGGGTTTTATCTTTACAGTGTTCAATGTATGGTAAAAATGACCTGGTAACAAGATTCTTCAGATCTTTAGGGTTGAGGAAATACCAAACATGTATAGTTTCATTTTGATTTTACTTGTCTTAAAAAATTGTGAAAATTGTAAAAAAAAAAAAAAATTAACTTGTGTTGCCATTTTCTGAGATCAATAACGCTGAGGGTTTTTTTGTCTAGAGAATTATAGTTTTTATCAGGGTGGATAAAAATCAATGATTTTTTAAAAAAAAAATCAAAAAAATCGGATTTTTTTTATTTAAATCGGATTTTTTTGATTTAAATCGGATTTTTTTCAATAAACTGCTTTTTGAGGAAAATATTTTACCATCCAAAGGTTCTTCCATCATGAGATAAAGCTGAGTTGTTTAACTCAGTAGAATAAAGGCTGTATATGTGTAACATTCACAATGCCATGCTCTTCCAGAGGTTTCTGTAGGATTAGTGGGCAGTTTCTCTCCTATATTATCTCAGACGCTCGCTTTACTTACGCAGTTCTCAAAACTGAATTTGACTCCGCAGAGGTCCCAGCCTCTTCTTCACGGCAAAAATGTTACAACATGAACAGAGTTGAGAAAAAGACCTTAATCCTATTGTTCTACAAACCTATATGAATACAGAATCAACCCCGTCAGTGCCAAGTCCAAGAAGTTAGACAATATGTTTCTGATTGTTTGGAGTGGAATAGATCTGCACAACACAAGAAGAATGTGAATCTAAGTGTGAGGAGGAGGAAGGGCAAGCAGACAAGAAAATGAAAGTGAAACTTTGAGCACAATACTGCAGCATAGCCACAGACAGACAAGTCTGGATCTGTTTGTGTGTACGATCTGAGGTTTATTACATTCTTTCCTTATAATGGCAGCAGGCCATAAAAGAGACCCAGTTTGGGAATATTTTAATGAAGCTCCTTCGCCTATCGGTAAGGCAGGCATGCGTGCAAAATGCAAACGATGCAACAAAGAGATGCAAGGCCTGGTGGCGCGAATGAGGCAACATCATGAGAAGTGCGGTGATGAAGATGACCAAAGAAACACTTCTGAACAGGCAGGATCTTCAGGTTGGTAAACATCTTTATTGAATCCTATTTCTAAAGACTGAACTGTCATATGTGAGAAAAATTATATTTCTTATTATTACTGCATGTTACTGTCATTTGGTACAGTTATGAAGAAAAACAAATATTCCTTTTGGGGCAGTGCTGTGTTGTGTACAATAAGCAGAAATTGTATAAACAATAAAATAACAGCATTGACTTTTTTTGTTTAGGGAAATTCATGGATTCTGGAAACTATCCACCTCCAAGATCACCATCATCCTGTTCTACAGTTTCAGAGTTATCCATCCAGGATAGTGCTTCATTAGCAGCAGCATCATCATCAGACACCCACAGCCACATATCACCATCACCCAAAAGGAAGAAAAAACCTTTACCTCCTGGAACCACCATAGATAGGTTTGTGATAAGAACTAGCAGATTAGAAAAAGAGTTGATTGATGAAAAAATTGCCCAGTTTATTTATGCAACGAACTCTTCTTTCCGTCTGACTGAGAACCCACATTTCATTAATATGGTTCAGTCACTGAGACCAGGATACAGTCCACCCAGCAGAGCTGATGTTGCAGGGAAACTGCTGGATCAAGTGTATGACAGAGAAATGGAGCAATGTGCAACAGCTCTGGAGGTTAAAATTGTTAACCTAAGTATTGATGGGTGGAGTAATGTCCACAATGATCCAATTGTATGTGCTTGTATAACAACAGAAGAAGGTAAAGTCTTCCTTGCACAAACTGATACGTCAGGAAATGCACACACAGCAGAATACTTACAAGAAGTGGCAGTAAAAGCTATAACAACATGTGAACAAAAATTCAAATGTCTAGTACGCAGTTTGGTCACTGACAATGCTGCAAACGTATCCAAGATGAGAAGAAATTTAGAAGAGCAGGGAGGGAATACAAAGCTAATAACATATGATTGCAGTGCTCATTTGCTGCACCTCTTAGCCAAAGACTTAAGTGTTCCAGAAATAAAGGCTAATGTTGTTGAAATTGCTAAATACTTCCGTAATAATCATTTTGCTGCAGTAGCTCTGAAAAGGATGGGTGGAACCAAGCTAACGCTCCCACAAGATGTTAGATGGAACTCTGTGGTGGACTGTTTTGAGCAGTATATCAAAAACTGCCCTATTCTGATGACACTTTGTGAAGAAAATCGAGATAAAATAGATGGCACTGTCACGGCCAAAATCCTCAACATTGGGCTTAAGAGAAATGTTGAACATATGCTGAGCTTCCTGAAACCCATCTCTCAAGCTTTAAACAAAATACAGAAAAATAGCTGTTTTATTGCGGATGCTGTTGAAATTTGGAAGGAACTGAGTGAACACTTAAAAACAGAACTACACATGGACAGAATTAAATTACAAGCAGTAAACAAACGAATGGGACAAGCACTGACTCCAGCTCATTTTTTGGCAAATATTGTCAATATCCAATATCAGGGTCAAAACCTAAGTGCTGAGGAAGAGGAGTTAGCTATGACATGGGTATCCAGCAATCATCCATCTTTAATGCCAACTATAATAAACTTCAGAGCTAAGGGGGAACCATTCAAGAAATATATGTTTGCTGAAGATATTTTAAGGAAGGTCACACCAGTAAACTGGTGGAAGTCACTTAAGCGCTTGGATTTAGAGACTGTTCAAGTAATGATTTCACTTTTAACAGCAGTAGCTTCTTCTGCAGGCGTTGAAAGAATATTCTCTTCCTTTGGACTCATTCATTCTAAATTGAGAAATCGGTAGGGACCCAATAAAGCAGGAAAGCTTGTTTTTCTTTTCCAGATTATGAATAGGAACAAAGAAGAAGATGATGATGAAGATGACGACGAGTGAGCTACAGCGGACAGCAGGGACAGTAGTATTTAAGTTTTTCATGTGTTGGCTGGGCTGACAGTCTAAGTTTCTTAAAATATATATATATTTTGTTTAGCCAAATTAGTTAACAAACATGGATGTTTGTTTAAGCAAATAACTTATGCTGTAATGTTGTTATTGTTTCAGTTGAATAAATCTATTTAAATTGTTATTAAGGTCAGGATTATTTTTCTCCTTCCTAAGTACAACAGAACAGTGGTGTCCAAATATGAATGATTAACCCATTAAACTGGGGAGAAAAAAGTAATATAAAAAGTGATTCTAAAAATCTTCATCTACTTGCATGTTAAAGTAGCAAGAACTAGTTTAGGTAGAAACTTTGATTTAAATCACTGATTTACATCAAGCCTTACTGACTAGTGATATTAAATCGTGATTTAAATCAGTTTGATTTAAATCAAATCCACCCTGGTTTTTATTGATACAGTTGAGGGGTACATACTTTTGTAATTTTTTTTTGTAATTTTATATTAAAAAAAAAATTCTACTTTTTATATATTTTTTTTAGTCCCCTAGAGGACTTGAATCTATTTGATTGCTATTGTTCCCTAAGGTACGCCTCTGCACTTTTAAACCACTATCAACAGCATCTAACTGGTTAAATAGCGGGAATCAAAGCTGCTGTTAGGACTCGTACAGACGACCGTATAAATCGGACCGGTGCTATCCGTGGTTTGGATGGATAACCCTCGCCCTCATGTTATTCTATGGAGCTGTGCACATGTCCGTTTTTCTTCCTCGGACCAAGTGATCAGTGGAAAAGTAAATCACAGCATGCCCGATTTGCCTTTGAGAATCAGAAGACACTTTCCCATTTATGTCTTTGGGTCTGTGAATAACTTCATGCCGCACTTGGATTAGATCCAAGTGCGGTCCAATTTTCACAGACTGATGGAGCGCCCACCAGGGCTGTGGGGTACTCGGTTCGGGTCGGACAGTTCTTTGGGGGGAATGGTCACGGCAGCAATGACCCGGTCCACGGCTCTGGGCGTCCAATAAAATGTCAAGAAAAGTCATAGGGAATAGTTTATAGGGAATTAAGTTGTGATGCCACCCGTGGTGTTCTCCAATAAGAAAATGGCCCACGTTGCGATTCAGGTCCACTGGGCGGTTAGTGACGCAGCAGAGATGTTACAGCTCTCCACGGGTAGAGCTAGGCCCCAGGGCAGTTATAGGGTTAAAGATGATGGTAACGGTTGTAGTGCAGGGTAGGTGACACAGTAAATTAATCTGAGGACACAGCAGGGTGCAGTCTTCACACTTTACTCACGGTCTTTCAGGTTACAATCACTAGCCTGGGTGCTGTGTCCTCCGGGTTGGTGGTCTAGCCAGCTCTCGGGTAGTTTCAGGTACCGTATTTTCCAGCATATAAGACGACTTTTTAACCCCTGAAAATCGTCTTCAAAGTCGGGGGTCGTCTTATACGCCGGGTACGGAACATATGGTGGGGGAGTGGGCGTCTCAGAGGCAAGGTGTTTACCTGATCATATCAGCGAGGGTCTAGGCGCTGGGGGGCGGCGTCGGCGGCTCCTCTTTGTGTAGCCTTGGGGGGGCTCTGTGCTGGGGGACAGCGGCGGTGGTTCTTTCTGCAGAGTCAGGGCTCTGCAGACATTTCCTCAATCCCCGGAGGCCCCGGCAGCTCCATTGCTGCGATGCGGTGGCCTCCAGGAAAATGACCGCTGCATGCTCAGCTTCAGATCTCGTCTCAAGATCTCGGGAGACGAGATCTGAAACTGAGCATGCGCCGCCCTCAGCGGCCATTTTCCCGGAGGCCACTGCATCGCAGCAATGGAGCTGCCGGGGCCTCCGGGGATTGAGGAAATGCCTGCAGAGCCCTGACTCTGCAGAAAGAACCACCCCCGCCGTCCCCCAGCACAGAGCCTGGGGGGGCTGCACAAAGAGGAGCCGCCGCCGTCCCCCAGCACAGAGCCCCCCCTAGGCTGCACAAAGAGGAGCCACCGCCGTCCCCCAGCAGAGCCCCCCCAGGCTGCACAAAAAGGAGCCGCCGACGCCGCCCCCCAGCGCCTAGACCCTTGTTGATATGATCAGGTAAACACCTTGCCTCTGAAACGCCCACTCCCCCCACCATATGTTCCGTACTCGGCGTGTAAGAAGACACCCGGCGTATAAGAAGACCCCCCCCACACTTTTAAGACGATTTCATATTTTGACTGTAAAAGTTGGGGGATCGTCTTATACGCTGGAAAATACGGTACACTTTACCAGGACTCCCTTCTTGTGTACCTTCTCTGGTCATCTCTCCCAGCACCAGCTCACGCCCTTCCTGCCCTGTGCCTCATACACAGCGTCCCAAGTCAGCAGCCACAGATCCTGTCGGGCGACATCCTTTTGGTCCCCTTGATCTTATGTATCTACCTTTTCAGCGAATGTGTGTGGATTTGGCTGTCGCACATACAGTTACCACAGCCTCCGGTTTGCTAGCTGAGTCCTACAGTCTCTCCACTAGTCTGGGGCCGGTCCCCCACTGCAACCTGGTCCTTCCACCCGACTACGGTCAGCCTGGATTCGGGCGCCACGGATGGATTCCTCACTTCCCTGGCCCCTAGGACCCCTTCCTTACTCCAGGAGCTTCTTCTTTGCCTCTGCTCCGATCAACTCCCCCTCACCAACTCACTACTCTCTCCAACTATCACACTACTTTCCCGCCTCAGCTGGGCCCCTCCTCAGCCTGAGGTTGTGTGTTGTTGGATGCACATATGCGAGTACCGGGTAGTGACCCTCCTTACCCGAGAGCTGAGTACCACACCTCTGGCTGAGGTGCAGTACCTCTGTGGCAACTGGACCCTCAGGGGCGCCACACTGACATAATAGAGAAGGTGGAGAAACTATTTCTTTTTTCTCTCCACCTCTGAGAAAATCGGATCTCACTCTGATCAAAATCTGATTAGCATAACCAGACCAATTTTCTTGGATGGTGAGAAGACGATCGTGTGCGCCTGTCCTCAGAGGCAGATACTGGCTGTACAACGTAGCCAACAATTGCCCTAGATGGAGCAGGCTCATCTCTTGAGCCTGCGCCATGTACCTGGTACCTGACAAAGGACAGACATATGCGTTCTATATCGTGAAGGGATTACAATAATCTACCTTTCAATGCTCATAGGTTCCCATTGCAAAAAAAAACCATAGTATCCTTTTTTATTTATACTGGGAAATATTTATTTTCCATTTTTTGCAGTATACTGGCCTTTACTAACTCAGCAAAAAGCAAAAAGACTGATTTTCTCACCACATATGGCCTTGACAAGCATATACGATGGGAACAGTTTTTCTGGTGTTGAATTCTTGTACCAACGGTGATTCTGTTGCTGCATTCATGTACTGATGGTGATTCTGGTGCTGCATTCATGTACTGATGGTGATTCTGGTGCTGCATTCATGTCCTGACAGTCATTCTTGCACTGCATTCATGTCATGATGGTGGTTCTTGCATGGTATTCATGTCCCGAAGGTGGCTCTGGCACTGCATTCATGTCCTGATGGTGGTTCTGGTGCTGCATTCATGTCCTAACAGTGATTCTGCCACTGCATTCATGTACTGACAGTGGTTCTGGCACTGCATTCATGTTGTTATGGTGGTTCTGACGCTGCATTCATGCCCTGTAGGTGGTTCTGGTGCTGATTTCATGTATTGACGATAGTTCTGGCACTGCACTCATGTGTTGATAGTGATCTTGTACACATGTGGCAATCCATAACTTGCTTCTTGGCTATGTTAAAACTTAAAAATCCCCAAAACTGATAGATTTGAAATGATAAGGAGAATTTGAAGTTTCTGCTTCAAAGAGAAGAAACTCTCCAAATCCTCTCCTCAAATACACAAAACTTGGTTCTGGTGATGTATTAATCTACTTGCTGTGGTTCTGGCAATGTGTTCATGTAAGTACCCCTTTAATTTTTTTGTGGCTCTTGGGATTGGTTCAGTATGGAAATGTGGCCCTTGGACCAAAAAATGATGTGCACTCCTGATCTAGTATGTATCACCAGCTTTACACATTCTGAAGCAGTGAGTGACCATATGAGTATGTGGAGAGCCCACCAGGGCCGGGGGGGGTACTCGGTACCGGGCCGGTTCTCAAGGGGATGAGCAGTGACCCGGTCTGTGGCACTGGGCGTCCAATGAAAATGTTGAATAAAGGAGAATAAAGTTTATAAAAGATAGTTTGTGACGCCACTTGTGGTATTCGGCAAGTAAGGTGTTAGCCGATGCTGCAGATTCAGTCCACTTGGGTAGTTGTTGATGCAGCAGAGTTGGTACAGCTCTCCACAGGCAGAGCTATTCCCCAGGGCAGTGGAAGTGTAAAATGATGATGATGATTGTTGTAGTGCAGGGCTGAGGTGACGCAGCAAATGAACAGGAGGACACAGCAGTGTGCAGTCTTCACAGGTTTTACTCACAGTTCTGATGTTACAATCCCCAGCAGGGGTGCTGTGTCCTCAGGGTCTGTGGTCCAGTCAGCTCTCAAGTAGCTTGGGGTGCATATTGCCAGGGCTCCTTTAGATGTTCCTTTCCAGGCCGTTTCACTACGCTGGCTACCGCCTCTCCTGCCCTGCGTCTTCACACACAGTGTCCTGAGCCAGTAGACTCAGATCTTGTCAGGCGGCGTTGGTCAGACCTCTGGATCCTATATGTCTGCCTTTTCAGCGAATGTGTTGGATATGGCTGCAGCACATGCAGATACTGTAGCCTCCAGTTTTCTAGCTGAGTCCTTAGTTTCTCCACTAGTTTGGGGGCCGTTCCCCTAACTGCGACCTGGTCCCTCCACTGACCACGCCGGTGGATGCGGGCCCCACGGATGGGTTCCTCACTGTCTGTGCCCCTGGGACCTCTTCTTCCTCTCCTCCTCTGGAGCCTCTCTCTCTCTGTGATGAGGGGACAAGCTGCTCTCAGCTTCAGCCCCCCTGTAGACTCTCAGGCTGTCTTTCCTTCAGGAGCTACTCTCTGCTCCTCACTCCACCTCTCCCTCCAGCAGACTCTTTCCAGAAGCGTCTCAGACCACTGTCACACTCTCTGACTCCTCCCTACTCTCTTTCTTCACCCACACCCTCTACCTAGTCCCTCTCTGGACTTGAGAGGTCTGGTGTTGTGTGTGAGTGTGTGAGTCCTGGCAGTGCCCCTTCCTTACCTGAGAGTGGAGCACCACACCTCTGGTTGAGATGCAGTACCTCTGTGGCGACTGAACCATCAGGGGCGCCACTTACGTTCACACTGAATTTTTAATTTGGGTTCCAAAATCCACATAAAAGCCACTGCAAATGCTTTTTATATAAGCTTCCTATCGTTTTCAGTTGAAAAAGACTTCTATAGGGCACATAGTCACGTTTTTCACCACTTGTTTTTTCAGCACGGAAAGAGAAGTAACTTGTTAATTCTTGAAGCTTTTCTGATTGAGAAAAAAACTAAAAATTTGGCTATTAAATCATTAGAAGCAGAAAAAAATGTCCAAATCTCCTAAAACAAGTCAATGAAACACACAAAATAAATGCACCAAAAATTTGATTACTTTGTGTTTTTTTATGTGGATTTTTCAAACTTAAAAGTCTACAGTCAAGAAACTCTGCGTGTACATACCCTGAAGAGCATAGTTCTCTCTCGAAGAGTCGGAACAATAACGCATTACACAGACAGATCATTGATTTCACTGTGCACAATTTACTGTAATTCTTTATTTCTCCTGTGGTGGCACTGCAGAGAAGTCGATCACTTGCTGGTTGATTCTTTCTCTGACTACAGCTGATCATTGGGGTACCAGGATGACCTGTGCTGAGCTCATTTTAAGGAGAGAATTTCTAACAACCTTTTAGGCTCACCTAGTGATGGGATCCTATAAACCTCAGGTCTGTGTGGGCACACTGACCCCGAGCGTTGATGCAGTAAGCAGGAAAGCACAAGGGAAACGGCGTCTCTCGCACTCAGGAGCAGAAGGGCAGATGAAGTGGAACCTGGCAGGGAAGGAAGCAAGTGAAAGCAAAGAGACTGGAGCACACCAAACATAGAGGTCCAGAGTCTCAGTCCCAAGACTCAGGTGTGTGTCTTAAAGGGCCTTAAATAGGTCTACACCAGGCAACTTGCAAAACTTGACGTGGAGCACAACAAAGGGCAGCAGACCCAGGGGAAGGAAGCGGAGTCCAGCATATCTGGGACAGGTGTGTAAGAAAAACAAAGGAGGGGTGTCCAAAGCCGAGAACCCTTTTAAAGGGGACTTGTCACTTGCCATAAATGTGTAATTTATTTACCTATTGTAAGTGCCGTGGTTTCCTGAATATGATATTGTTTATTTTTTTGTTCCTGCTCCTCTCCATTCCTGAGATATGGCCTTCTCTTCCTTGTATAGAAATCTAGTGGGTTGTTTTTTTTAGCCAACTGGGTGTGGTCCTCAGAGAAGAGTTGAAGACCATGCCTACTTGGTAACAAGACTACATTTATATATAGGGAAGTGGGGTCCATATCTCAGAAGTAGAGAGGCGCAGGAACGTAAGAAAAACAACACCGGATTCAGGAGAACCATGGCATTTACACCAGGTAAAAAAATTACATATTAACGGCAAGTGATAGGTCTTCTTTAAGTTCTGAAGTTTATACAAAATGAATTCCCCATGTAAGCTTTTCAGGGGATATAGCTCTGGGATCGCCGTCCGGGTAGACGGAGTGGCACGGAAACAGTTCATTCACAGACAGCAGTTCTGGTAAAAACTGGCCGCAACCAGCTTTATTAAAGTCCACAGCAAACAGAACATAATCAAAACCAAATCATAAACATAAGCCCTGGGCTTGTCCAGCCACTTACTACACTTAGATAGATTTCCCTCTCTATCCGGGTCCAGACTCTAACAGCCTGTCCCCAAAACAACACATATGTTCAGCATTTACCAGCATGGAGTTTCAGAGAGTCTCCTCTTTGTGTCTGAAGGCATATCCAACGTCCAGACTTGAGAGAGCTCCCCTCCTATTCAGCAGCTATCCGCATGGATTCTCACAGAGACTACTCCTGTGTCCGGGGTACATCGAGCACCCAGACTGAGACAGCTCATACTCCTGGAGACTCCTTCTTGTGCCTGGACTCCTTGTCCAGACTAAGCGAGCTCTCTGTCTGTGTTCGCAGACACCTACTTCTGGTCTCCTAATTAACAGCTGAGTGGTTTCAGGCCTGAGCTGCAAGTGTGTACTGAATGTAAGGTGTAGTGACCTTTCTCTACCACTAGGTTTACCAAGCCATACATTTCCCTTATACCAGTCAGCAAAGTATCTAGGTGAAATGTACACCCCATTCAACACACATACTCTCACTGTCTCACACCCACTATAAAAACACTGCAAATCCTCCCTGCACTGTCTATGATCTTTCCGGGAGTGGGAAGCCATAGTTTTTAGTGCAATTCTGAGCATTCTTTAGAAGATTGATGTCTCCTATTCCAAGATTTCTAATGAACATCATTTCAAAAGAGGGAAATATATGGCTTTTGTGATGCTGGTATCAAAGGAGTCAAATCATGAGGATGGAATGTGTGATAGACGGACTTATATTACCAGCGGCAGGTTCTCAGGCTCCCTGATGCCCTGTGTTTGTCATGTTGTTTGAGTTTCCCTGCGTTTTGTTTGAGTTTTTGTGATAGGAGCAGCGGATTACATTTTTGGCAATGGTTCAAAAGGAAAATATAGACTAGAAGATAAGTCTCTGCCTACACACGGGCTATATCACCTCAAGCTTTTAACATAACTACTTGAAGTCTATTTTTATGCACAGTGTTAAGTGCTGGACAGTCGGTTTCTTCTTCCATGAGGGATATGTGCAACATCATGAATTATTAGGGTTGAAAAAATAAAATTGCATGAATGAATCCACCAAAGCCAGGTGCATAGGTACCATACAGGTTTCCCATGTGACTGCCACGAGGCCCTGGAGACATGAAGCCCGGCTCCACTTGTTACTATCATACTTGCCAACTTTTAGGGTCAGACATCCGGATGGATAGTGTTTGAGGCAACACTGTAGATATTTTTCATGGCCATGACCACCTTCTTGTTTGCCACTCCCCACTATGGCCATTTCTCTGAAATGGACCAAGGCTCTGTCATTCAAATCATCCATAAGAAACCTGTTTTCCGGGAGCTTTCGGAATCGTCCAGGAGGCTTGCCACTTTGGATGTTTTTCACTTTTTCCCTGAGCCTACCAGGCATTCTGGGAGAGCTTACTTTTTTGACGTCTATGGCTTTGATGGGTGCAAGGCTTCCCAATCCACATGAAATTCAATATCAGTGTACAAGGGTATGGGGATGGCCATCAAGGATAATAGAAAGTGAAGAAGTATCATGTCCATTTGATGGTTAATGTCTTGTGGGCGCTTTCAAACTCTTTCTGATGATGAGCCCATTCAGAGTTGAGAAAAGCTTCTTTAGGTTTCCCTGCTCCAGCATCCAGCCTTGTGCTCTGTAGGAGACAGACCAAGGCAGTCTTCACTTCTTTGGCTGTCATCCTTGTCCCGCCGTTGTGGGTTCCTTTGGTGTTTACTGGGCCCCTTGATGTCATTACTTTGCATGAGCCTAGTCACTAGGTTTCACAAGATATCATGTTGTGCATCACACTATGGTGTCGCAGAGCCTAATAATACAGCATTACAACCACCATTAGTACATGGATACATCAACAGAAGCATCTGTGGAGCCCCTGAGGGTTCAGTCTCCACAGAGGTGTTGCATCTCATCCAGAGGTGTGACACCCCACTCCCAGGTAAGGAGGAGCACCCCTAGACTCCAACACTTGCATCCAACACACCATGTCAGCTGAGCATACGGACGTACCCTATGGGAGGATGGTCTGACTCAGACTGGTTAGTACAGGGTGTATGGGTGGGTGGAGCATAGGCAGCAGCAAGAGGAGAAGAGAAGCCTAGAGGGCAGAACTCTCCTGGGGGTCTCTCTGAGGAAAGCTAGCTTTAGGAGCTCCTGAAGTCAGCGAAAGGGTCCCAACGGCACGGACAGTGATCTATTCCATCCGTAGCCTATCCGAGATAGGAAGGACCAAGCCATCAGGGAACGGCCCCTAGACTAGTGGGAAAGCTTCAGGCCCTGCTAGTAAGCCGACGGCGGTGATCACTTTATGGGTCATTGCCACTACCACCAGCAGCATCCCCGGGAAGGAAGCTATATAGGCCAAGGACGTAAAGAATAAATCTGTTTCCCGACAGGACCGCAGCTTCTGATCTGAAGGACTGCATGGTGAGGTGCTAGGAAGAAAGGAGTGAAAAGCACAGAGAGTGAAGGCCAGGAAAGGAACACACTGAAAGGGAGTCTTGGGAAGTGCGGCCAATCTACCTGGGGGTTGCTGGACCACTCGCCCGGAGGACACAGTGCCAAGCGAGCATCTGTACTGCGCATATCAGAACTGTGAGTAAAAACCCTGAAACTGCACTCGGACTGTCTCCCTGATTATTCCAGCGTCGCACATCTCTCCGCTACGTTCCTCCTCACCATTCCTAAAATATACATCATCTATCTGTCCTGGAGGGACACAGCCTCACCTGTAGGAGGTTTACCATCTAGCTGCACAACACCATCCCTTCCAGAGGACCTGCACAGCAGCGCTGGTCACCCTGGCCAGACACTACAGGTGGCGTCACGAATCACTATACGAACTTTATCCCCTGTAAATAAATCCCCTTTTTGGTGAGCGCCCAGGGCCACGGACCGAGTCGTGGCTACCGTGATGTCCCCCATAGAAGTCGACAGGCTCGGTGCCGAGTACCCCATGGCCCTGGCAGGTGACTCACATCATCAGTACATGAATACATCACCGAGCTTAGTACAGTGATTAGGGATGAGCGAACCCGAACTGTAAAGTTCGGGGTTCGTACTGAGCACCAAATGTTCGTTGCTGAATAAAGCTTGTTGAAAGGCTGCAGCGCAGCTTTTTATGAGTAGCCTTTCTGAGTATGCCTGTAATTGGCCGACGCACAATGTGACCTGGCCTATATAACTGTCGGATCACGGGTGGCACCGCTATTCTGCTCTGAGTAGTATAGTGACAGGATGCGGCTCGAGTGAGGGACAGTGTTAGGTTTTGTGGGGCACTCTGCAAAACAGCCTTGTTGGGGGTGCTCTGCAAAACAGCCTCAGTGGGGGCACTCTGCAAAACAGCCTTGTTGGGGGTACTCTCGAAAACAGCCTCTGTGGGTGAACTCTGCAAAACAGCCTGTGTCGGTGTACTCTAATGTACATACACCGACACATATACAAACCCAAGGTATATACATTACCATAACAATAAGGCTAAGTGCACACGTTCAGGAATGTGTGCAGAATTTTCCTGAGCAAAACCGGACTTTTTTTGCGGCAAAAACGCATGCATTTTTACCGTGGATTTTGCCCGTTTTTACTGCGATTTTTTCCTGAACTTTCTAGGTCAATAATATAGCGGGAAAAATGCTAGAATTCCACGAAATTAATGAACATGTTGCTTTTTTTTCCGCGATGCGTTTTTTTCGCGGAAAAAACGCACCATGTGCACAATAATTGCGGAATTCATTCTAAATAATAGGATGCTTCATTCATGCGTTTTTTTGCCACGAAAAAACGTGAAAAAAACACAAATAATCCTGAACTTTTGCACTTAGCCTGATAAAGTTAGTATTAAAAAGTCACGATCTCACCCAATTCAATTGTAGTAATTCCAGTAAGGTCCTCGGCACAAAGATAACTAGGAGACAGGATAATGACTGAAACTAGTAGGGAGGGCTGTTTGTGTATCTTTTATGGGATTTATATATATTTACAGTATAGGTCTTACTTGGGAACTTCCCTTACAGGGCATGACAAGGAATCTAACAAACAGATAAAGTTGCACTCTGTAGCGCTATAGCATGCAAACATGAAATATATGACATTTGAATTACATTACTGCGCTAGATAATAAGAATAAAAATGGAGATACTTAGCGCTTAATTTGGCCAATTCATGCATGCCCATCAGCCATGACAAGGTGATCTCCGGTTGTTGGGAACCTGCTTGAAGGGAGTCTGTCACCCCATTTTTGCCCTTTGAGATGCGGCCACCGCCATCAGGGGCTTATCTACAGCATTCTGTAATACTGTAGATAAACCCCCGATGTCACCTGAAAGAGAAGAAAAACGAGTTAGATTATACTCACCCAGGGGCGTTCCGGTCTCTTCTTTCCGTTCTTTCTGTCCTGTCGTGGCTCCTGTGCAGTCGCCGGACCTCTCTGACCTTTCCCGGCGCCTGCGCACTGCAGTACTCTGCTCTGCCCTCACCAGGGCAGATCAGTGCGCCTGCACAGGAGGCACGACGGGACGGAAAGAAGAGGCCGGCTTCACTACAAGATGGGAGGCGCCGAACCAGACCGGATGGCAGACCGCCCCTGGGTGAGTATAATTTAACTCGTTTTTCTTCACTTTCAGGTGACATCGGGGCTTATCTACAGCATTACAGAATGCTGTAGATAAGCCACTGATGGCGGTGACCGCAACTCATAGGGCAAAAATGGGGTGACAGATTCCCTTTAATATGAATCCTCTTCTAGGCTGAGGCCTGCATTTCTGTGTAGGTAGGTCCCTGCTGCAATTAAAACCACCACAGACTGAAAGGTGGAGCACTGGGTCAGAGACCCAATATACAAATAACAATATCAACAATTATCTAGAGCAGTAATGCAATTCCAATTTCCTATATTTCATGCTTACATGATATAGCGCTATAGAGTGCTACTTTATTTGCTTGTTATGTATAGAGATGGCTACTCTTTGTTTGCACCTGTACACACTAGCTTTTCCGTTTGGAATTGACAGTCAGTCTTTTGTTAGTTATATGACAGCGAATCTAGGAGCACTGTCATTATCCTCTTTTGCTGTATACCTCTATAATAATTGAGGAGTATTATTTGACTATCCTGATTGGATGTGGATTTTGCTGGTACTCTAACCCAACTTTAGACTGCAGTTCAGTCGATCCCGACAAACCCGAACATCCATAGGTTCGCTCATCTCTAACAGGGATCATCTCATGAGATCAGACTCATTTGCAATTGCATCACTTAACGACCGCCGATACGTATTAAAACGGCGGTCGTTAAGGGTACTTATCCCTCATCGCTGTTCGGGAATAAGGGAATAGTGCCGCTGAGTGGCTGCCATTCCCACGGGTGCCAGCTGTACATCATAAGCCCCTTAAATACTGCTGTCAATCGCGACAGGGGGATTTAAGTTGTTGCAAGGGGGTCACATGACCCTCTTAGTAACGATCGGAGCCCCACAATGAGAGTCGCGGGTCCCGATGGTTACCATGGTACTCTGAGGTCATGTGATGACCCCAAGGTATGGTGGCCTGCGAGATCCAGCTATAAGCTGAGTCTCACAGGTACAATCAGTGAGACACTGACTGCTCTCATGCACTGCTGTAAGTGAGTACTGCAGTGTATGAGGTCAGTGATCAAAATAAAAATTATACCTGTCCCACAGTGGGACTAAGTAAAAAAAAAGTAAAATAAAACATGTAAAAAAGTTAAAAAAAAACACAAAAAAATGCACACAAATCACTAAAATCCGTTTCGCCACTCAAAACGCAGCGTTTGTGATAAAACAAAAGTAAACAAAAAAGTACACATAATTGGTATCGCTTTGTCGGGAACGACTCACTCTAAAAAACTGGCATATTATTTATTCCATTTGGCGAATGCCATAAAAAATTATAAAAAAACGGCAAAAATGTTGCTTTTTCATCATACTGACTCACAAAAAAGTGAATAAAAAGCGATGAAAAAGTCATATGTAAAATATAATCATACAAATGAAAACACCAAATCGTCCTGTAAAAAACAAGCCCTAATATGGCTCAATGGGAAAACAAGTAAAGAAGTTAAAGATCCCAGAATATGACTATGCAAAAACAAATTCATTTTTGTAAAATATTGTTTTTAGTTTTTAAAAAGAAAAAAAGGATAAAAACAAAACAATATAAATCTGATACCGCTGTAATCGTACTGACCCAATGAACAAATTGGTCTTATCACTTTTACCGCACGGTGAACGGCGCAAAAAAAAAATAAAAACAATAACCAAATTGCTGGGTTTTGTTCATTATGTTTCTGAAAAATCTGAATAAAAAGCAAAAAATAACCAAAATGGTAGCAAAAAATCTGCAGCTTGTCTCGCAAAACATAAACCCTCATACAGCTCTGTTTGTCAAAAAATAAAAAAATTACAGCTCTCAGAATATTGGGACAAAAAACTTTTTAAAAAACAGTATTTGTACTGTGTGATAGGAGCAAATCCTAAAAAAAAAACTATATAAATCTGGCTGTAATCATAGAAGAATAAATCCGTCTCATCACTTATACCGCACGTTGAACTGCGCAAAAATAAAAATAAGAACTATTCTTGTACTGCTGTCTATTTGTTCATTCTACCTCCCAAAAATCGGAATAAGGCTCGGCTCACATTTATCCTGCGCTGTCCTCTGAGCGCTTACGTGGGGGTTTCTGTGTAAATTCCCCAAAACTGTCATTCAGACAAAGCCCCAGATGGAATCACTTCGGACTGGTCTGTGTTCCGGCGGTGTCCCATCATTTTAGGTGTCTCTTTAGCACAGAATGGTGGGCGACCATAGATCTGTGCACGCCTAAAAAGATGGATACCTCCGGAGCAGACACTTACCGGAGTACAAAGTGTCTCCATCTGCCTAATTATGGTGGGTGGTTCCGTTGGGGATTTCGTCTGAATCGCATTTTTGTGGGATTTATACAGAAACCCAGACATAAGTGCTCAGCATAAACACAAGAATGTGATCCCAGCCTTATACCGGAAGCGTTCAAAAAATATTATGTACCCCAAAATGTTACCAATAAAACCCCTAATTTCTCCCACAAAAAACCAGCCCCTCACTCACGTCCGTCATCTGTCACTGGATCTAAAAGGGTTTCCCACGTTACTGGTAGAACAAAGACTCTGGAAAAGCGACATGGTTCCCGCCCCCTTAAATAAAATCCAGTGAATTCTGCACTCCCAAATCCAAATGCCCGTCTCCTTCTCTTCTGAGCCCCACTGTGCCTAAACACAGTAAGCGGCCACATGTTTGGCATTATTGTAATGGAGAGAAGGCACTTAATTTACAGATGCATATCGCCAGAAGCACAAGCTGGGCACAATATATGGGGGCGACCGGCAAACTATTCTAGCAAAATGTGTGCTCCAAAAGCCAAATAGCGCTCCTTCCCTCTCAGCCCTAACGTGTGGCCTAACAGTAAGTTCTGACAACATATGGGTCAGCATCGTGTTCGGGAGAAATTGTGCAAGACATTATGGGGTTTCACCTATTAACCCTTGTGTACCTGAGAAATTTGCAGCAAATACAAAAATTAAATTTTTACCACTAAAATGTCATATTTCCACATCTCAATGTTGTAAAATTCTATGAGGCACCTATGGGTTCAAAATACTCACTACACCCCTAGATGAATTCCATGAGTGGTCTAGTTTCCAAAATGGGATCACTTATGAGGGGTTTCTGCGGTTTTCACATAGGGGCTCTACAAATGTGACATGGCATTCATGAGCTATCCCAGGCAAATAGCACTCTTTCCTTTCCTAGCCCTGCCATGTGCCCAAGCAGAAGTTTTTGATCACATGTGGGATAGAGTCGTGTTCGGGACAAATTGCACAACAAATTATGGGTCCGTTTTCTCCTATTATCCATAGTGAAAATTACAAATTCGGGGCAAAAACAACATTTTCATGAAAAAAATGAAAATTTTCAATATGACGACCTAATGTTATCAAATTCTGTGTGGTACCTGTGGGTTTGAAATGCTCACTACACCCCTGGATAAAATCCATTGATTAGGCACATCAAGGGCTCTCCAAATGCCCGCAGACCATTCC
>JARQOD010000002.1:619964969-620033551 GCA_033576555.1 Oophaga sylvatica
CAAAAACGCTGCAGTGGTGGTCTGGGAGGTAAATGGATTTGCAGGTTCTGCTGACCTTTCTGTAAATGGGTTTGCCGTGTGCGATGAGTTAGTGCTATTGAGGAATGGGTTAGGCGATCTTCTCAGACTGTCCCCAGATCCGCATCGGGCCGGGATCGGAGGGGGAGCAGCAAGCATGCAATTCGTATTATTCAGGAGAGGAAGATTATTTGCCGATGAAGAAGGCAACGGTATTGTCTCCTTTGGGATTAATGATGATGAAACTGATGGTGGCGATATGTGAACGGGCACCGGCAGCTTTGAGACGGGAGGTTGTTTGAATGCCAAGTCCACAAATGGATCATTGTTAAAGTGACTTTTAAAGCCACCGACTTCATTAGATCGGTTCTGAAAGAAAGAATAACAAAAAGAGTGGAGATTAGAGGATACTGACGAATACATGAAATATACACGTAATGATAAGTCATCTATATCTAACACCGAAATGATCAAGATGGAAAACAGTCATACAAAAACAAATAAAAAAACATCCTAGATACCAAGATGCCACCACTCACTGGCTACAGAACTGAAAAGATCTACCAACCCACATGAAATGTCTTTGTTTTTGACGTTCTTTGACTACCTCATGCAATATTCATGCAAGAACTGGGATGAGAATCCAAAAAGCTTTGGGTGGTCCGACAGTCAAAAACGAGGAGTGACTTTTCCCATAGAAAATAAAAGGGTCACTAACCTTTACCACTGCAGTTTGATTACTTCCTTTCATCTAAATCTTACTGTCACTCCCATAGACAATGATATAAAACATGAACGGCGCCAATGTTGTATGGGATCATTTCTTACTAAAACCACCAGGGCGGAGGGAGGGTTGAGGTCCACCCCATGAGCATAACCAAACCATAGGAACAGGATTGGATTTGTAAAGGATATGGAACACAAAGTAACTAGATCTATGTATGTGACCAGTTTGGAGATTCTTGCAGAATTCCTTTTTCCTAGAGACTCACACCTTATATTTTGTGAATGAGTAGATACAAAATCCAGTTGGACATTACCATAGGCCCGCTGGCCACACTACCTACAGAATATGAGCTGCCGGAGACCTGTACAGTACAAACCCCTACATAGTATCACAATCATTCCTTGTCAAGGCCTTCAACATTGCACTAGAGCAGTAATTAACCTGCCTACACTCTGCTGACTAAGTCCCAGACTACACAGTAAAGCAGACATGTGAAATGTCAGGATATTAAGTCTGCTTTTACGCGGTCACTGCTCCCGCTCCGCTGAACACACTTGCACAATGCATCAATCAGCGCTGATGCTGCTGTAATCACAGGCTTTGGCTTTTTAGCAAGCTGGTATATGATATGCAAATTACTTCAGGTATATGTCTCCATTTATAAATACGAGAAGAGCCTTAACGTGGCTTCCAGGTACACATAAATTGGCCATTTTATGCGCTAAGACTTCTCAATTTTTCGTATTTCTAAGGCAGTGATGTAATTAATTTTTCATATTTTGTGTCTGCAAGATATAGCGCTACAGTGTGCTACCTTTTTTTTCTTGAATGTGCATGAGTTGGTGACTCTAGGTTTAGCACCTGTTCACATTAGGTCTATTTTTGGATGTGCCGGTCAGTTTTTTGATAAGTCTCCATGTTGATCCAGATGACATCAAAAGTAAGAAATAATCTCCTGGTCTGCCCCATATTGAGTGTGTAACCAAATTAAAGTCTTAAATATGGAGTACACTACTTTATATTAGTTTAAAAACAGACTTGTGGTCCTAAAATAGAGAAAAAAAATACATCACCTCCCGGTGTTTTGCTAGCAAGGAGACCGGCCTGGGACTCCTGAAGCAGGAGGATCAGTGGCGGTCTGGTAGGAGATCATTTTTATTTCTTTTTTAATTCAAGAACCACCTTAGGTCCATTGCTAAACTAATAAAAGTAGTGGACATCCCCTTTAATGAGGTGTTCTCAATGTCACAAATTATCCCCCATCTATAGGATAGGGCATAACTTGCTCATCACATTAAGGTAAAACCGTCGAGACGCCCAGCAAATATGAGATCGGGGATCTAGTCCCAGTGCTCTGCACACCCAGTGTTGAAAGGAGTGCATGTGCGTGTTGCTCAGCCTCCACTCCATTCATTGGTAAAGGAATGTCGAAGATAGCAGAATAAAGTGCTCTGCTTCTACAGCAGCCCCTCAGCGTTTTAGAGTATCAGCAAAGTGAATAATAAATCTGAAATCTCATGCACACGCTGATAAGTTTTTCCATGCAGACTTGAACCTTCAAAGCGCTTTTTTTTTTTTTTTAAATCTGCAAAATGTCAAGTTTTTTTAGTGTTTTTGCAGTGTTTTTTTTTCATCCAATCAGATAAATAGGAAAAAAAACTGAAGTAAAAGGGTCACGCAAAAAGACAAATATTTTATGCAGCGGTTTTTCTTGCCAACACTCTGGTTTTTACAGAGAGAGAAAAATCCCTACACCCACAGTGAAGAATGGTGGAGGCAGCATTATGCTTTGGGGCTGTTTTTTTGGTAGCTGCAACTGGGGCTAATTTAGTCAAGGTGGAGTTAATTATGAACAGTTCTACAGTAAATGTAGTCCTATTTACAATGAACGCAGCAGAGTCAGAGCATGCGCACCTGCACGTCATCCAACATGAGTGTGCAAAGTTTGCTGGTGATCCGAGTAGTCAGATCAGCAAGACATCTCCGATCCTTTGGAGAGGGGCGACTTTTCATTTTGGGAACAATTAGATAAATGTAGAACACAGAACCACATCAATATTGGAATTTGATGACTACATTAAGACTGTTAATGTCCAATTTTTGCTCATTCATGGATATGAGATGACAAAGCTGGCGATCACCCCTGATTATTAGGCAAGTACTGATTTTTGCAGCAGTAAGAGTTAATATGGTAGAGCAGGCAACAAGTCATGATAAAGAGTGCAGGACCTCTATTGGCTTTTACACTATCATTCAATTTGTCTAGGAGACGTCCGTTTAGATAGACGAGCTACCCCAGCTGGTTTAGAGGCTGAGGCTGTAGATGGGGAAGGTACATGGATGCGGATACAGCTGAGATACAATACTACCAGTGACAAGGATACATGTAAATCACAATGAATGACACCAGTGAAATGTACACAGGAGATGTAACGTTTAGGTCTACCATAGAAACTTATAAGAGCGCATCTATCATCCTAACCATTAAGTGCATTTTCACACGTTGCATTTTCACTGAGGGAAAAACTTAGCGATTTACAGTACCAGCAAATTGAATAATTTTATTTATTTTTTAAATCTGCAGCATATCAATTTTTTCAGAATTTTTTCAGTGTTTTTTTTCCATCCAATCAAATGAAAGGGAAAAAATGCAAGTAAAAAAGGGCACACAAAACACAAATATTTTATGCAGCACTTTTCTGGCTAATATTCTGCTGTAAAAGTCAAAATCAGAAAGAAAAACCCCACACCCGCAGTGAAGAATGGTGGAGGCATGGAGGTTATGTTTTGCCAAAATCTACATCAAGTCTGCCGAAAGTATGTGGAAAAATGTGTTATGGACTGATGAGACCAATATTGAACTTTTCATCCATAATTCCAAAAAGTATGTTCATTGCAAATCACTAAAGGAACACCATACCCACAGTGAAGCAAGGTGGAGGAAACATTATGCTTTGGGGCCTCTTTTCAGCAGTAGGAACTGGGGCTTAGTCAGTCAAGGTTGCGGAAATTCTGAATTAGTTCCAAATTTTGCAACAAAACCTTTAAACCTCTGCTAGAAAGCTGAAGATGAAAAGGAATTTCACCTTTCAGCACAACGACCCTCCAAATGGCCCAGACCTAAATCCAACTGAATATGTGGGTGACTTGAAGAGGGCATTGTACGCGGGAGATGCCCTATCAATCTTGACAGTTGTGGAGCTACTACCCGCAAGAGTGGGCAAAGATCACCAATTCTAGATGTGCAATACTGATAGACCCCCTAGCCAAAAAGACTGAATGCTGTCATAAATTCAAAGGTGGATTCAACAAAAGTAAGTGTGTGCATATTTATGCAACCACATTATTTTAGTTCTTTATATTTCCTCTTCCACCTGAAAAGATTTCAGTTTGTTTTTCAATAGATTTGTACAGATTATGGGCGACATTAAAAGGTGGAAAAAGTCCTGAAATGATTCTTCTGGGTAGGAGTTTTTTTTCTTTTTTCTACAAGACAAAAACCTGACATTTTAACCCGGGGTGCATAGATTTTTTATATCTGCTTTGTATGCTTAGTTTACAAAAGATAGACTGGTATTGATCTATTCTGATCGGGCTGATGCAGGAGAACATTTTCTGTATTGTCCCATGACTAGCGCTGCGAGCTTAGGGGGTTGACTGGTGCAGCTCTATAGCTGGGCCCCTTCATACACAGCGCTTGCTGGCCTCCTGAGTCCAAGACAAAGTAGATCTGTCAGGACTCAGGCTGATCTCTTCAGGTTAAGACACCACTTTATAGAAGCAACCTGTAGATCTTGTCAATTGGAACCTTTTCTTTTTTTTACTTAAAATTTATGATTTTTAACCCCACTACATGCATTTAAATAAAAACAAAATGTACCCAAAAAGTGGACAATCCTCTAAAGCACATTTAAAAGGTAACTTTTTCAAGGAGGAAAGCCCTTTAGGGGCCATTACAGCACGGGTAGGAGCCTGAAGTTGCATAGTAGAGATCTAATATACTGGGCTTATTCATGCACTGCCACTCCAGCACATGTCCACCATCCGTGCTGACGGCAGGGCATTGATCCTGGCACAACCTGACAACAGATCTCACTGCCAAGAAAAGCGCTCAGATCTTGGAGGAGAATGTAGAGATTACCAAGAAGTAATAGATTGTCCTTTCTTTATCATGACAGCAAACTGCAGAGGTAATGAGGGTTATCTGGATTATTACATGAGAGACGTATGAAGCTAAGGGTGAAATATGGGAAGTAGGGTTAAATTTCTGAGGTACCTGTTACCCTGACGGTTGCTCCTGCTAGTGATAAAAAAGACAGATATTAAAGAAAAAAGATGAGAAGAGAGAGATACAGATATACACAGCGTAATAAGCTCAACATGCAGATCTGAAATTCCTAAAAAGTCTTAAACCTGTCTATGGCCACCGAGGCAACTGTTTTATAAGTAGCTCTAATGCATCTAAAAATCATACTGAAGGAACGCTAAAAATTCTAAATAAAAAAAATAAATAAAAATTCTTACTGTTTTGTCTATACAGCTCCACTTCAGACCTATATGTCTCCATGGTAACAGACTACAAACAAACCCCGTGTAGTCTGATCCTGCGGCTAAATTGTATTTTAACGATTAGTAGAAGACAAGTTGGAGGGAATATCACTGCAGGTTTAGACCGTGGAGACAAAGGTTTCCAGAGAAGCTCCATACATAAAACGGTATGTATGTTGACAAAACGTACTTAAAGGGGTATCCAAAATCCAAATAGGTGTAATAAGAATAACATTAGCTAATACCTTGAATTATAAATGTAGTATAGTTCTTCATATTTGTTATCCCTCTTACCTAATGTGCAGGGCATTGCAGTAGCTTAGGTATCAACGGTTATGACCACTCATATAGTGACAGTTAAACAGCGGTTAGTGGTCCTAACCATGGATACCCAAGCTGCTGCAATGCTCTGCACATGGGGTAATCGACAATCTGAGGAACTATACTACATTTCTAATTGGAGGTATTTGCCAATATTATTATTATTACACCTACTACATATAGGGATAGGATTTTGGAGATGGGAATACCCCTTTAAGATATTTTATTCATTTAGATGCTAAAAACAACTCACATCTTTATGGTTGGCTCCCTACAGCCACAGCTAATTTTGACCATGGTGGATAGCAATGTCCCGCCTAACAACCGTATTGGAAAAATAGCCTAATCATAAGCAACCAGACTGAATTGGCTGCATTACTTAAAAAATAAAAGGTCAAGAGTCTCTGTATTGTCAGCCATGTTTTTTTATACGACTCATATCGTTGTCTCAAAGTGAATGGCTGAGATGCAATATTAAAAACTACAGGTGGACAAGCGGAGCAGCATCGGAGGCTCAGCACTGGACGTAGGGAGGGTAAAAAGTTTTTTTTTTTAAAGCATTTTGGACCAGGAGACAGGGATTTTCTGAAACCAGAATATTAGTTGTTTTTTTTTTATAGTTTCCTATACTTCTGTATCATAACTGGCACGTTATTAGTGTTCGTCACGTGTACAGTTCCAGCCACAGCTCTTAAAATGGATAAATTAATAAATTAAAAGGGGTTGTCTAGAATAAGAAAAAACATGGTTACTTTCTTCCTGTCCACAGGTTACGTCTGGTAATGCAGCTCAGCCCTATTATAGTGAATGGAGCAAAGCTGCAATACCACACACAACCTGAGAACGAGAGGGCGCTGTCTGATCCTACACAACCCCAGGATACAATGTATACGATCAGTCATGAAGAATCGAAGAGATCCGCACCTTCCACAGCCTAAATGTATTGAGGCTGATAACAGAGAATACAAGTGATAACAGAAAAGCATTAGCCATGTCACGGTGAGCAGCTGACCTACCTCTTGAGAAGGTGCTTCCTCTGAAGGCAGGTTCTGGGCGGAGCGGCTACGAGGCGGTGGTTGTGGAGGAGGGTCTAGACTCTGCGCTGGGGAGTCTGGGAAGTAGGATGCAACGCTGTGGGTAACAGAGGCTCTGGCAGTTTTTGGCAGGGTGGCTGGGAAGTAGGGCTAGGCTGGAGAGGGGCTGCAAGCTGGGGCTTCAAAGGCTCAGGAAGAGAAGAAATCACTACAAGAGAAGAAAACAGAAAAAAAATGTCAGCAGTCATACACATCAATTCCCTTGCAGTAGACGTGCTCAACAAGGCATCTAAAGAACCCATCAGCCCTCCAAATCATTAGGATGACTTCAATTCAGGGGCCCCTGTGCAAGAAATATGTTTGGGATCCTCCTTTTATGGCAACATAGAGATTAGAATAAATGAAACAAATAAATACATATACACATTGTGACAGTCATTGGCACGGTATAGGAGGGGAGATGTGAGTCACTGCGCATAATGGCATCAGTGATGTGAAACCACTACATGTTGTGAGGGTTAAATTAAAGTTGCATACATGGGCTGGTTTTATGAGGACATCTATAGAGTGGGTGGGAAGATGTCCACCTTATCTCCACCTGCAGAGTCCACACAGCCTATGCCGACAGGACCTGTGTGATGTCAGTCAAGTGATCACCCACATGGTCAGGGTTTAAATAGCAGGACTTGAGAGGCAGTCGGTATGTTGTGCTTTGGAGAGGAAAGACTCAAAACGGTGGCTCCAGGTGGAGCAGAAGACAAATGGTGGTCTGAGCGGGCGAATCGCTCAGACAATTCGACTTTGCTATATGTTATCATTTTGTTTTGCCGTTATGCCAGAAAGGCTTGGTTTACTTTGCTGAATCCTGCTAAGGTTTATGCTGTTCCCAATAAACCAGCAGGAGAAGCAGCTGAATGAGTAAACCCCTCAACACTAATAAATATATATATATATATATATATATTCTTGTCTGATGGTTTTCTGGTCAGATGCTGCCCCATCAGCAGTCATTTTATATCTAACAAAAGAAGGCTACGTAATAATGAGAGGGCAATGTGAATAACAAAAATAACGATAATACACTAAGAAAGGACAGTGCTATAACAAGACATAATACTATGTAATAATGGGATAGCACTGAACATAACAGAGAATGCCAAGTAATAAGTGACTGCCGCATACACAAGTAGAGAGGACATAATAAGGGAGGCCCTTTCCAGTAATAATGTCCCCCAAAATGCGCCACTTCCTGAGATAATATCTCCCACCTGGCCTCCTTCCTAGTATAATGTCCCCCATACTGCGCCCCTACCTGGGACAATATCTCCCACCTGGCCTCCTTCCTAGTATTATGTCCCCCATACTGCGCCCCTTCCTGGGATAATATCTCCCACCTGGCCTCCTTCCTAGTATAATGTCCCCCATACTGCGCCACTTGCTGGTATATTATCTCCCATCTGGCCTCCTTCCTAGTATAATGTCCCCCATACTGTGCCCCTTCCTGGGATAATATCTCCCACCTGACCTCCTTCCTAGTATAATGTCCCCCATACTGCGCCCCTTCCTGGGATAATATCTACCATCTGGCCTCCTTCCTAGTATAATGTCCCCCATACTGCGCCCCTTCCTGGGATATATCTCCCACCTGGCCTCTTTCCTAGTATAATGTCCCCCACACACTGTGCCCCTTCCTGGGATAATATCTCTCACCTGGCCTCCTTCCTAGTATAATGTCCCTCACACTGCGCCCCTTCCTGGGATAATATCTCCCACCTGGCCTCCTTCCTAGTATAATGTCCCCCACACTGCGCCCCTTCCTGGAATAATATCTCCCACCTGGCCTCCCTCCTAGTATAATGTCCCCCACACTGCGCACCTTCCTGGAATAATATCTCCCACCTGGCCTCCTTCCTAGTATAATGTCCCCCGTACTGCGCCCCTTCCTGGAATAATATCTCCCACCTGGCCTCCTTCCTAGTATAATGTCCCCCACACTGCGCCCCTTCCTGGAATAATATCTCCCACCTGGCCTCCTTCCTAGTATAATATCCCACACTGCGCCCCTTCCTGGAATAATATCTCCCACCTGGCCTCCTTCCTAGTATAATATTCCACACTGCGCCCCTTCCTGGAATAATATCTCCCACCTGGCCTCCTTCCTAGTATAATGTCCCCCACACTGCGCCCCTTCCTGAATAATATCTCCCACCTGGCCTCCTTCCTAGTATAATGTCCCCCACACTGCGCCCCTTCCTGGAATAATATCTCCCACCTGGCCTCCTTCCTAGTATAATGTCCCCCACACTGCGCCCCTTCCTGGAATAATATCTCCCACCTGGCCTCCTTCCTAGTATAATGTCCCCCACACTGCGCCCCTTCCTGGAATAATATCTCCCACCTGGCCTCCTTCCTAGTATAATGTCCCCCACACTGCGCCCCTTCCTGGAATAATATCTCCCACCTGGCCTCCTTCCTAGTATAATGTCCCCCACACTGCGCCCCTTCCTGGAATAATATCTCCCACCTGGCCTCCTTCCTAGTATAATGTCCCCCACACTGCGCCCCTTCCTGATTTAAAAATAACCTGGCAGTGTGATTCTTCAGGTCAGCACAAGTCTGGTATTACCCAAATTATATATCTTTGTTTATTATCATTATTAGTGGTAAAAAAAATAAAACAATAAAAAAGGCAGAACATTTATTTTTTCTCTTTATAGCGTTTACTGTACAGGTTAATTATTTTTATATTTTGATAGATCGGACTTTTGCGGACACTGATTTTTTTCTTTTTTTCCTTTCAACCTTTAAATATTTTTTACAACTTTATTTAATGTTGTTTTTCAGTCCCTTTATGGGACTTCAACCTATGATTCTTTGATTGCTTGTTCTATATACGGTAATAATGAAGTATAAATGTTCTACTATGAAGCCCAGCCAAAAGCAGTGAATGACAGCAGCAACTAAATGGTTAATAGGCACAATCTGAGCTGCGGTGACACACAGATGCTGGCAGTGTAACACAATCAGCACTGCTGCATTTGGAGCTTGCTCAGCTACTGAGATCCCTCCATGCTAATGGACCCAAGAGTGGACATAAAGTTATGTCCAATTTCACTTAGGGGTTATGGGTTCCCTAAGGTTTCCATTTTCTTCTCTAGTGAATAGTGAACTATGCTACCCTGGCCTTCAGGGTAAAACCAAAACCTGATGAGCCAGAACATTAAATCAGATCTGTCACCACACTTTACAATACAAACTGCTTGCTTAATTAGATATTTTAGACTGATAAAATTCATGTTGGAATGGCTTTATAATCCTCTCTGAGAGTGGAAACGTAATCTTCGCCCAGCTAGCTGGATTTACAGCTCCTCAGTGTCCCTCCTCCCTGCTGCTGCCTAAATCTCAGTACAAGCTGCAGCTGTCTATCAGCAGAGACTGAATACACTTGCACAGCAGAGCAATTTCATTCTTCAGACGCACATACGTACCTTTGGCTGGTTCTGCAGCTTTCACTGGTGCCTCAGTATTTGGTCTGGTCTGTGCTTGTCGAGTTTGGGGGACACTAATAACTCCAGCACGCGGAGGTATGATCTAGGGGAAAGAGTAGCAGTCATATAGTGCACTTCACATGGGCCATACGTCTAATTATTATGAATCAGCATGTCCCCACATCCATCTCATAATGCTCCAAACTGCCACTTAAATGGGTTCTATCAAATACAACATTTATCAAGAATCTACAGTTTAGGTGATAAATGTACAATTTCTCTTGACCTTCACCCACCATCTCTGCTAATCTTGAGAACAGGGACCCCGTATGTAGTGTTAATGACGCATCAGCGATCGGGTGTCTCCACTGCTCCATTAAGGGTCTACACCTCTATAGACCGATAATGGTGCAGTGACTTCATTTCCAAAGGGGACCCCTGTTGTCTAGGGTAGTGGTTGTACACCCAGTGATCATACATTTATCAACTATCCTGTGTGTCATTTTTATATGGTGGGTTTGGAGTAACATCTTTTTTACTGAGGGCACAGAAGGGTAACAAGGTACAAAAAATAATTAAAGGGTTCTCCAACAAACAACATTTAGAAGGATAGGTAACAAAATGTATGATCGCTGGAGATCAAACTTCTATGGGACAGGTAGGGCACATCTGAGTGGGGTGATGGTCACACAAGTACTATTGTTCTATTGACCCTTGGGACACAAACAGACCCCCCCCCTACACCCGTTCTCAGTAACACTCTTGAAAAAGCTCTCCAAGCTATAATTATTATTTCCTAATCACTTCTAAATACGTAGGCAACGTAGTGCAAGTGCATTGAAATACCTTCCTCGGTTTTCATCGCTGCTACTGGACCACATGACCTCAAATCATATTAGTGAGATTACACAGGGGTTTTGTGTGTGTGGACTGCATGTCACTTTCTCAATGTAAATCTATAGATTCTCGTTCTCGGTTGCATAGACTAATGCTGGGAAAGATGCACGGTCCCAAACAGTAGACCATCTGCGAACTGGCAAAGCTGCAGAATGGTCATGTGATCCAAAAGAGGGCTGGGCAGCACTGGAAACTGGAAAAGACAGCACTCTGCCTAGAAGATAAACTGGAGAAGACAGCAATCTGCCTAGAGAGGAACGGAGCAACACTTGAAACTGGAGAAGACAGTAATCTGCCTAGAAGAGGAATGGAGCAGAGCTCGAAACTGGAGAAGATAGCAATATGCCTAGAAGAGGAATGGAGCAGAGCTCGAAACTGGAGACGATAGCAAAATGTCTAGAAGAGGAATGGAGCAGAGCTCGAAACTGGAGAAGATAGCAATATTCCTAGAAGAGGAATGGAGCAGAGCTCGAAACTGGAGACGATAGCAATATGCCTAGAAGAGAAATAGAGCAGAGCTCGAAACTGGAGAAGACAGTAATCTGTACAGAAGAGGAACGGAGCAGCACGAGAAACTGGAGAAGACAGTAATCTGCCTAGAAGAGGAATGGAGCACAGCTGGAAACTGGAGAAGACAGCAATATGCCTAGAAGAGGAATGGAGCACAGCTCAAAACTGAGAGAAGATAGCAATCTGTACAGAAGAGGAACAGAGCAGCACGAGAAACTGGAGAAGACAGCAATTGGTCTAAAAGAGCAACGGAGCAGAGCTGGAAACTAGAAAAGACAGCAATTTATGTAGAAAAGAAAAGGAGCAGCGCTAGAAACAGGAAAAGACCGCAATCTGTCTAGGAGAGGAACAGGGCAGCGCGAGAAACTGAGAGGACCGCAATCGGTAGGCGTTTATTGTACTTGTACTATACACAAATTTAGAAGGAATTAGGCAAAAAAATTAGCAGGACGTGCTTCTTAACAATATCAGTATGTGTGATATACGCACCATTATTCGCTCATTATGTCTATACTGAAAAATTCCATAGATTCCTACACACCTGATGGATACCAAAGCAGCCTCCTTCTGTTATCCAACGGGCAGGAACACGTAGCTATTTTTTTTCTCAACTGTATAATCTTCAGCATCCAATAGATGATAAATGTAAGTACGTGCCACAGAGTTGCATATGACTATGATTTATATTTGGTGTCTGGAGATTTTCTGACCTATTAGCGCAATGTGAATAGCTCCTTATTATGATGGACATGTCATCTTCTTCCTTCTAACACTACCACATTTACAGCTATTCTGTATAAATATATGCACATGTATACCCACTGCACTGGTGAATAATAGAGGAAACAATCAGAAGACGCTCACCGGCCTCACCGAGGAGCAGGGAGCAGCCATCGGGGCCCCAAACTGAGTAGGAGGTGGTGCACGAACTGAAAAACAAATCAAAAACTCAAAGTCCGATTCCAGACAAGTAAACATGTCTGTATAATGACTAAATGGAACAGGACAAATTAGCAAGCAAGGCATTAGTGATGCAAAAGTAGTATAACGTGGGTAAGTTCCTATATTAGTAGTTTATGTCTAATAAATGACGCTGCAGGTGCCAGCATAGACGCCATGGATGTTATTACAAAGCTAGATCTGGATAATGTGCAGTCCCCATCAGACACTATACAGCGTGTATGACGGATCTGCTTTACCACCGCAGGACACTGGTGGTGAGAATCGGACATTGTTTCTTCTCCAGGAATCACAACGTCATGTTTGCACCAGCTTCTTGGTTGTCCAGATTATGACCAGGACACTGATCTGTGTGTTATGATCCAATACAATTGGAACAGGAAAACATTTACCCAATCTAGCAATATATACCAATCTTACTCTTAAAGGGGTAGTCTTGGATCATTAAAAACAAGCAATATTTACCTACTGAAACCCCTACCACGCTGCTCCTCGGCAATCTTTGCAGACAAAGTTGCTGCCAATAACTGGACTCAATGGCCCTGCTGTCTACGTCGGCCTCACCGCTGTGCCCAGTAAATTACTGCAGCATTGCCGAGAAGCAGAGATGCAATGAAACCGGACAACCCCTTTAAAAGAATACTTTTATCTATTTAGAAAGGCAACTGTAGTTTCATGAAACTTTTCAGAATAATGTCCAATGTGTGTACATTAGAGTTAGAGCAGTCGTAACGCCTACCAAGACGTTTCTGGGATTTAATTTACAGCCAGTGCGAATAAGAATTGCACAGTTTGTGATTTCCAACAATCTCCAATGTATAACAGGAGTGTTCATTTATTTATACCCTTCATGAATATAGGTGTTCGGTGCATGAATCTGGGCGGCTCATACATAATATCTACAGCATTTCTTAAAAAGACTAGCTATTAAATAAACGGATAGGTAATCTTTAAGGCTTTATTCCTGTGGTGTATACTTATTGTGGAATTTACTCTAAAATTGTGCAAAAACGTACAGTGAAACGTAACAAACCATATCTGCTTGCAGCATAAAACAAATCTGCTATGGATTGTAGGCACGCTGCTGATTTCCATCACAGATTTCACTCACTGCAATGCATTGAAAAAAAATCTGCAATTAAATTCTACAAAAAAAAATGAATTCCACATATTACGTTGGTCAATTCTCTTGAGGACTGTTGGGTTGGTTTTACGACATATGCAATACCCTGTGAGTGCATATATGCCTTCACTATTCCATAATGCTAATTAGCACTGCACTAGGTATGATTGAATCCAGAATCTGTTCTGCCGCTTATCTCACCCCTGATGGTTTCTTCCTTCTAGTACTGACCCTACATATCAGAAATGGCAGGAGATACCTGCCCAACTAATCTCTGGTGTAACAGGGTCACCGCTACGGTCAGGAACTGGCTAAGCAGACATATGTCATTTCCGGAGTGCCGAGACGGGACTAGGAAGTATAGACTAACAGGGCGAGATAAGCACCGGTTCAGATCATATCTGGTGCAGTGCTAAATATCACCATCATGTAACATTTAAGGCATGTGCACACAAAGGGTATAACATACATTGTGAAACCAAACAAAAAGTCTTCAGTATAATCGACCCAGTAATATGCAGCATTTATTTCTCTGAAGAATTTAATTGCAGGTTCTATTCATTACATTGCAAAGAATAACACGGCAAGGAGACTCCCAGGGTCGGCAAGGAGACTCCCGGGGGCCAGCAAGGAGACTCCGAGGCCGGCAAGGAGACTCCCGAGGCCGGCAAGGAGACTCCCGAGGCCGGCAAGGAGACTCCCGAGGCCGGCAAGGAGACTCCCGAGGCCGGCAAGGAGACTCCCGAGGCCGGCAAGGAGACTCCCGAGGCCGGCAAGGAGACTCCGAGGCCGGCAAGGAGACTCCCGAGGCCGGCAAGGAGACTCCCGAGGCCAGCAAGGAGACTCCCGAGGCCAGCAAGGAGACTCCCGAGGCCAGCAAGGAGACTCCCGAGGCCGGCAAGGAGACTCCCGCCATTAGACAGTTTTGAAAAAAAATGAGTCTGTGCCACATTTTACACATGTTGCTCCATCAGGACCTTCATAGGCCGTAAGAGATCAAACAGATCCAATTATTCAGATCAAGCAGAGAGATTTCTGCCAACATCCATCCCAATTCTGACATAATTGAAATGGGCATGCAAGAAACTCTTTTCTTCTCGGACAGAGTGCGAATTACCCTTTAACCTTCTCCTGACTGTCCAAAATATGAGTAGCATAGGAATAAATGTTAGCACAGCCAAACATGGAGGTGCCACAGTAGGTTCCCAAACCTTATAGCCAAGTATCAAATACCGGACACACTCAGGGATTTTTGGAGCAAAAATCAAAATTTAATACAAACAGTAGCCACTAGTTACAAACGTTTCGGTCGTGATAGGCCTTCATCAGTGTACTAGGGTTAATTTTTAGATGCTAGTGTGATTAGGACACAAATAGTAGCCAAAGATCAGCTAAAGAGTGTAGCCCAGAGCATAGGTGGTCAGTGACCTGCAATCAGGTATGCTGTGACCCAAACTAGGTATGTGCTGAGTATTCTATGTCGCGGTATCCACATACCTAGTTTGGGTCACAGCATACCTGATTGCAGGTCACTGACCACCTATGCTCTGGGCTACACTCTTTAGCGGATCTTTGGCTACTATTTGTGTCCTACTCACACTAGCATCTAAAAATTAACCCTAGTACACTGATGAAGGTCTATCACGACCGAAATGTTTGTAACTAGTGGCTACTGTATGTATTAAATTTTGATTTTTGCTCCAAAAGTCCCTGAGTGTGTCCGGTATTTGATACTTACTAAAATATGAGTAGTGTCGTGCAATGAACATTTACGTTGGCGGTCTAGCTGGTACCAGTGCGGATTATTGGTTCCCTGCTACCATGTAGCTTAGTATTAATAAGTAACTAAGCAATGCAAGAAATTAATAGAAAACAGCGCAAAATCAGGAAAATAAAAACACTTCTATTTAAATACATCCACGCTATCAATGTATTTCAGATGGAAATTAAGCGATCATGCAATAATTCATGCTTAAAACTAAAATCTATAATTTTGTGTATGCTGCTCCATGCAAACTATGTGTTTCCATGGTAACAGACAACACAAACTGTAGTCGGATCCTGTAATCATCCTTTCAATTGCAGAAGGTAGCAGACAAATGGAAGACATTATGACTACAGGAGTGATTACATAGGATTTCATAGGAAATTAGCAGATATTATTTTAGGGTGTAAATTATTGTTAAGCCAAACTATTTCAGTTGCCCGATAGAATGATATTGATTACCTGTTTATGGCTGGTTATCAATATCAGATCCGTGCGGGGTCCGACACTCAGCGCCTCCACCGATCAGCAGTCATCAGCTCTGGTGTAAACAAATAGGACCGCCCCCCCCACAGATCTGATGTTGATGACCTATCCAAAGGAAGAATCATCAATATCATTTGCCTGGACAACCATTTTAATAGCATATCCCCTGTCTAAACAACACAGCATTCCTATGTCACATGCTTGGCATGCTCATGCGGTTCACAGTATGGCGGCACAGTTACCTTCTGCTTCTCTGCGAGCTACCCCTGGGCTGGGAGGAGCACCCGCACCTTGTTAAAGAGAGGAAAGACACTAAAGATTTTAGAGAGAGAACGTAATATCTGGAGCATCACATAGAGACAGGTCACAGGGAAAGACAGCATCACGTAGAGACAGACATTAACCAAAGTCCTAGCGGCAGCGTCTTACGGTGTGCTATGTATTGGGACGATAGGTCGTTCCTAGGGGGGACACCAGAAATTACAGTATATATTTTTGCTGCGTATATGGCGCCAACATATTCTGCAGCGCATTGTCACCACTCATCAAGGAGGCTCATCTCAATTCCCTTTCTTTTGGAATATGGAAGTTAACGAGAATACCTGGAGGAAAGCAGCGCAAAAATGAGACAAACTGTATATCCTGTATATATATATAAGTCTACACACCCTTGTTAAAATCCCAGGTTTTTGTCAGAGGAAAAAAAAAAATCACAACAAGAAGAAGCATATCAGCACTTTTTAATGTCACCAGTAATCTGTACAATTCAAGTGAGAAACAAACTGATTTCATTTTGGAGAGAGACAATAAAAATAAAACTAAAATAATGTGGTTTCAGAAGTGTGAACACGTTCTTATATGGGTTGTGTTGTGTTCAGAATTAGCCAATCATATTTATTCTCATGGCAAATAGCAGCCATTATTTTAAGTGATTTATAAAACACAGCAAACAAAAACCACAGTCCATAAACAGCTTACAATACAGCAAAGGGATCACATTGTTGAAAGTCAGGTTACAAAAAAAAATTCCAAGGACTTGCACCACTGAACACTGTGAAGGTGGTCATCAAGAAGTGGCTCAAGTTTGGCAGTGACAAGACAATGAAGAAAATTGATCCGGAAGGCTGCCAAAATGCTTACAGCAACAATAAAGGAGCTGCAGGAATCTCTGGAAAGTGCAAATCGTGTACTGCATGTGACAACAATGTCCTGCATTCTACATATGTATGGCCTGTGGGGTAGGGTGGCAAGACGGAAGCCTTTTCTTACAAATAAAAACATCCAAGCCCGGTTATATTTTGCCAAAACCTTACATCAAACTTGCCTAAGGTATGTGGGAAAATGTGTTCTGGTTAGTGATGAGTGAGCAGCTTGTTGCTCGTGTTTTCCCGTGCAAACTCAGTGGTCTCCGAGTATTTGGAAGTGCTCGGAGATTTAGTTTCTGTCGCCGCAGCTGCATGATTTGTGGCTACTAGACGGCCTGAATACATGTGGGGATTACCTGTTTGTTAGGGAATCCCCATATGTATTCAGGCTGTCTAGCAGTCACAAATCATGCAGCTGCGGTGACAAAAACTAAATCTCAGAGCACTTCCAAATACTCGGAGACCAGCCGAGCATGCTCGGGAAAACCCGAGCAACGAGCATTCTCGCTCATCACTAGTTACGGTCTGATGAGACCAAGATTGAACTTTTTACATCCATAATTCCAAAAGGTATGTTGGGTGAAAAGCCAACACTGTACAGCACTAAAAAGGAGATTTTTGTGTACTCACCGTAAAATCCTTTTCTCCGAGACGCTCACTGGGGGACACAAGACCATGGGTGTTATGCTGCTGCCACTAGGAGGACACTAAGCAATACATAAGCACAAAAGATTAACTCCTCCTCCTGCAGTATACACCCTCTGTTGGCTCAATCCTGAACCAGTTCGGTGCCAAAGCAGTAGGAGCTCATAACAGAGTGCAATATGTCAACAATTCAAAGAAACAACGAGGCTACAGGCTAAAACAAGGGTGGGAGCTGTGTCCCCCAATGAGCGTCTCGGAGAAAAGGATTTTACGGTGAGTACACAAAAATCTCCTTTTCTCCATCGCCTCATTGGGGGACACAAGACCATGGGACGTCCCAAAGCAGTCCCTGGGTGGGAAGCCATAACAGTATATGAAGCTTCGTGAACCACATGCATAAAAAACGCTTAAACAGTCAACGGAAAACTTACAGATGCGCAACAGCTGATTGCAGAATTTGTCTGCCAAGTGCCGCATCTGAAGAAACTTGAGCATGGATTTGGTAATGCTTGACGAAAGTATGAAGACTGGACCAAGCCGCAGCCTTGCACACTTGCTGTGCCGAAGCCTGGTGCCGAATGGCCCAGGAGGCCCCCACAGATCGAGTGGAGTGTGCCTTAATCCCAGCCGGGATAGGCTGACCTTTTACACGATACGCCTCTTGGATCGCTGAACGAATCCATCTGGCTAACGTGGCCTTGGAAGCAGGAAGACCCTGTCTGCGTCCTTCCGGAAGCACAAACAGGGCTCCGATTTACGGAAAGATGCAGTTCTCGAAATGTACCTTCGGAGAGCCCTCACCAAATCCAAGGTGTGAAGGGCTTTTTCAGTACGGTGAATCGGCGCCGGACAAAACGAGGGCAAGACTATCTCCTCATTGATATGAAAATCTGAAACGACTTTTGGTATGAAAGAAGGAGAAGTCCTAAGGACTACCTTGTCCTGGTGAAAAATGAGAAAAGGAGGTTTACAAGATAAAGCTGCCAACTCCGATACACGTCTGATAGAGGTAATTGCCACTAGAAAGACAACCTTCCAGGAAAGAAGCGATAAGGACACTTCTGACAAAGGCTCGAAGGGGGATTCCTGTAAGGCACTGAGAACCAGATTAAGATCCCAAGGCTCCAAAGGCCTCTTGTAGGGCGGAACAAGATGTGACACTCCCTGGATAAAAGTCTTGACCTGAGACTTAGATGCGATCCGTCGTTGGAAAAGGACGGACAAAGCGGAAATCTGCCCCTTGAGGGAAGAGAGAGCTAACCCCGAGTCCATTCCTGCTTGGAGAAATTCCAGAATGGAAGGGATAGAAAAAATCAAAGGGGAACGACCCCTGTCCTTACACCAGGAAAAGAATGTTTTCCAGACACGATGATAAATGCGGGCGGAAGCCGGTTTCCTAGCATTGACCATTGTGGAGACAACCTCTGAGAAAAACAGCCTGACCTAAGATCCAGGCTTCAATGGCCATACCGTCAAATTCAGCGCTTTCGAATTGTGATGGTAAATTGGACCCTGTGAAAGAAGGTCCGGACGATCTGGTAATTTCCAAGGGACGTCTGCGACCAGACGCACTAGTTCCGCATACCACGGACGGCGAGGCCAGTCCGGAGCGACAAGAATGAGAGGAACGCCTTCCGCTTTGATCTTTCGGATCACCCTGGGGATTAATGGAAGAGGTGGAAAGATGTAAGGAAGGCGAAATTGACTCCAAGGGAGGACTAGCGCATTCGAGCCGATGGCTAGTGGATCGCGGGATCGACTTATGAAAGTCTGAACTTTGGCATTCAATCTGGATGCCATGAGATCCACATCCGTCATGCCCCAACGCTGGCAAATGAGTTGGAACATTTCTGGGTGCAGGGACCACTCCCCTGAGTCTAAGCCTTGGCGACTGAGGAAGTTGGCCTCCCAATTGTCCACTCCTGGGATGTGAACCGCGGAGATGGGCGAGCGGTTTGTCTCGGCCCAGCGCAGGATGTGTGATACCTCGAGCATCGCTGTTCTGCTCCGAGTGCCTCTCTGACGGTTGATGTACGCCACGGCCGTGGCGTTGTCTGACTGGATCCGGATGGGACGACCAGCCAGAAGATGATGGAACTGCAAGAGAGCTAGTTTGATAGCTCTGATCTCCAGAATGTTGATCGGGAGACGGGTTTCTGGGAGAGACCAGCGGCCCTGAGCTGTGTGGTGAAGGAACACCGCTCCCCATCCGAGGAGACTGGCATGGGTAGTCACCACCAGCCAATGGACAGGCAGAAAAGATTTCCCTTGATTCAGCGATGAAGCATTTGTCCACCATTTCAGAGAGCTTCTGACTCTGGGAGAAAGACGGAAGCGGCGACTTAGGGACGCTGGGTTCCTGTCCCAGCCTGATATTAGCTCCTGTTGAAGAGGGCGAAGATGGAACTGGGCGAACGGTACTGCCTCGATGGAAGCTACCATTTTCCCGAGGACCTGCATGGCACCCCGCAGAGAGTGAGAGCGGCCTAGAGACAACAGGAGCACTCCCCGCCTCAGAGAAGCAATCTTCTCTGGAGGGAGAGATACCAACCCTTGGGAGGTGTCCAGAATCATTCCCAGAAAAGGAATCTTCTGAGAGGGAATGGGAGAGGACTTGTCCAAATTCACTAACCAACGAGGCGAGAGAGGGTGTCGATAGTGATCTCGACACTCTCTGCGCAAGGCCCGAAAAGACGGTCCTTTGATGAGTAAGTCGTCCAGGTACGGAAGGACCACCACACCCCGAGAGTGTAAAATTGCCATGGCGGCCGCCATGACTTTTGTGAACACTCTGGGGGCGGTTGCGAGTTCGAAGGGCAGAGCGGCAAATTGAAAATGATCCTCTCCAACTGCAAAACGCAGAAGCTTTTGATGGCCTCTGAAAATTGGAATGTGTAGGTACGCATCCTTGATGTCGATAGACGCCAGGTATTCTCTTCTTTCTAGAGATGCGACAACAGAACGGAGGGATTCCATTCTGAAATGGCGGACCCTGATGAATTTGTTCAGCAATTTTAGGTCCAGAATAGGACGCAAGGAGCCCTCCTTCTTGGGAACCACAAAGAGGTTTGAGTAAAACCCTTTGAATCTTTCCTTGTGAGGAACTGGGATGATGACCCCGCTGGTACGAAGTATGTTCAGGGCCTGAAGAAAAGGAATTGCGAGATCCTTGGACTTTGGGGGGCGAGACTGGAAGAAATGCCTTGGGGGAGAGATAAGAATTCGATCTTGTAGCCGGAGTGTACAAGATCTCTGACCCATCGGTCTTGAATGACCGACTCCCAGACCTCGCGAAACAAGAGTAGGCGGCCGCCTACCTTGTTTGGGTCCCCCGTCCCCAGCAAGGAGTCATTGGGAAGATAATTTGCGAGAGGAGGAGCTCTTATTTCCTGCCTGAGAGAATCTGTTTCTCCAGGGCTGAGCGGACCTGAAAGATGATTGTGAGCCCCTGTCTCTGCGAGATGTACAGGGTGCTCGAGCTGAGGTCGCGACAGAGGACCAATTAAAGGAGCTACGAAATGGCTGGGAACGACTTTGGTATTGAGACCGAAAGGGCCGATTGACTCTGCGCTGCGGAAGAAATTTACTTTTGCCACCTGTAGCGTCGGAAATAATCTGATCAAGACGATCTCCAAAGAGACGCCCTGAAAGATAAGGCAGCGAAGTCAAAGTCCTCTTTGAAGCAGAGTCTGCACGCCACTCTCGGAGCCAAAGGGACCTCCGAATGGTGATAGCATTGGCGGCTGTGAGTGCAGCGCAATTAGCTGCATCTAGGGACGCATGAACCATGTAGTCGCCTGCCCGAGTAATCTGATAGGCCAGATTACATGCCTCGGGAGGAAGAGGGATATCACTAGTAATTTTAACTAGATTTTCAGCCCAGGCCACCATGGCCCTTGCTACCCAGGTGGCCGCAAAGGAAGGAGAGAGAGATGCTCCAGCCGCCTCAAAAATCGATTTGGCGAGATTGTCGATCTGTTTATCTGAGGGATTCTTAATGGATGAACCATCTGAAACAGACAGAAGGGTTTTTGAAGCCAGGCGAGATACTGGAGGATCTACTACTGGAGATTCAGTCCACTCTTTCGCTACAGTTGCTGAAATGGGTATCGTGCTTTCAGAGACTTCAGTCTTGAAAAACGTCTGTCTGGACGATCCCTATGTCACCGTACAATGTCCGTAAATTCAGGGTGGTTACTAAAACCTTTTGAGGACGTTTGGCTCTTTTGAAAGGATATGATGATTCGGTTGAGACCCGGGTTCTTCATCTAGCTTGAGGATTTTATTAATCGCCTCAATGAGAGAATCCAGAGACTCTTGAAACTCTGGTGAATTCGGGTCATTACCTGTATCCGACTCGTACTCAGAATCATGATCACTAAGAACTCTAGGAGAGGGGGAGCGAGAGCCTGAGCTCGCCGATGCTGAACCGCTAGATGGATTGGGAGATGCATTATGGCGGCGTTTTCTAGACGACCGCTTGGCTGACGCCGTGGGTCGGCCCCTGTCTGATGAGGTCTCTCTGAAGGCTAACGGGCCCCTTTCTGGAAAAGGGGCGCTCTGGCTAGAAGAGGAGCCACGGAAGGTATCCAAGGCCCTAGTCAGAGAATCCATGGACTGCGCCAGAAACGCGGCCACCCTGAAGGACCTGGCTCGTTGGGATCAGGAATAGGTAGGGACTCCTGAACTGTAGTAGGGGGCTCCTGAGCGGAAGAGGCAGTGGGCTCTTGGGCACATGATGCACAGAATTGGGAACCATGCTTAGACGGCAGGGAAGCGTTGCATGAGACACAGGCGGCATATACTACAGTGTAGTTTTTGTCAGCCTTTTTAACGCCTTTTGATTGCGACATATTTCTGCACCTGTGAGCCTGCTGCAGGAGAAGGGTCAAGCGCTGTGTAGACCTAGTCGCAGCGTGCCCTCACCCAGGTCCTATGTCTGAGCCAAGGAAGAGGAGAATGGCGTCTGCAGCACTGTCCCTCCAAAAAGATGGCGGCCGAGCTTACAATAGCGCTTCTCGTATGACACGAGAAGCGCCAGAAGCAGTGGGAGGAGAGGGGGAGGGGAGGCCAGGAGGGGTCCCATGCTAGCTGAAGCCGGCCAATGGCGAGCGATGTGGGCGGAGTCACGTGGCCAGCCCTCCCCCATTGAGGCCTATCCCGGCCTGAAGCCGGGGGCTAAATTTATGGCTGCGGCCTACCCCGAGCCGAAGCCGGGGATTAAATTTACAATTTGCGGCCTATCCCGGGCCGAAGCCGGGACTAAATTTCAGGCTGCGGCGCGATGGAGAAGCGCCCGCGGCGCGACGCTGAAGCGGCCGCGGCGCTGAAAGCGGTCGTGGTGTGACACAGAGGCGGTCACGGAGATCGGCGGCCATGCACGTAGAAGCGGTCGCGGAGGGCCCAGATATAAGCATCCATGATTGTACTCACTGCGGGGAGGAACTGGAGAAGGGGGGCATCCGCAGGGACTACGGCAGATGTAGCCGTACTTCCTCAATCCACCATCCCCTTTGATAGGGGGGTGGAGAGGGATCTTACAATTGCCTCCATATCGCCACCGCTTTCAGTAGAGGTGGTTGGTGGGGCATCCATCTGTCGTTCCCCGCCAATCACATCGCCCACGTCAAGGGGTATCTCATGGGGAGAGCGGCTCTTGCAAGGGATCTGTCGCCCCATGGTGCGTAGCAGGAGGGGTACGTGGAGGCGACACTCCACGATGCCGCCTGTTGATGATTTTTGGGAGATCGTGACTTTTCATTAAGTCCCGTCGCCCATCCGTGCGTGAAGAAAGAAAAATAATAAAAATAATAAAATGGAAAAAAAAAATGGGGAAAAAAGTGGGGTCTGAGAGCAGACCCTAGTGCCTCCTACAGACACTAAGCAAGAACTGGTTCAGGATTGAGCCAACAGAGGGTGTATACTGCAGGAGGAGGAGTTAATCTTTTGTGCTTATGTATTGCTTAGTGTCCTCCTAGTGGCAGCAGCATAACACCCATGGTCTTGTGTCCCCCAATGAGGCGATGGAGAAAAGAACACCATAACCACAGTAAAAGCATAGTGGAGGCAGCGTTATGTTTTGGGGATGATTTTTGGCAGCTGAAACTGTGGCTTTAGTCAAGGTGGAGTAAATTATGAACAGTTCCAAAATCAGTCAATTTTGCAACAAATTCTTCAGACCTCTGCTAAAAAGCTAAAGATGAAGAGGAATATCCGCTTTCAGCACGACAACCACCCTAAGCAACCTACAAATCAACAATATAATGGCTTCATGAGAAGGTGGTCAGAGTTTTGGAATGGCTCAACCAGAGCCCAGTCCTGAATCTACTTGAAAATCTGTGAGTGACCTGAAGAGGGCGCTGTTCCCAAGAGATGCCCCCGCAATCTGACCGATGTGGAGCTACTGCCAGGAAAAGAGGGCAAATATCATCAATTCTAGATTTGCCATGCTGATGGACTCCTGCACAAAAAGGTTGAATAATGTCATACTTTGTTGAAGTATCCTTTGAATGTATTAGATTAAGCATGTGAATATTTGTGCAACCACATTATTTCAGTTCTTTATTTTTCCTTTTACTCCCAAAAAGTTTTCAATGTATTTCTACAGATTGTAGGTGACCTTAGAAGGTGGAAAAGTCCTGAAATGATGATTCTTCGTATGATTTTTTTTTTACATGACAAGAGGGGTTTGCAGACTTTTTATTTCTACTGTATAGGTATAGACTTTTTTAGTCGCTGCAGATAGAGCTGTCAATCAGAAGTTAGGGACATCCGCTGTGGGAACTAAAACAGCTGGAGAGGATGAATCAAGAACCCACCCTTATTGCCTACGGCAATGACTAATGTATATCTAAGGTTTGCAGCAGGTGCCGAATTCTCGGCCAAGTCTTGTCAGCAGGTCTTGCAATGCTGGTTAAGATCACCGCTGCAGCAATTCAAAGATTCCCGGCAGTTTGGAGCTATGATGATGTTAATAGCATATCAGATGGACTAGGTCATCCCTAATGCTCTGGGAGGTGTGCAGCGCTAGCTATATGTATGGTAGAGCTGACAAAACAGGGTGGATGACACACAGTAACAACAGTACATGAATGATGCAGTAAAGGATATGGAAAAGTAAACCGGACAGGTGCCCGATTAAGCACAGGAGACAACGGGATGCCACCATTACCTCCGATCTCTTTCCTAGCTGGAGCGGGGCTTCTAGCACCTTAACGTGGCACAAAGGAAAGCAGCAGCAGGGAACAGAACAGAGTGAATCAGCAGAGTGATCAGCGGGTGGTAGAGCTGGCAGCACTGCGGGCATAGGAGACACGCAGATCTGCCCATCGTGTGCGATACACCCCGCACAGCACACAATCATTGCCAGTCACGTCACACATATCACATAATGACCATGCCTTGCCAAGCATCAGTCAATATACAGGATCGATATGCCCGATTGTTCTCGACATTCTTGTTTTATGCCCGATTGTTCGACATTCTTGTTCATCTCTACAGGTTAATTTTTAATTATTTTTTTTGTTGCGAGAAAGGCTGCAGTTTTGAATGACACCATTCACTCTACCAAATACCGTAATTCAATAGAAAAACAACAGGAAGAAAAATTAGGAAAATGGTTAAAAAAAGAAAAAAAAAATACGGATTTTTGTGTTACTCACCGTAAAATCCTTTTCTCCGAGACGCTCATTGGGGGACACAGGACTGTGGGTGTATGCTACTGCCACTAGGAGGCTGACACTAAGTAAACATAAAAAAGGTTAGCTCCTCCTCCGCAGTATACACCTCAGCACTGGCCGCAGGCAAATCCAGTTTAGTGCAAAAAGCAGTAGGAGGCTAAAATAAATCAGAGTTAACACAGATACAGCATATCCAGAAGAAAAAAAAAAAACTGCTGATACAGATTAATCAGAGAATAGAGTTAACTCAAAACAAAGCCATCCGGCTATTAGGGAGGGTGCTGTGTCCCCCAATGAGCGTCTCGGAGAAAAGGATTTTACGGTGAGTAACACAAAAATCCGTATTTCTCCTTCGTCTCATTGGGGGACACAGGACTGTGGGACGTCCCAAAGCAGTCCCTTGGGTGGGAAACGACTCCACAGTGTAATTTATAATTAAGCATTGCTTATAGGTGCGCAACCGCACCCTGAAGAATCCTTCTACCCAGACTGGCATCCGCAGAAACCTGGGTATGGATATTATAATGCTTAGAAAAGGTATGCAGACTGGACCAGGTTGCTGCCTTACAAACCTGTTCCACCGAAGCCTGATGCCGAAGGGCCCAGGAGGCACCCACCGCTCTGGTGGAGTGAGCCTTGATTCCTGCGGGAACCACCGCGCCTCTGATGCGGTAAGCTTCCTGAATGGCTAACCGAATCCACCTAGCCAAGGTAGATTTAGAGGCAGCGAGTCCCTTCCTGCGACCTTCAGGGAGGACAAACAGCGTGTCCGTCTGTCGAAAAGACGCCGTCCGAGATACATATCTCCTGAGAGCTCTCACCAGATCCAGCGTATGGAGAGCCTTCTCCACTCGGTGCGTCGGAGCTGGGCAAAAAGAGGGCAAGACAATGTCCTCATTAATATGAAAAGAGGACACGACTTTAGGCAAAAAAAGGTGGTGTTGGTCTGAGCACCACCTTATCCTGATGGAAAAGCAAGTACGGAGCTCGACAAGACAGTGCGGCCAGCTCCGAAACCCGCCTTATGGAAGTTATGGCTACCAAAAACACCACCTTCCAGGACAGAAATGACAGAGAAACCTCCTGCAAAGGTTCAAAAGGAGACTCCTGCAGGACTCCCAAGACTAGATTGAGATCCCAAACGTCTAAGGGAGCCTTGTAGGGGGGAACTAAATGTACAACCCCCTGAATAAAGGTCCTAACCTGAAAATTAGACGCAATCCTTCGCTGAAAAAGCACTGATAAGGCTGATATCTGCCGTCTAAGCGTACTTGGCGCTAGACCTGAATCTAGGCCTGCCTGGAGAAATGACAGAATGTTTGGAATTGAAAACCGAAGCGGGGAACAACCATGTTCCCTGCACCAAGCAAAAAAGACCTTCCAAGTCCCATGGTAGATGCGAGCCGAGACAGGCTTTCGGGCGCTAGCCATCGTTGCGGCGACCTTTTTAGAGAATCCAGCCCTGGTCAGGATCCAAGATTCAACGGCCAAGCCGTCAAACACAGGACCGCTGAGTTCTGGTGGTAAACTGGGCCTTGAGAGAGAAGGTCCGCGCGCTCTGGCAGTCGCCAGGGTGCGTCGGCGAGCAATTGTACCAGCTCCGCGTACCATGAGCGACGAGGCCAATCTGGAGCGATTAATATCACTGGGACCCCTTCTAACCTGATCTTCCTGATCACCCTTGGGAGCAGAGCTATTGGTGGAAACAAGTATGGAAGATGAAACTGATTCCATGGTAGAACCAGGGCATCCACTGCTATTGCCTGCGGATCCCGGTACCGGGAAACAAAGTTGGGCACCTTGGCATTTATCCTGGAAGCCATCAGGTCCACATCTGGGGTTCCCCAGCGTCGGCATATCTGCTGAAAAATCTCGGGATGTAGAGACCACTCCCCTGACGCTATGCCGTGACGGCTGAGAAAATCTGCTGCCCAGTTTTCCTCGCCTGGTATGTGGACTGCTGAAATCACAGAATGATTTACCTCTGCCCAGGTCAGAATCTGTTTTACCTCGTGCATGGCCGCCTTGCTGCGGGTACCTCCCTGATGGTTTATGTATGCCACCGCCGTGGCATTGTCCGATTGTATTCTGACTGGGTGGCCCGCCAGATGCTGGTGAAAATGCCTCAGAGCCAGCCGAACCGCTCGGATCTCTAAAACATTGATCGGAAGGCTCGATTCTTGCTGAGACCAAATTCCCTGAGCTGTGTGGTGACGAAACACTGCTCCCCATCCGAGCAGGCTGGCGTCCGTTGTGACTACCAACCAAAAATTTGGAGGAAACAAACGACCCTGTCGAAGAGTGGTGTCCCTCGTCCACCACGTAAGAGTCTATCTGACCTGCAGGGACAGACGACACCGCAGATTGAGGGAGTAAGGGCTCCCGTCCCACACTGCCAAGAGTGCATGCTGAAGGGGGCGAAGATGAAACTGGGCAAACGGAATAGCCTCGATTGCCGCCACCATCCTTCCTAGGACCCTCATGCAAAACCGGATGGTGTGAGGAATTGGTTGGCGAAGGATCCGTACCTCTTGGCGGAGAACTAAGGCCTTGTCCTGAGGAAGAATTATCAACCCCTGAGCGGTGTCGAAATTCATCCCTAAAAAGGTGATCTTCCGAGATGGCACGGGAGATGACTTCTTCATATTTACCAGCCACCCCAAACGAGCAAGGGTGTCTAACGTAATGTTGACACTTTCCTCGCAGGTCTGAAAAGACGGACCCTTGATGAGGAGGTCGTCTAAGTAAGGCAGGATGACTATCCCCCTGGAGTGCAGAATGGACACAACAGTAGCCATGACTTTTGTGAACACCCTGGGGGCTGTGGCTAGGCCGAATGGCAGGGCTGCGAACTGAAGATGAAGTTTGCCGATGGCAAACCGAAGAAACCTTTGATGAGGGGGAAATATGGGGATGTGAAGATAGGCATCCTGGATGTCTATTGATGCTAGAAATTCCCCTTTTTCCATGCTTGCAATGACCGAACGGAGAGATTCCATTCGGAAATGCCGAATTTTGACAAACCGGTTCAATCGCTTTAGATCTAGAATGGGCCTTACAGTACCATCCTTCTTGGGTACAATGAACAGGTTGGAATAAAATCCCTGACCTCTTTCGACCTCCGGTACAGGTACGACAACCCCGCTGTGCCGAAGAGACTCGACTGCCCTGAATAAGGCACGAATCCGAGACTCCTCCTTGGGAAGGCGCGAGGGAAAAAAGCGATTTGGGGGAAGGCTGGTAAATTCTATTTGTACCCCGTGGAGACTAACTCCCTGACCCACTCGTCGTGAGTCACTGATAGCCAAGTGGGACGAAACCAGAGTAAGCGGCCGCCTACCCTGGAAAAAATTGACCGGATTCTGCCTCCAGTCATTTGTCCGAATATCTTTGGGGTTTGGACCCTCTGGATCTTGGCTGATAAGATCTCCCTCTTCCCAGAGGATTGGTCCTGTAGGTGACCTGGCGATCTCTGGCCTGATTAGGCCGACCTGAGCCACTGGAGGTGGCTGGCATGGCCCAGCCTGGGTTACGAAAGGCCCTAAAACGAGGCTGAGGTTGTCGACGAAAAGGTTGTCTAATCCTTTGCTGAGGAAGGAAATTGCTCTTCCCTCCCGTTGCATCAGATATGAGCTGATCCAGTCTCTAGCCAAATAACCGACCACTCTGGTATGGTAAAGATGTAAGCGACTTTTTTGAGGTTGAATCTGCTCGCCAGGTTCTTAGCCACAAGGATCTTCTAATGGCAATTGCATTAGCAGCGGCTAATGCTGCGCAATTTGCCGCATCCATGGATGCATTAATTAAGAAGTCTCCAGCAAGAGCTATTTGATTAGAAATTTGGGATACCTCAGACGGCACCTCTATGCCGTGAAGAGCTTTATTTAAAGACTCCGACCAGGATATTATGGCCTTGGCAACCCAAGTCGCTGCAAAAGAAGGAGAAAGAGCAGAACCTGATGCCTCAAATACCGAACGGGCCAAACTCTCAATTAGACGATCCGTTGGCTCCTTAATAGAGGAACCGCTGGGAATGGAGAGGAGCGTTTTAGATGCCAAACGCGAAACAGGAGGATCAACCGAAGGAGATTCTGTCCACTTCTTAAGGAGCTCAGGAGCAAAAGGATATCTAGTATTGAGAGCCTTTTGTCCAGCAAAGCGCTTGTCCGTTTCTCCCGGTGGCGCTGCACTAATTCCTCAAACTCAGGATGAGCACCAAAAACCTTATGGGCTTGCCTGGCTCGTTTAAAGGACACCTTGTGACCAGAGGTCAAGGTGGACTCATCGTCTATCCCCAGAGTTTGATTGATAGCTTCGATCAAACTGTCAATAGTTTCTTGACTAAACTGTGCCCCTAGATTAAGGAAAGATGTGTATCTTCGTACCGTGTTAGCCAGTAGATAGAAAAATATTTAGACTTGAGAGTCCTCAGTGGTTGATACCTTTTAATGGCTAACAATAGCCAGTAGATAGAAAAATATTTAGACTTGAGAGTCCTCAGTGGTTGATACCTTTTAATGGCTAATGGCCAGAGTTTTATGTCGTTCTACAACAATTAAGGAATCTGCCTCCCTGACCTTTTAGGGTCATCACAACACAATACCAGACCCCAATCAGAGGGTAATAAAACCTTCACTCCTTATCTATGAACTAGTCATATTTATGTTAATCCCTCTGCCATAATGACAGTTCTGCTTCATGTCACTTGTCCTACCTATTGCATTTTTTCTGTGCTATTTTGTGTATAAATATGTGATTCTTCAGATGTTGTATTAGTCTATGCCTGATGAAGAGACCTGAGTAGTCTCGAAAGCTTGCAATTTGTTACCATCTTTTCAGTTAGCCATTAAAAGGTATCAACCACTGAGGACTCTCAAGTCTAAATATTCCTCTAGATTAAGTGATTCTTCCAAATCGGAATCCGAATATTGATCACTTGCCAAGGGAGAGGGCGAGCGGGAGACGGAACTAACGGATGCCGAGGCTCCAGACGGCATGGGCGACACAGTGTGGGTTCGTTTCCCCTGTGTCTGCCTGGTGAGAGCGCGGCCCCTGCAGGCCTGAGGTTCCTGATATGTAGCCAAGACAGGTGAACCACTGTCCCTGCTCCTATCGGGAGCTTGAAGGGACTCGACCGCTCTGGTCAATGACGCCACAGATTGAGCCAGGGAAAGGGCCCACTCAGGGGGGCTTGACGCACTAGGCTCGGCTATAGGAGCGGGTTCTTGAGCCCGTTCAGAGTCACAGGCTTCGCAGACCCGAGAAGTCTGGGCGTGCGGAAAAGGAGACCTACAAGCAATGCATGCGGTATAAAGTATCGTATGAGTCTTGGTTCTTTTGGACATTCTGAATCCGTCACAGTACACAATAAACTGTATGTGTCAGACAGTGGAAGGGGCGCAAAAGTGCGCAATAATTAGGCTGGAGGTAGTAACACTTACCCCAGTCCTGTATCCCCAGCGTTCTTTCGTGTATAACGAGCAGAAAGAAACAGGACATCCGAGCTCCAATCTTTCAAAAAAGAGCGCTTCTCAATCAGAGAGGAAGTGCTCATGTAGCCGAGCCTCAGGAGGGAGGGTCAAGAGGCGCGGCCTAGACGTCAGGGCTTCCGTCCCACCAACTTCCGGCCGCGGCCTATCTCCGGCAAAAGCCGGGGACTAAATTTGAAGCCGCAGCCTAGTGGCCACAGAAGCCGCGGTCTAAATTTCCAGCGGAGGCGGCTCCAAAGTCGGAGGGCGGGTCCGCCGGAAGAAGACGCCGCCGGGGGCGGAGCCCACCCCCGCGACCTCTAGCTGACGCCGGCATTGCATACCTCCGACCGCGGCCTATCCCCGGCAAAAGCCGGGGACTAGATTTGAAGCCGCGGCCTAGCGCCATCTGAAGCCGCGGCCTAAATTTTCCGGCGGCGGCCACCCCAAAGTCGGAGAGCGGCCCCGCCGGAAGAAAACGCCCGGGAGCGGTCCCCATACTCACGACCGCGGCTCCCCTCCGGCCGACGCCGGCTACCATATTCCAGTCCGCGGCCTAGTTCCAGGGTAAAAGCCGGGGACTAAATTTTTGCCCGGAGCGCTGCTGTATCCTTTGGCGGCGGCCGTCCTGGATCTTGAAGGTGAGATTCCTCTTGCAGCTTCTGTCCACTTCTTAAGGGCATTAAAGGGGGATTCTCCGTGAAAAAGGAAAAAAGGACGGTGCAGGAACCCTAACTCCATCACCCCTTCAGGGGATGAGGAGAGGGACCGTCCGCCTCCTTGCAGCACCGCAGTCTGGCATTGGTGGTGCAGTGGGGGCCGCACGGACTAACTCCTGCCTCTGTACAGCCTAGGGTTTCAATACCTTAGGGTGGTCAGGGCTGAGTCCGGCATTCATGTCCCACGTTGCGGGAGAGGATACGTTGGAGGCTTTACTCCACGTGCTCGCCCGTTGATGGTTTGGGGAGATCGGACCCTTTCAATAGGATCCGTCGCCCCTATCTCATCTTCGTGGGGAAAAGAAAAAAAAAAAAAAAAAAAAAATGGTCTGGAAAAAGAACCAGACGTGTGCCTCCATCAGACACTAAGCAATAACTGGATTTGCCTGCGGCCAGTGCTGAGGTGTATACGGCGGAGGAGGAGCTAACCTTTTTTATGTTTACTTAGTGTCAGCCTCCTAGTGGCAGTAGCATACACCCACAGTCCTGTGTCCCCCAATGAGACGAAGGAGAAAAAAGTAATTCCACTGTGGATTTTGGGTTTTGGGTTTTTAAAGCGCATAGTGAAAAAAAAAAAAAAAATAATAATGACAGGGCAACACGTTTCTCCAGATTAGTACAATTTCAGAAATATCAAACTTATAAGTTTTGTTTTATATGATAGTCCTTATAAATAAACTAGCTATTGAACCCGTTCTATGCCCGGGTGGCAAGCATTTTTATTGGTACATTTATACAGTGTCTGTAATAAAGTGGCGTCGGAGATCGCAGTATGCAACCCGCGCTGACTCCAGCGACATATTATTGTAATGTACTAAACGTCAATATAGCAGTGTGCACGCGACGGCCATAGGAATAATGGCATCGTCCAGCGCATGCGCACTGCTATGATGATGTTATAGTACAATTCTTCAATAAAATGGTGCCTAAGTCAACGCATGTGCATCCCGCGATATTTGGTGCCATTTTGTTTAAGAGACTGTCTGCAAATTCACACACAGTGTTTGTAATAAAATAGTGCCGTAGTGCAGCATGCGCCCGCGCTGACTCCAGCGCCACACTGTGCAGGCCGCTCATCTCGGCTTTAGACAGTAGGACGCATCAACCGTTACAGTACAGACCAAAAGTTTGGACACACCTTCTCATTCAAAGATTTTCCTGTATTTTCATGACTATGAAAATTGTACATTCACACTGAAGGCATCAAAACTATGAATTAACACGTGTAATTATACATTACACTTTACAAAAAAGTGTGAAACAACTGAAAATATGTCTTATATTCTAGGTTCTTCAAAGTAGCCACCTTTATCTTTGATGACTGCTTTGCACACTCTTGGCATTCTCTTGATGAGCTTCAAGAGGTAGTCACCGGAAATGGTTTTCACTTCACGGGTGTGCCCTGTCAGGTTTAATAAGTGGGATTTCTGGCCTTATAAATGGGGTTGGGACCATCAGTTGTGTTGTGCAGAAGTCTGGTGGATACACAGCTGATAGTCCTACTGAATAGACTGTTAGACTGTGTATTATGGCAAGAAAAAGCAGCTACCGTATATACTAATGTATAAGCCGACCCGTGTATAAGCCGACCCCCTAATTTTGCCACAAAAAACTGGGAATACTTATTGACTCGCGTATAAGCCTAGGGTGAAAAATGATTAAGCCCCCATATGCTCCATAGATTATGCCCCTATATGATGCTCCACAGATTATGGCAATATGCTCCACAGATTATGCTTAATATGCTCCACAGATTATGCCTCCATATGCTGCAGATTATGCCCCCATATGCTCCACAGATTATGCCCCCATATGCTGCAGATTATGCCCCATATGCTGCACAGATTAGGCCCAATATGCTCCATAGATTATGCCCAATATGCTCCACAGATTATGCCCAATATGCTCCACAGATTATGCCCCCATATGCTCCACAGATTATGCCCCATATGCTCCAGATTATGCCCCCATATGCTCCACAGATTATGCCTCCGTATGCTGCACAGATTATGCCCAATATACTCCACAGATTATGCCCAATATGCTCCACAGATTAAGCCCCATATGCTCCACAGATTATGCCCCTCATATGCTCCACAGATTATGCTCCCTATATGCTCCACAGATTATGCCCCATAGTATAGGTCCCTTATGCTGCCGCGCTGCAGCTGCAAAAAAATGACATACTCACCTCTCGTCGCTGGGGGCCAGGTGCCGGTGTCCTGAGCAGGCGGTGACACCGGCGCGCTATGGGGACAGGTGCCGGTGTCACCGCTCGCTCAGGACCCCAGCACCTGAGATATTTACCTGTCACCGGACCGGTCCACCGCTGCGCTGCTCCCTCTTCTGGGTCCTCGGCAGTGAATGATCAGGCAGGGGGCACGGCGCGCACTAACGACGTCATCGCGCCCTCTGCCTGAACATTCACAGCCAGAAGAGTCGGACGAGGGAGCAGCGCAGCGGTGGTCAGGGGACAGGTAAATATCGCTATACTCACCCCTCCGCCGGCGCGTCTCTGCAGCCTCTCCTCTTCTCCTGGCGGTCTCCGCAGCTCTTCCTTCCTACAGCGGTCACGTGGTACCGCTCATTAAAGTCGGCTTATACACGAGTATATACGGTAAGTAAAGAAAAACGAATGGCCATCATTACTTTAAGAAATGAAGGTCAGTCAGTCCGAAAAATTGGGAAAACTTTCAAAGTGTCCCCAAGTGCAGTTGCAAAAACCATCAAGCGCTACAAAGAAACTGGCTCACATGAGGACCGCCCCAGGAAAGGAAGACTAAGAGTCACCTCTGCTCGTGAGGATAAGTTTATCAGAGTCACCAGCCTCAGAAATCGCAGGTTTACAGCAGCTCAGATTAGAGACCAGGTCAATGCCACACAGAGTTCTAGCAGCAGACACATCTCTACAACAACTGTTAAGAGGAGACTTTGTGCAGCAGGCCTTCATGGTAAAATAGCTGCTAGGAAACCACTGCTAAGGACAGGCAACAAGCAGAAGAGACTTGTTTGGGCTAAAGAACACAAGGAATGGACATTAAGACCAGTGGAAATCTGTGCTTTGGTCTGATGAGTCCAAATTTGAGATCTTTGGTTCCAACCACCGTGTCTTTGAGGACGCAGAAAAGGTGAACGGATGGACTCTACATGCCTGGTTCCCACCGTGAAGCATGGAGGAGGTGGTGTGATGGTGTGGGGGTGCTTTTCTGATGACACTGTTGGGGATTTATTCAAAATTGAAGGCATACTGAAGCAGCATGGCTACCACAGCATCTTGCAGCAGCATGCTATTCCATCCGGTTTGCGTTTAGTTGGACCATCATTTATTTTTCAACAGGACAATGACCCCAAACACACCTCCAGACTGTGTAAGGGCTATTTGACCAAGAAGGAGAGTGATGGGGTGCTACGCCAGATGACCTGGCCTCCACAGTCACCAGACCTGAACCCAATCGAGATGGTTTGGGGTGAGCTGGACCGCAGAGTGAAGGCAAAAGGGCCAACAAGTGCTAAGCATCTCTGGGAACTCCTTCAAGATTGCAGACTTCTGCACAACACAACTGATGGTCCCAACCCCATTTATAAGGCCAGAAATCCCACTTATTAAACCTGACAGGGCACACCCGTGAAGTGAAAACCATTTCCGGTGACTACTTCTTGAAGCTCATCAAGAGAATGCCAAGAGTGTGCAAAGCAGTCATCAAAGCAAAAGGTGGCTACTTTGAAGAACCTAGAATATAAGACATATTTTAAGTTGTTACACATGTGTAAAATCCACATGTGTTAATTCATAGTTTTGATGCCTTCAGTGTGAATTTACAATTTTCATAGTCATGACAATACAGAAAAATCTTTAAATGAGAAGATGTGTCCAAACTTTTGATCTGTACTGTATGTGTAAGATATGAGAAGTTATTTTGTGCTGCTATTTTCTGGCACCTGGAATTTTCTTCACTTTTCCATCAATGGCGCTGTGACAGGGCTGGTTTTCTTTGTGCGCCCTGAGTTGTACATTTTATTGACAGTATTTTGGCGTACATACAACAGATAGATGACTTTTTGTGGCATTTTTTGTCAGAGGTGGGGCAACTCAAAAATGACAATCCAGGAGTTTTTATTTTTCTTTTCCAGCATTTAAATAAATTTTACAATGAACTTTCACTGATATGACTATATCAAATATTTTAATTTTCTTATTTATTTTTTAACTGGTAATAGAGGAGGATTTAAAACTTATTTTTAGTCCCTGTAAGTCACATGAAGCTGCTATTTTCTTATCACTTTTATTACTATGACAGTCGTTGCTGTTGCCATTATATGCCGACAGGTGCCCGGTACGGCAAGAACTCAGATCATGTCTCAGGGGAGTCTCAAGTGCCAGGGAAGAAGAGTATAGAATTTTTTGGTGAAACCACATTTTAGGGGTATGTAGCACGTAACCACTGCTAAGTAATAGGATAAGCAATTCTGAAGTGACATCATTGCACGGCTCACAACTACTTATATTAGCAGAGCTAATGCTTACCTGATGGAGGAGGAGGACGCTGAGGGGGTGCTGGACGTGCCGGTGGGGCACCAGGTCTTGGAGGGGGCGCTCGTTTAGGTTCCAGAGTCAGAGATGGAGCTTCTTTCAATACTACAGGCTGGAAGTCCACTGGAGACCCTATAATATAGGAGCATAAGAGTGCTACACTAGAGGGAGACACTGTTCAAGAGCAGAGCATGATGGGTGATGTAGTTACTAGCTCGTAACAGTACATAAAACTACCAACTGAAAGTGCTACTGTAACAAGCCCTGGCATCCTATGTAAACCAGCACAGGAACAAATCCAAAAGGTGGTAGGATGTCTCTGAAAAATGTCCCCAATCTTGTTTTGTCCTCCTACACCTATCGCGGGGCTTGGCTGAGACAAGTGAGAACTCCTACCGTAACATTGGCATAATCCTTGAGCCTATGGGACGGCTGCCCAAATTTGTGGGTGATACGAAATGAGGCGGAATTGAGCCTAACTTGTAGAAACCCTAGATGATCCATGAGCTCATGAGAGCCTAGGACTTGATGGGAGTCAGCTCCAGATCTCCATGCTAACAATTTGTAGACTGTAACTACTGGTGGGCACAAGAACTTATCGTTGATGTCTCTGTTCGGGCGGGTGGGTGGGACTTCCTACCCAATAACTCACAGGCGCTCACATATTATGCTAATCCCAGTACTGCCCAAGGTTCCCCTTCACGGAGGAAACATCTTTAAACAGAGTTTGCCGGAATCCCTGGAACATGAACTCCAAGACTCTGTACCACTCAGTGCTTCATGGACTGTTCCCTGAGTACCATATTGATGGGGCCCATCCAGGAGGCTATTTGCAATGTCTCAGCAAGAAGTATAAGCCAGAAGACCAGCAGGACCCGGAAGGAGAGCATGTTGCTATTTGTTTTAATAACCTTATAAGACCATTTTTATAATGAAAAATGTAGCAGGATACCCCTTTAAGCTTTTAGAAGTGATAGTAAAGCTTGGGGTAACCTGTACGGTATGCTACATATTAGCCTGCAATACATGGCGGTACACTGTATGTCGGTTTACAACAATCAACTGCGGTGGTGGATATTGAGGGTATGTACCTTGAGATGAAGTTACCGGGGGTCCCGGGGCCTTTGCAGGAGCACGACTTGGACGTACAGGCAGAGCAGGAGGGGGTCCCTCTGGCATGGTTGGTGAAGGACATGGACTTGAACGAGGAGACGAGCTCGGGGATGACCCATAGTGGAGAATGATGATGGCTGTAAATGCTGAGGGAGGAATTCCTCTACTTCGCACTGTAGTCATCCACGTCACCTGTGGGATGGATAGATGGATAACTACCTGGTCACAAGTCTGAAAATACAGGTTTACTTCAACGAAAAAGTTAAGCTTGATTCCCCTTCCCCACTTTTCTCCTCCTGCAAACTGCCTTGTGTGTGTTCCTCCCTCAATAACGTTTGTGTCATCGTCCTCCATGAAGACTTTTGAAGCTTCCCACACTCTGATCCGCTTTGTACATACCCCCTCAGTGCTGCCATCTCTGAAACTGATAGATTAAGGTGACAGAGCAGAAAGTGCTGACATAGCGAGTCAAATCTGTGTCAGATTCAGCAGCACAACCAGTGATATGAGGAGTTACACAGACTCTACAACAGCAAAATGGAAGAATGTTTTTAGACTGTTTAGCAATAAGTTGCCTAATATAGCATTTAGGAAGCAAAACAACAATAAAAACTTTCAGTGCAAACCTGTCCATGGCTTTTAAGAGGAATGTCAGGTATTTGCACATCAAAGAATTAGGATCCCCCACTCAGAACCCTGCTTTCACCGGAGGATGACACGGTCGCATTACACACTACCTTTCCTCTAAATCACCCCTAGTGATCGCAGCAGAACGTTATAGATGTCAGACCCCATCTAGTGAGTTATATGATAATTGAAGCTGCAGTGATCTTTGACTGAGCACCTTCCATGTCGAAGTCGGCAGCGACGTCTACATCTTCTCCCAGCAGCGTGGAGCTTGTAGAACAAGGCAGAGCTACGGTTATCCTCTCCAAACTCATCTCCTCCTCCACCTGAGCGATCCAGTCCGGGTTCTTCAGCTGAATATTCATAGTCTTCCCCAACACCTGCAGGTACAGCAAGGAATTATATAGAAGAGCCAGAGTTATAAGAAGAAATCTCCATTTGGTTCAGAGCTTATTACATTTGCTAGAGGCTCATTTCTTATTTTGCATTTATTATTCATAGGAGAGGACTCTTCCAGTGGCTATGGAAAGGAATCACTGCTTCAACGTGACAAAGGAGATTTCCAGTATTATAGCACAGTGATGGAGAGGGTTAGGACCTTGCAATTTAATCATCCTGCTAGAAATAAAAAAAAAAATGATGTGTATGCAGCTTTTTAGTACACAAAACATGCACTTACCTCCACACCATTAAGGGTTAGAGCAGCAAGGGCAGAACTTCCTTCAAGGAACGTGACCCACATTTTATCCTCGACAAACCTGCACCGATTAATAGATAGTTACCCCACGTATCCTGGCCAAACAGTAGTTAGAAATTATAATGAGTGTGTGAACATGAGGAATAACATAACTTATGGCCGTTATGTGACTCGTAGCCTGCATCTTTCTGCAGAATCTCGCTCTAATTTCCAGTCTCTCAACTAGAGGGTTTAGACGAGCTGCTATTATATATCTCATGCACAGACATGAGGGATTCCTGCTCTCCTGTCTCTATGTAGCACAGAGACAGAAGCAGCAGCACAGAGGACATTCTACAGCAATACTGAGCATCGTGGCTGTGAATCCAGCACTGAAGTAAAAAGAAAAAAAAAAAAAGGTTGCTTTAAGATCAGCTCAACCTGCTTGTGTCTGCCTTTCTCTTACTGTACAGAGTGCTCCTCACTCCTCCATTGGGTTTCCATTGCAGTTGGCTGTCAGACAAAGGCCCAAAAATCCTTAAAACTCATGTTTGGGTTTCAAAATAAATGTAACATTCTTACTGCATGCAAAAAGCAATGCCAAAAGACGGATTTTGGTAAGAACTTACCAGTAAAATCCTTTTCAGCGAAGAAGGAAGGGAGACACACTAGACATTACTAGTGGGTAGGCGGAACCCAGACGAGATAGACACCTCAGATTAAAAAGAGTGTTGACCGGCCCCTCCAGCTCGGGCTCCTCCTACTCAGCTCTCCAGTTGTACCAAGCTTAAGGAAGAGCAATATCACCAGCGGAGCAACATAACCCCTTCTGAAGGACTTCAGAGAATAAAACACAAAAATACAGGTTATGCATGCATGTAGGCCCAAAATCACAAAGTTCCAGGTACTACTCACTGGACCTGACCACTGCGATGAGCTGGCGATGCGCGTCGACCTCAGCCCAGATAATCGCTATCAGAGAAGGGTCACGCCGCATCTGAAAAACAACAACACACTTCTGCCATGGGAGGGATGTGTGTCTCCCTTCCTTCTTCGCTGAAAAGGATTTTACAGGTAAGTTCTTACCAAAATCCATCTTTCAGCTGCAGATGAAGGAAGGGAGACACACTAGACATTACTAGTGGAACGTCTCAAAGCAGTCCAAAAACTAGGGTGGGAAAAAAACCAAAAAGGCAGAATCCCAACAACCTAGATAAATGCGCAACAGGCGCCAAATACAAGTTAACTAGAACTTTAAACTACGGCCGCCTGCAGGACCCTACGTCCTAAGGCCGCATCAACAGAAACACTTACGTCCACCTTATAAAACCTTATAAACGTGTGGACAGAAAGCCAGGTCGCCGTTCGGCAGAGCTGAGCTGCCGAGGCCCCTTGATGAAAGGCCCACGAGGAAGCCACAGCCCTCGTGGGGTGAGCTCGAATCTTAATCGGCAAGGTTCGCTTTTAAGTCGGTAAGCCTCCAAAAAGGCCGACCGAATCCAACGAGCTATAGAGTCCTTGGAAGCTCGTTTACCACGCCAACGACCTGCTGGAATCACAAACAGAGAGTTTGACTTCCGAAAACCTTGAGTAACAATCAAAAAGAACTTCAAAGCCCGCACCAAATCCAATGCGTGCAAGGCCCGTTCCTTCGCATTCCTTGGCCTCGGACAAAGAGAGGGCAACACAATATCCTGGTTATCATGAGATTGCGACACCACCTTAGGTAAGAAGTCGCTCCGTGTGCGTAGCACTACACGACCCGGGTGAAAACTCCAGGAAGGGAGGCGAGCAAGAAAAAGCCGCCAACTCAGGAACCCTTCTCAAAGAGGTGACCGCCACTAGGAAGGCAACCTCCCAAGAGGGCAAAGAAAAACTAACAAAGTCCATAAGCTCAAAAGGCCCATGTCGAAGAGCCTCCAAAACAAGGTTGAGACGCCAAGGAGACACAGGCGCCTTCCGCGGTGGAAACTGGCGGGTTACTCCGCGAAAAAAGGAATGCACGTCCCTACGCGAGGCAATAGTCTTTCGGAACCGCAAGGACAGAGCAGAAACCTGACCCCTCAGGGTGCTCACTGCCAAACCCTTGTCCAGCCCGAATTGCAGGAAGCCAACAAATTGGGAATGGAAAAAAATCCTCGGATTCCTTGAAGAACCCGAACACCACGAAAAGAAGGCTTCCCAAGTCTTGTGGTAAATTCTATGTAGTAGCCGGACCTCTGGCCGCTCGCAAAGTGGCAATGACTTCGGCTGAAAAACCTCGACGAGTCAATATTTTGGTCTCAAGAGCCACGCCGGCAAACGCAGAGACTTCAGGTCCGAATGACTAACGGGCCCTTGGGTTAACAGGTCCGGGCGAAGAGGAAGTGGAAATGACGGTGCCGCCAGGAGTGACACCAGTGTCGAGAACCACGTTCTCCTTGGCCAATCTGGGGCTATCACTATAGCCGAGATTCTCTCTAGTCTGATCCGACGGAGTACCAGAGGTAGCAAAGAAATCGGCGGGAAACACATAGATTAGTGTGAATCAGTCCAACGGAGCCACTAGAGCAACCACCGCTACAGCCTTCGGATCCTTGTACCTGGACATGAATGTCGGTAACTTGGCATTGAACCTGGATGCCATCAGATCCACTTGGGGAGTTCCCCAACGGGAGCACAGCAGTGCAAAAATTTCCGGAGGAAGACTCCATTCTCCGGGATCCAACTTCTCGCGACTTAGAAAGTCCGTTGTGATATTCTGAACTCCTGGCATGTGGATCGCAGAGATGGCTGGAACTCTGGTCTCTGACCATATCAGGATCCGAGATACCTCCACCATGAGTCTGGAACTCCTTGTCCCGCCTTGGTGATTGATATATGCGACCGCCGTCGCATTGTCTGTCTGCACTCGGACAGGCAGACCGCTTAAAGGGACCGTCCAGTGTTGGAGGCAAAAGAAAAATCGCCCTCAATTCGAGGATGTTGATCGGCAAGACAGACTCTTCCGACGACCATACTCCCTGAGTCCAGAGATCGTTCCAGACACCCCCCCAGCCTGTCAGGCTGGCATCGGAGGTTATGACCGACCACTTCGGAGGAAGGAAAAATTTCCCCAAGGATAACTCTTTCGGACGTATCCACCATCTTAGAGACTCTCGTACTTTGTGGGAGATGATAACACTGCAATCCAGTGAGGTCTGCGACCGATCCCAGCGGTTCAGAATGAACTTTTGGAGAGCCCTGGAATGAAATTGGGCAAACGGAAGTACCTCCATTGAAGCCACCATCAACCCCAGAAGACGCTTACATCTTCGAAGGGACATTGCTGTGGAAGGCTTCATCACCCGTGCATGTCGAAAGAGACATGCTTGCTTGTCTGGAGGCAGGGACACCACTGCTCGTACCGTGTCAAATCCAAAAACAGAATTGATTGTGACGGTTCCAGAGACGACTTCTCCCAATTGACCAGTCACCCGAAGTCCTCCAGGAGCTGAAGGGATAGACTGCGAGCCGTCACCGCCTCCTCCTTTGAGGACGCCACAATCCAAAGGTCGTCCAGGTAGGGAAGAATCGTGACCCCCTGTCTTCGTAGTATTGCCCTGAGAGGCGCCAGAATTTTTGTAAAAACTCTGGGCGCTGAGGCCAAACCGAATGGCAGAGCCACAAACTGGTAATGGTCCTGACCTAGGGCAAAACGAAGATAACGTTGGTGAGCCCTTCCAATTGGAACGTGCAAATGAGTGTCTGCGAATGTCGATTGACACCAAAAAGTCGTTCTGCGACAAGGCTGCCATAACGGAGCGAAGTGACTCCATGCGAAATTTTTGGGTGTGGACATGCCGATTCAATCTTTTGAAATCCAGGATGGGGCGAGATTTGTCCTCCTTTTTGGGGACCACAAAGAGTTGGAATAAAACCCTCTTCCCCTGTCCTCTGGTGGGAACGGTACCATCACACCCTTCTGCAGAAAAGAGTCGACTTCTCGCAGCAGAGCGGCACATAGCTCGGGCTCTGACGAAAGCGAGAATGGTAAAAAACTGTCCGGGGGTCGAGAAGAAAACTCTATGAAGTGTCCTGCCGACACACCCCGCGTCACCCAGGTGTCCGGAACGCGGGAAACCCAAGTCAATTTGAATAGAAGCAGGCGACCCCCCACTCGAGAGCCCTCGAGTGGAAACCTGGCGTCAATCTGTTTTAGCGGGGTTTTTTTTTTTGTCAGATTCCCGCTTGTCTTGACGGAAACTTTGTTTCCAGGGAGTGCGAGATTTCTGAGAGGTCTTTTTTCCTGAAAAAGAGGGACGACCCGATCCCCAAGAGGGCTGACCGAAACGTCCCCTGGACCAAAAGGATTGCCGACACTACCGGCACTAGTCCTGCCAGACGCAGAAGTCACAGCTCTGCGCTGCGGTAAAACCGTTTCCTTTGCCTTTGCGATCAGCTCCGTGCGGTCAGGCTCAAATAACTGACCACCTTGTAAGTTAAAGATAGCAAACCCTGCTTGGAAACCGCGTCCCCGGTCCACTGTCTAAGCCACAGTGCTCTTCTGACTGTGACCCCCGAGGATTGCGCCCTGGATAGCAGTGACGCAGTATCCTCCACAACTTGAAAAGCCCATCTACTTCGATAGAGGGGATCCATCTTGACACGCCGTCCATAGACGGCCCAACCGGCTCAGGGAAGCTTTACAAGCACATATGGACTCTAATACTGAATCCATGACCCGCGGCCTCGTAGATGGATTTTGCTGCCATCTACGTTTTTCTGTCCAGCGGGTCCTGCAGACTCGCCTTCCCTTTAACGGGAAGATTTTGCTAAGCTGGGATAAAGGGATATTCCTTCAGGATAAGGAATTCAATTATCAATCAATCAACTCCGTAGAACACGGATACAGTGTCTCAAATATCTGGACACAGGCGCTCCTTCTCCACTGTCCCATTAAGCTCATCCAGTGATGGTAAAGCTGATCGCGACTGAAAACATCCGGGCCGACTTACCAGGACGTCCAGTTACCTCCTCAGGTAACTGTAACGCCTCCATTAAAAACCTCTTAACGGCCCAAAAGAGAGGCAGAGTGTCCCTTTGCCGATCCTCCTCTTATGCGGGAAGGAAGGCACCGGCTTGTGTCGCTTCCTTGAGAGGATCTAGCTGACACTCAATAATCTAGAAAGACAGACAGGCCGTCCATAAAAACTAGCGAGGGCCTCCATTTTGACACCCTGGAACCTCCGACCGCTGCGCTTGACGCCGTCGAGGTCTGAGTGTCAGATATGTGAGACTGATCCTGTAGCAGATCTGGGAGACGGTCTCTGACCTTGCACAGTATACGGCAGGTTAAAGTGCGTTTCTTTAAAGAAAAAAAGAACGCTGAAGGGTTAAAGCTCTTAAAGAGAGAGCTACCCCAGCTGTCCCTCATTAAGAGTTAACCGCCTAAGAAAGGGTTAAAGTCGCAGACTCCCCACACCTTGATAAAGAAAAGGGTGTGCGAGCCCCCAGTGCCTCTATAAGGCAGCAGCAGCAGGACAGCTATGCCACACTAAAGAAAATTCAACAAGATCGCTAAAAAAAAAAAAAAAATTGCGCTGTTTTGTAGATCGCAATGAACGCCAAAGTCATTAAGGGGATCGCTAACCGCTTATGCGCTGTCAATGAGAATCGCCCAGATTGGCAGCTACTAGCGACCTTAAAAATGATCACACAAACGATCGCATAATATGCGCCGTTCTCGGGATCGTTTGGAAAAAATAGTGGCAATAATAATATCGCAGGCTCCCATAACCTTTTTATGAAAATGGTGTGCGAGCCCCCTGTGATAACAGCTGCAGGCAGCGCAGTCTGCCACCCATTTGTGCCTCAGAAAGGCGCCCGCGCTGTGGAGGTGAGGGGGTTAAACTTCTGCCCTGCGGGTAGAAGCTACTCACCCAGCTGGTCGCGGTGCAGCGCTTGCCGGGAGGGGGGAGCGATGTCCGGGGAGCCTTCAGCCTGCTTATAATGGCCGCTGCGCTGTGTCTCCGTGTGCTTCATGAGAGAAGCCGGAAATGGAGACTGCCATAAAGCGCGCGCTCAGAGCGGCGCGAAATTCAAATAAAAAAGCGCGCACTCCTCTCTCCCGTTCTCTATGTCCTGCAGGCATCCACCTGCGGACAAAAAACACAGTCACCGGCATGTATATTGTAACAGCGGCTGCCGCAGCAGTCGCTGAATCACTCACACACATCAATAAAAATGTGGAGTACTCACCAGCCGAAAGCGCCACAGGGACCCCCAGGGGTTTCTGGCGCGTGCCCATGCTTCCCCCAGGGCGGGGATCGCAGTGACCCCTGCACGCGGTTTGCGTCCCCGCCAGGGAAGCCATCCTCATCCCCCCGGGCCGGCAGGGTTCTGCAGGGACCACCATATAGGGTAATACAGATCCGCCAAGGGAGAGGTTGGGGTCCAGCAGCGCTGAGACCCCTGAGACCTCTAGCCACATTTGGTGAGTCCAAGTCTCTTGTCCGATAAAAAATACGGATTTTTGTGTTACTCACCGTAAAATCCTTTTCTCCGAGACGCTCATTGGGGGACACAGGACTGTGGACTGTGGGTGTATGCTACTGCCGCTAGGAGGCTGACACTAAGTAAACATAAAAAAAGGTTAGCTCCTCCTCCGCCGTATACACCTCAGCACTGGCCGCAGGCAAACCCAGTTTAGTGCAAAAAGCAGTAGGAGGCTAAAACATAAATCAGTGCTAATACAGGTACAATATATCCAGAAGTAAATCTACTGATATAGACCCAATCAAATAAAATTAACTTTAGAAAACAAAGCCATCCGGCTATAAGGGAGGGAGCTGTGTCCCCAATGAGCGTCTCGGAGAAAAGGATTTTACGGTGAGTAACACAAAAATCCGTATTTCTCCTTCGTCTCATTGGGGGACACAGGACTGTGGGACGTCCCAAAGCAGTCCCCTTGGGTGGGAAACTGACTCCACAGTGCAATTATACATAGGCATTGCTCATAGGTGCGCTACCGCGCCCTGAAGAATCCTTCTACCCAGGCTAGCATCCGCTGACGCCTGAGTATGGACATTATAATGTTTTGAAAAAGTATGCAAACTGGACAAGGTTGCCGCCTTACAAACCTGTTCCGCCAAAGCCTGATGCCGAAGAGCCCAGGAGGCACCCACTGCTCTGGTGGAGTGAGCCCTGATTCCTGCGGGAACCACCGCGCCTCTGATGCGGTAGGCCTCTTGAATGGTTACCCGTATCCATCTGGCTAAAGTTGACCTAGAGGCAGCGAGTCCCTTCCTGCGACCCTCAGGGAGGATAAACAGCGTGTCCGTCTGCCGAAAGGATGCCGTCCGAGATACATATCTCCTGAGTGCTCTCACCAGATCCAGCGTATGGAGAGCTTTTTCTACCCGGTGCGTCGGAGCTGGGCAAAATGAGGGCAAAACAATGTCCTCATTGATGTGAAATGAGGACACGACCTTAGGCAAAAAAGGAGGTGCTGGCCTAAGCACTACCTTATCACGGTGGAAAAGTAAGTACGGAGCTCGGCAGGATAGTGCTGCCAGCTCCGAAACCCGCCTTATGGATGTTATGGCCACTAAAAACACCACCTTCCAGGAAAGGTATGTCAGGGAAATCTCCTGAAGAGGCTCAAAAGGAGATTCTTGCAGAACTCCCAGAACAAGATTGAGATCCCAAACATCTAAGGGAGCCTTGTAGGGGGGCACTATATGGACAACCCCCTGAATAAAGGTCTTGACCTGTAAATTAGATGCGATCCTTCGCTGAAAAAGAACCGACAAGGCCGAAATTTGACGCCTAAGAGTACTTGGTGCTAGGCCTGAATCTAAGCCTGCTTGGAGAAATGACAGAATGTTGGGGATTGAAAAATGAAGAGGGGAATAACCATGTTCCCTGCACCATGTAAAAAAGACCTTCCAAGTACCGTGGTAGATACGAGCCGAGGTGGGTTTTCGGGCGCTAGCCATTGTGGCGGCGACCTTTTTGGAGAATCCAGCCCTAGTCAGAATCCAAGATTCAACGGCCAGGCCGTCAAACATAGGACCGCTGAGTTCTGGTGGTAAACTGGGCCCTGGGAGAGAAGATCCACGCGTTCTGGCAGACGCCAGGGTGCGTCGCTGAGCAACTGTACCAGCTCTGCGTACCATGAGCGACGCGGCCAATCCGGAGCGATCAATATCGCTGGGACCCCCTCTAACCTGATCTTCCTGATCACCCTTGGGAGCAGAGCCATTGATGGAAACAAGTATAGAAGATGAAACTGATTCCATGGTAGAACCAGGGCGTCCACTGCAATTGCCTGCGGATCTCAGTACCGGGAGACGAAGTTGGGCACCTTGGCGTTTATCCTGGAGGCCATCAGGTCCACATCTGGGGTTCCCCAGCGTAGGCATATCTGCTGGAATACCTCGGGATGTAGCGACCATTCCCCTGACGCTATCCCCTGACGGCTGAGAAAATCCGCTGCCCAGTTCTCCTCGCCTGGAATGTGGACCGCTGATATCACAGAGTGATTTCTTTCTGCCCAGGATAGAAAGTGTCCTACCTCGCGCATGGCTGCCCTGCTGCGGGTACCCCCTGATGATTTATGTATGCCACCGCCGTGGCATTGTCCGATTGTATTCGGACAGGGCGGCCCGCCAAATGATGGTGAAAACGCCTCAGAGCCAGCCGAACAGCTCGGATCTCCAAAATATTGATTGGGAGGGTCGCTTCCTGCCGACACCAAGTCCCCTGAGCTGTATAGTGACGAAACACTGCTCCCCATCCGAGAAGGCTGGCGTCCGTTGTGACTATCAGCCAATGGACTGGAGGAAAATATCGCCCCTGGCGAAGAGTGATGTCCCTTGTCCACCACGAAAGAGTCTGTCTGACCTGCCGGGACAGACTGCACTGAAAATTGAGCGAGTAAGGGCTCCCGTTCCATACTGCCAAGAGAGCATGCTGAAGGGAGCGGAGATGGAACTGGGCAAATGGAATGGCTTCGATCGCTGCCACCATCCTTCCTAGGACCCTCATGCAAAACCGGATGGTGTGAGGTATTGGTTGGCGAAGGATCCGTACCTCCTGACGGAGAACTAGAGCCTTGTCCTGAGGAAGAGTTATCAACCCTTGAGCAGTGTTGAAAATCATTCCTAAAAAGGTGATCCTTTGAGATGGCACGGGAGACGATTTCTTTAGATTCACCAGCCACCCCAGGCGAGCAAGGGTGTCTAGCGTAATGCTGACACTCTTCTCGCAAGCCTGATAGGACGGACCCTTGATGAGGAGATCGTCCAAGTATGGCAAAATGACTATCCCCCGGGAGTGCAGAATGGACACAACGGCAGCCATAACCTTTGTGAACACCCTGGGGGCTGTGGCTAGTCCGAACGGCAAGGCTGTGAACTGGAAGTGAAGGTTGCCGATGGCAAACCGAAGAAACCTCTGATGAGGAGGGAATATGGGGATGTGGAGATAGGCATCCTGAATGTCTATTGATGCTAGAAATTCCCCCTTTTCCATGGCTGCAATAACCGAGCAGAGAGACTCCATTCGAAACCGTCGAATTCTGACAAATTGATTCAGTCGTTTTAGGTCCAAAATGGGTCTGACAGAGCCGTCCTTCTTGGGCACTATGAACAGATTGGAGTAGAACCCCTGACCCCTTTCGACTTCTGGAACAGGAACAATGACCCCGCTGCGCCGAAGAGATTCGACCGCCCTGAATAAGGCGTGAACACGGGATTCTTTTTTGGGAAGACGCGAGGGAAAAAAAATCGATTTGACGGACGACTGATGAATTCTATTTTGTACCCCGAGGAAACTAACTCCCTGACCCACTTGTCGTGAGTAATTGATAGCCAAGTGAGGCGAAACCAGAGTAAGCGGCCGCCTACTCTGGATAAATTGACCGGATTCTGCCTCCAGTCATTTATCCGAATATCTTTGGGGTTTAGACCCTCTAGATCTTGGCTGTTGAGATCGCATTCTTCCCAAAGGGTTGGTCTTGTAGGAGACCTGGCGATCTCTGGCCTGATTAGGTCGACCTGAGCCGCTGGAGGTGGCTGGCGCGGCCCAACCTGGGTTACGAAAGGCCCTAAAGCGAGGCTGAAGCTGTCGGCGAAAAGGCTGTCTAATCCTCTGCTGAGGAAGGAAGCTGCTCTTTCCTCCCGTCGCATCAGATATGAGCTGATCCAACTTCTCGCCAAATAATCGGCCGCTCTGATACGGTAAGGACGTAAGTGATTTCTTTGAGGTTGAATCCGCTCGCCAAGTTCTCAACCACAAAGCTCTCCTGATAGCAATCGCATTAGCTGCAGCTAATGCCGCGCAATTTGCCGCATCCATAGAAGCGTTAATTAAAAGATCTCCTGCAAGAGCTATCTGATTGGAGATTTCCGTTACCTCAGAAGGCACCTCTATACCGTGAAGGGCTCTATTTAGAGACTCCGACCAAGATATCATGGCCTTAGCAACCCAAGTTGCTGCAAAAGAAGGAGAGAGTGCAGAGCCTGATGCCTCAAACACTGAGCGGGCCAAGCTTTCAACCAGACGATCCGTTGGATCCTTGATCGAGGAACCGTTAGGAAGGGAGAGAAGCGTTTTAGACGCTAAACGCGATACAGGAGGATCGACTGTAAGAGATTCTGCCCACTCTTTCAGAAGTTCGGGAGCAAAAGGATATCTGGTATTAAGGGCCTTTTGTCCTGCAAAGCGCTTGTCCGGTTTTTCTCGGTGGCGCTGCACCAGCTCCTCAAACTCAGGATGAGCACCAAAAACCTTATGAGTTTGTCTGGCTCGTTTGAAAGACACCTTATGACCGGAGGCCAAGGTGGATTCATCGTCTATCCCCAGGGATTGATTGACAGCTTCAATCAGACTGTCAATTGTCTCCTGACAATTCGGTGCCTCTAGATTGAGGGACCCTTCAGAATCGGAATCTGAATACTGATCACTTGCCCCCAAAGGAGAGGGAGAGCGAGAAACTGAGCTAAAGGATGCCGAGGCCCCGGACGGCATAGGCGACGCAGTATGGGTTCGCTTCCCATGCGTCTGCCTGGTAAGAGCGCGGCCCCTGCAGGCCGGAGGTTCCTTAGGCGTAGTCAAGCCGGGTGAACCACTGTCCCTGCTCCTATCGGGAGCTTGAAGGGACTCGATTGCTCTGGTTAATGACGCCACAGATTGAGAAAGAGACAAGGCCCATTCCGGAGGACCTGACGCACTAGGCTCGGTTATAGGTAAGGACTCCTGAGCCCGTTCGGAGTCACAGGCTTCGCAGACCCGATTAGTCTGGGCGTGCGGAAAAGGGGATCTACAGGCAATGCATGCAGTATAGAGCACCGTGTGGGTCTTAGCCCTTCTGGACATACTGGATCTGTCACAGATTTCCTCCTGTCCGAATAATTTGGATGTGGCGGTGCGGGTAGTAGCGGAGCGGAGCGCGGCAAAGCGGAGCAACCAGGCTGGAGGTAGTAGCACTTACCCAGTCCTGTTCCCCGAACGTCCTTTAATGATTTTCCACCTCACTTGCTGGACCGTGTGGCGTAAAAGGGAAGACGGAAGTTCCAGACTTCCAAAAAACGCGCTCCCCTTTCAGGGAGGCGTTCCTAAATAGCCGAGCCCTAGGGGGAGGGGTCGTGGGGCGCGGCCTAGCGCCGGCCGAAGCCGGGGACCCGATTTCCAGCCGCGGCCTAGTCTCCGGCTGAAGCCGGGGGCTAAATTTCAGGCCGCGGCCTAGCGCTGGCCGAAGCTGCAGCCTAAATTTTTGGCGGCGGCCGCCCGGGATCGGGGGGGGCGGGCCCGCCGGAAGTGCCGCTGCTGGGGGGAGGAGCCCGAGAACGCGCCCATCCTCTGGAACGCCGAATTACCCCCAGCGCCGCCTGACCCTCGGCAAAAGCCGGGGGCTAGATTTCCGCCCGCGGCCTAGCGCCGGCCTGAAGCCGGGAGGTAAATTTTTGGCAGCGGCCGCCCCGGGGTCGGAGAGCGGGCCGCCGGATACGGGGGGGGGACGACTTGCCTGATTCCTGGCTGAAGCCAGGCTGAATCCCCCGATTCTGCTTTGGACGCGCTGCTCCTGAATCTCCTTTGCTCCAACTACCTCCACGACCGACGATCCCGGATTAAAGGTGGGTTCCTGGCCGTGATCCACTGGAGCATACGCAGGAAAAAAGGTCCCAGCGTCTCTCAGCCGCAGTCTCAGTTAGAGAGAGGCTTCACAGAAAAAAAGAGGTGAGGAAGGTGCAGGCACCCTAACTCTATCACCCCTTCAGGGGGTGAGGAGAGGGACCGTCCGCCTCCTTGCAGCACCGCGGTCTTGCCTTGGTGGTGCAGTGGGGGCCGCACGGACTATTTTCTGCCTCTGTACAGCCTAGGGTTTCAATACCCTAGGGTGGTCAGGGCTGAGTCCGGCACTCGTGTCCCACGTTGCGGGAAAGGATACGTGGAGGCTTTACTCCACGTGCTCGCCCGTTGATGGTTTGGGGAGATCGGACCCCTTCAAAAGGGTCCGACGCCCCTGTCACATCTTCGTGGGAAAGTAGAAGAAAAAAAAAAAAAATGGTCTGGAAGAAACCAGACGTGTGCCTCCATCAGACACTAAGCATGAACTGGGTTTGCCTGCGGCCAGTGCTGAGGTGTATACGGCGGAGGAGGAGCTAACCTTTTTTTATGTTTACTTAGTGTCAGCCTCCTAGCGGCAATAGCATACACCCACAGTCCACAGTCCTGTGTCCCCCAATGAGACGAAGGAGAAATAATAAAATCTTCTGAGGAGCTGCTTCCAGCAGCGACTATCTTCTCTGACCTCAAATTGAAAACTGGAGAGCTGAGTAGGAGGAGCCCGAGCTGGAGGGGCCGGTCAACACTCTTTTTAATCTGAGGTGTCTATCTCGTCTGGGCTCCGCCTACCCACTAGTAATGTCTAGTGTGTCTCCCTTCCTTCATCTACAGCTGAAACTAATTTTTTTCTCATTTGATAGGACCAGAACTGATGGTGACATAGGGCAGAGGATGGGGGAACGACTGACCATTATGTGGAGTGGAGAATGAGGCGAACAGGGGCAAGAGACTGGCACCAAGTTTGTTGGCGATATATGCTCCACTAGGGGTTGAGCAGAACAGATGACGTCACATCTACACATATCTACCCAGATCAACCTGCAGTGATCATCAGTCTACTGAACCACGGCACGACCAGCTCTACCCTCTCCTAGTGTATCCTCACCCATCCCTGGAGACTGTGAGCCCTCGCGGGCAGGGTCCTCTCTCCTTCTGTACTTGTGTGTACCTTGTATTGCTCATGTTTACTGTACTTGTCTATATTTGCCCCTCTTCACATGTAAAGCGCCATGGAATAAATGGCGCTATAAAAATGTATAATAATAATAATAATAAGCCACCGTGCACCATCTGCGAATAATGTGGCCATGTCCTGGCAGGTATGTGGGCTTCCTGATGCTAAAGTCACAAACCCATTAATGGGTTAAAACTAAATAAGGTCATCTTTGCATTATGATCTAGTCTCAGTGATCTAGGGGAAATTCAACCTCAAACTGAAACTCCATACTTGGCACAAGTTTGCATTGATCTCCTACCGCAGGAAGTCATAGAGGACAGGAATCGTCCACGTGTCGGGTGTGGGTCTTTTCAGATCTAGAAATCTCGGAGACAATAAAATTTTTTCCAATGTGGGCGATTAAAGCAAAAAGCTGAACTTTTACTTGAGGGTTTTCCCTTTTTTGCAGCTTGAATTGTGCGTAAAGCAAGAAGTCTAACCTTATCAGTATGACCTCCCCGTAGCCTGCAAACTGCTGCAGCAATTCATCAATGAGACCGTCATCAAAATAGTTCTCCTGCAGTGATGTGCTTTGTATGGAGACCATGATGGTCCCATCCGGTGGCCCCTGGGTCGCGATGACTTCTTTATAGATCTTCTGTCGCTCTTCAGCCTCAGTCTCAAATATATCTATATCGATCAGTGCAACAACCGGCCTTCATAATGAGGATACAAAGAGCGTCAGTGACAATAATACACATATACCGGGTATCGGGAAGTAATTAGCCGCGCCAAGGATTACCTGTGATCGGAGGTCTTCAGCTCCGCCCGGCCATAGTGCAGCAATGAACCTGGATTCCAGGTATAAGGAATGTTTCTACCTTCTTGTAAACTTGAATTCAGGAGATCTAAATCTTCAGCTGGGGAATAAAAAAAAAAGAGTAAAAAAAAAAAAATAAAAAAAAAAGTTACCAGTACAAGAGACTTATGCCCTCCGTCCTCGTTCTTCCTTGTGGTGAATGGAGCAGTGATTATCGGGTACAATGTAACCTATTATATGTCCCCCAACGCGTCTAAAGAAGAGGCACTATAAGTGACAGTCATTCCAATTCATTAAGTTATGCAAACTGAATGCCACTATCACTTTACTAAAGTTCTGACTTGTTACAGTGACACGACAAAGTTTTGTGTCACCGCTTTCAGCTCATATAGAAGAATCGCACTAATAATACCGGATCTGTCAAACGGCCATTTTCTTCTCCTCCAGAGAATGCGATCTGTCCACGCGGGTGTCCGACACTTTTCACTTGTGTCATAATCGTCAGAGAATAAGTCATATTTATAAGTGGGGGCAAAATTGACTTTTCCTTCTAAGAAACCCCGGAATACCTGAGAGTGGGGAGAAAAAAAAACAAGGAAAAAAAGGTTATATGTCCAAACTTACCCAAAAATATGTTTTAAGATAAAACAAAGCAAAAGAAATATCTTAAGAAAGATACTTGAGCAAACCAGTAGACAGAAGGCGATGGGTGCAACCAGGCTAAGTGTATGGACGTCCTACCGTTACCTCCGAGAGGATGGGCGGAGATGAAGTAGGATCAGGCACCGGACAAATCAATAAAAGGTTGTTATTAACAAGTTATCCACAGGATAGGTGACAACTTGCTGATCAGTCGGGGTCCGACCCCTGGGATCTGCACACATTGACAGAATGGGGAACTTTAAACCCCATCACAAAGTGGAGCGGCAGGTCACACACCTGATCCTCACTCCATTTACTTGTTATGAGGCTCCCGAAAAAACAAGCAGAGCAAGTGGCCGCCCCATAGAGAAGGAACGGAGTGACGGTGAAGCGTCGGCTCTGCGCTACCGCTCCATTCTAAGGGGGATAAAAGAACCCCATTCTGCTTATTGGAGCGGGACCAGGCCCCTGGACCACACTTAACAATACATTTAATTATGTTCAGTGTACATAGGGCTCCACTGTCCGAAAGAGGCCAAAAGGGTGCGGAAAAAAATTCAGTCAATTGCTCAGTTTCATCCCATGTGGTCCAGTAAAGAAATGTGTCAGACATACATATTCTCCTACACATTGTCACTGTATGGCACCCAATAAATGGACAAGCCATGAGCTTGTTGTTATCTATTCATTGGGTTATTGATCAATTAGATACTCAACGGCGGTCTCCGTTACCGATCTCATCATAGTCTATGGAGGACAGATGCTGCTGGTAGGCATCGGTCACAGTCAGTAATCTACAGGTCAGCAGTCAGGGAAAGATCAGAAGACAAGATACGATTTACGGAACGATAGCTTAAAAGGGATCCTGGCATGAGAATTTTATATCATGTACGTACAGGTGTTCTGAGGCTGAATAAATCCATTTCTCGATTGTGGAGTAAGTTTCTGGAGTAATTTCTGCCACTATTGTGGAGCAAATTACGATGAATTTGATTGACTTGTATTTGCCACGTGTTGTCCCAGCGTCACCCACGCTGACGGAGATGGCCAGCAAGAGCATACAAATGCCAAAAGGTACCAAAATATTACAGCAATATTGCAACATTTCAAGGAGTTTTACACCAGAAAACTGGTGAAAACTTCCAGACACACCCGGGTTTAAAGGCAAAAAAAAAAATAAAATTGCAGACTATTTAATTACGCCTCTAAGCCTACTGCATAGCCATACCTGTCCACCATTCTTCTGGTTTATCAGCTGATCTCCCACTATGAGAGAATCCCAGTTCTGATTCCTGATCAGCTCTTTGACTTCTTCATTAGCCATGTCAATGCGATAGTTAAAATCTCCACACCAGAAGACGTAGTCGTGAGAAAATAGCATCCTGCCCTGGTGGAAACCATGAGAAAGCCCTGGTCAACCCCAACATATTCTGCAGTGTGGATGGGACCTTTAGAAGAAGGTGGTAACCATGCTGCCCTCTTACCATGGGGAAGCTAAGCTTGCGGGCGATTTCATGGTAATCCTCATTCCTCTCTCTTACTTGGGACTGCCCAGCAGCAAAGTGACTGCAGACGAAACAGAGGCTGGTGGTGTGGAACAGCATCCTGATGGCCACCGCACCTTTGTTTCCGGTAGCTCCCCCCATGCCGGTCTTCACCGTATCTACAGCTACATCCCTGGTATAGAAAGGCATAACACTCAGTAATGAAGACGCTACTACTAGCACTGACCAGTGATGCTGAAAATGGTCACTGACCTGATAAAAGGGGCATGCTGGGGTCTTATGAATACGAAGAGACAGACGCCGACCAGCTGCTCCGAGGCCAAGAGAACGTACTTATTATCTCTGGAGATGGTCTTCTGAAGCTCCGCTGCCCAAAGCTTCTGGTTGGTTGTGCTGTAGAGACAGATAGTAAGTGGCTTGGAAGTTGCTGAGTTGTGGGGGAGGGATGGTAGGCAATTGTGAGCTCTGGGGGTGGGGGAAGGATAGGGGAACACTGGCCCCTGGGGAGTGGAAAAGTTGGCAATCGCTGGTTCTGGGGGTAAAGGGTATGCCACACTGAACAATATCGCTAACGGGATCGCTAAAAAACGTCACTATTTAGCGATCCCGTTAGCGATGTTGTTCAGTGCGGCATCTGCCAGCGACGAGCTTCCTGCTGTGATCTCGCTCGTCGCTGGAATCGTTCCGGACCCTATTTTCTCGTCGGCGCTCCCGCTGGGTAAGTATATATCGCTAGTGTGGCACCTTTTCTTAGCGATTTAGCGGTACTTTTGTACCGCTAAAGTCGTTAAGAAGATCGCTAACGGCGATAGCGTCGTTAACTATATCGCTAAATGTGGCCGCACTTAGCGATATAGAAACAATCCCGCTAGCGATCGCATTAGTATGCGTCGTTATCGTGATCGCTAGCGGGATTGTTTAGTGTGGCAGTACCTTAAGGCTTTTGATTGCTGACCTTGGGGGGAGGGTTGGTGATTGTTAGCTCTGGTGGTGGGGGAAGTGGAAGGGTTGGTGATCGCCCAGGGGAGGTTTTCGATCATTGGCCCTATAGGTGTAGGGGAAGGAGGCTTGGCGATTGATGGCTTTGGGCCTGGGGAGTGGAGTAGGGTGGGTGTTTAAGAACTGGAGTCTAGGGGAAGGGTCACGAAGTTGGCAACTACTGGCCCCAGGGGTCAGTCCCCCAGCAAACAGACAGATCACCCATTCTTAAATTTAAAAAAAAGTAGTTTATCAGACTTATCTGGATCATAACATGCCTGATGAAAGGAATTTCACACTTCTGCCCAATTCCAGACTTTATATAAGGCTCCTGTAGGAAGAACAAGGGTTGGGCCTCACCTGGCATTGACAATGTTTCCTGCATTCAATTCCACCATCTCCTCAAATCCGATGGCGAATATATCTGTCGGCTTGCTTCTTCTATCTAAACAAGGAAGGAAAATTAAAATTGCTTTTATGAGGCCTATGCAGACCGGATATATATATATCGGCTTTTTAACTTTGCTGAAAATGAGACCACCACAAAAAAAAAAAAAAAAAAGGCAAAAGGCAAAAGGCGTAGCACCGAATATCTGGATGGAAATTCTACTTTATGGATATACCCTGGCAAATCCTCCTTACATTTAACATGTATAGCAAATTTCAGAACCGTTTTCATTTTTACACTTTGCAGGGAGACTGCCACTACAGGCACAGTAATGGTGCCATTAGAGGTAGTCAAGCAATAGTAGTTATTAATGGAGCAAAAGGTAACTCAGAAATTGTCTCAAATCACAAGAAACTGAACAAGCAGCAGTCAACATCTGTACAATATAAAAAGGACAGAAACTGTACGTCATTGTTGTACTCTAACCCATGAATGAAGGCGATACAGGGTTAATAAAAGGTGGTCACACATTTAGATCAATCAGTGGGATCAGCAGTGTCCTGACTGTTCTGTGATGAAGAATGAATGGGCATGCTCAATTTCGACATTCCTAACCCTTTTTTCTTTTTAAAAGAAAAGTCCACTACCATAGGTGTGTGGCACAGTCGTCCGCATGTGGTGGGCAGTACCGTAATGGCTGGCTGGTAGCATTAGGAGGCGTAAGTTTAGCCAAGACAAAATACAATGTAAAGGTTGTAAGAAAAAACGATCTCCGTCAAATAACTCGAAAATCACTTTCTTTGGTGTCAATTTTAGGACTTGTGATGTCATAAATCAGAACATGCGGACAGACCTAAGTTACTATTACTAAGCCACTTGTCAAGTTTGGATTTCAGGAAAATTTAGAGGGTAGCATTTCGCCTTGTGGAGACTACCAATGTTCCCTGGAAAAAAAAGTATGCAAAGTGGCCCTTTTCCAAAGCGCCATCTCTCTAGTGACACCTAATGCAAGGAATCACCCTTTTAATCAACATCCCACTCTATAAAGAGCCTTGCCAGACTTCCATAATGCATCAGAGATCCAACATGTATTTCATGCAGGAAAATTATAGAGCCAACATGTATTCCATGCAGGAAAATTATAGAGCCAACATGTATTCCATGCAGGAAATTCAGAGACTCAACATGTATTCCATGCAGGAAAATTACAGAGCCAACATGTATTCCATGCAGAAAAATCACAGACACAACATGTATTCCATGCAGGAAAATTACAGAGCCAACAAGTATTCCATGCAGGAAAATTACAGAGCCAACATGTATTCCATGCAGGAAAATTACAGAGCCAACATGTATTCCATGCAGAAAAATACGGATTTTTGTGTTACTCACCGTAAAATCCTTTTCTCCGAGACGCTCATTGGGGGACACAGGACTGTGGACTGTGGGTGTATGCTACTGCCGCTAGGAGGCTGACACTAAGTAAACATAAAAAAAGGTTAGCTCCTCCTCCGCCGTATACACCTCAGCACTGGCCGCAGGCAAACCCAGTTTAGTGCAAAAAGCAGTAGGAGGCTAAAAAATAAATCAAGAGTTAACACAGATACAGTATATCCAGAAGAAAAAACTGCTGATACCAACTTAAGGAGAATAGTTAACTCAATATAAAGCCAGCCGGCTATAAGGGAGGGTGCTGTGTCCCCCAATGAGCGTCTCGGAGAAAAGGATTTTACGGTGAGTAACACAAAAATCCGTATTTCTCCTTCGTCTCATTGGGGGACACAGGACTGTGGGACGTCCCAAAGCAGTCCCTTGGGTGGGAAATCGATTCCACAGTGTAATTTATAACAGGCATTGCCTATAGGTGCGCAACCGCGCCCTGAAGAATCCTTCTACCCAGACTGGCATCTGCAGAAGCCTGGGTATGGACATTATAATGCTTGGAAAAAGTATGCAGACTGGACCAGGTTGCTGCTTTACAAACCTGTTCCACCGAAGCCTGATGCCGAAGGGCCCAGGAGGCACCCACCGCTCGCCTTGATCCCTGCGGGAACTACCGCGCCTCTGATGCGGTAAGCCTCCTGAATGGCTAACCGAATCCACCTAGCCAAGGTTGATTTAGAGGCAGCGAGTCCCTTCCTGCGACCCTCAGGGAGAACAAACAGCGTGTCCGTCTGCCGAAAGGACGCCGTCCGAGAAACATATCTCCTGAGTGCTCTCACCAGATCCAGCGTATGGAGAGCCTTCTCCACTCGGTGCGTCGGAGCTGGGCAAAATGAGGGCAAAACAATGTCCTCATTAATATGAAAAGAGGACACGACTTTAGGCAAAAAAGGTGGTGTTGGTCTGAGCACCACCTTATCCTGATGGAAAAGCAAGTACGGAGCTCGACAAGACAATGCGGCCAGCTCCGAAACCCGCCTTATGGATGTTATGGCTACCAAAAACACCACTTTCCAGGAAAGAAATGACAGAGAAACCTCCTGCAAAGGTTCAAAAGGAGACTCCTGCAGGACTCCCAGGACTAGATTGAGATCCCAAACATCTAAGGGAGCCTTGTAGGGGGAACTATATGGACAACCCCTTGAATAAAAGTCCTAACCTGAAAATTAGACGCGATTCTTCGCTGAAAAAGCACTGATAAGGCTGATATCTGGCGTCTAAGCGTACTTGGTGCTAGACCTGAATCTAGGCCTGCCTGGAGAAATGACAGAATATTTGGAATTGAAAACCGAAGCGGGGAACAACCATGTTCCCTGCACCAAGCAAAAAAGACCTTCCAAGTACCGTGGTAGATGCGAGCCGAAACGGGCTTTCGGGCGTTAGTCATCGTTGCGGCGACCTTTTTAGAGAAACCAGCCCTGGTCAGGATCCAAGATTCAACGGCCAGGCCGTCAAACACAGGACCGCTAAGTTCTGGTGGTAAACTGGGCCCTGGGAGAGAAGGTCCACGCGCTCTGGCAGTCGCCAGGGAGCGTCGGCGAGCAATTGTACCAGCTCCGCGTACCATGAGCGGCGCGGCCAATCCGGAGCGATTAATATCGCAGGAACCCCCTCTATCCTGATCTTTCTGATCACCCTTGGGAGAAGGGCTATTGGTGGAAACAAGTATGGAAGATGAAACTGATTCCATGGTAGGACCAGAGCGTCTACTGCAAATGCCTGCGGATCCCGGTACCGGGAGACGAAGTTGGGCACCTTGGCATTTATCTTGGAAGCCATCAGGTCCACATCTGGGGTTCCCCAGCGTCGGCATATCTGCTGAAAAATCTCGGGATGAAGTGACCATTCCCCTGACGCTATGCCGTGACGGCTGAGAAAATCCGCAGCCCAATTTTCCTCGCCCGGAATGTGGACCGCTGAAATCACAGAGTGATTTACCTCTGCCCAAGTCAGAATCTGTTTTACCTCGTGCATGGCCGCCCTGCTGCGGGTACCTCCCTGATGGTTTATGTATGCCACTGCCGTGGCATTGTCCGATTGTATTCTGACTGGGTGGCCCGCCAGATGCTGGTGAAAATGCCTCAGAGCCAGCCGAATAGCTCGGATCTCTAAAATATTGATCGGAAGAGTCGATTCCTGCTGAGACCAAGTTCCCTGGGCTGTGTGGTGACGAAACACTGCTCCCCATCCGAGCAGGCTGGCATCCGTTGTGACAACCAACCAGAAATTTGGAGGAAACAACCGACCCTGTCGAAGAGTGGTGTTCTTCGTCCACCACATTAGAGTCTGTCTGACCTGCAGGGACAGACGACACCGAAGATTGAGGGAGTAAAGACTCCCGTCCCATACTGCCAAGAGTGCATGTTGAAGGGGGCGAAGATGAAATTGGGCAAATGGAATCGCCTCGATTGCTGCCACCATCCTTCCTAGGACCCTCATGCAAAACCGGATGGTGTGAGGAATTGGTTGGCGAAGGATCCGTACCTCTTGACGGAGAACCAAGGCCTTGTCTTGAGGAAGAATTATCAACCCCTGAGCGGTGTCGAAATTCATCCCTAAAAAGGTAATCTTCCGAGATGGCACGGGAGATGACTTCTTCATATTCACCAGCCACCCCAGGCGAGCAAGGGTGTCTAACGTAATGCTGACACTTTCCTCGCAGGTCTGAAAAGACGGACCCTTGATGAGGAGGTCGTCTAAGTAAGGCAGGATGACTACCCCCCTGGAGTGCAGAATGGACACAACAGCAGCCATGACCTTTGTGAATACCCTGGGGGCTGTGGCTAGGCCGAAAGGCAAGGCTGTGAACTGAAGATGAAGTTTGCCGACAGCAAACCGAAGAAATTTCTGATGAGGAGGAAATATGGGGATGTGAAGATAGGCATCCTGAATGTCTATTGATGCTAGAAATTCCCCTTTTTCCATGGCTGCAATGACAGAACGGAGAGACTCCATTCGGAAATGACGAATTCTGACAAACCGGTTCAGTCGCTTTAGATCCAGAATGGGTCTTACGGTACCGTCTTTTTTGGGTACGATGAACAGGTTGGAATAAAACCCCTGACCCTTTTCGATTTCCGGAACAGGTACAACAACCCCGCTGTGCCGAAGAGACTCGACCGCCCTGAATAAGGCGCGAACCCGAGATTCCTCCTTGGGAAGGCGCGAGGGAAAAAAACGATTTGAAGGAAGGCTGGTACCGTAAATTCTATCTTGTACCCCGAGGAGACTACTTCTCTGACCCACTCGTCGTGAGTAATTGATAGCCAAATGGGGCGAAACCAGAGTAAGCGGCCGCCTACTCTGGATAAATTGACCGGATTCTGCCTCCAGTCATTTGTCCGAATATTTCTGGAGTTTGCCTTTTGATCTTGGTTGTTGAGATCGCCCTCTTCCCAAAGGGTTGGTCCTGTAGGAGACCTGACGATCTCTGGCTTGATTAGGCCGACCTGAACCGCTGGAGGTAGCTGGCGCGGCCCAACCTGGTTACGAAAGGCCCTAAAGCGAGGCTGAAGCTGTCGGCGAAAAGGCTGCTTAATCTTTTGCTGAGGAAGGAAACTGCTCTTCCCTCCCGTCGCATCAGATATGAGCTGATCCAACCTTTCGCCAAATAACCGACCACTCTGATATGGTAAGGATGTAAGCGATTTCTTTGAGATTGAGTCTGCTCGCCAGGTTCTCAGCCACAAAGATCTTCTGATGGCAATAGCATTAGCAGCAGCTAGGGCTGAGCAATTTGCCGCATCCATGGACGCATTAATTAAGAAGTCTCCTGCCAACGCTATCTGATTAGAAATCTCGGTTACTTCAGACGGTACCTCTATACCATGAAGAGCTCTATTTAGAGATTCCGACCAGGAAATCATGGCCTTAGCAACCCAAGTCGCTGCAAAAGAAGAGAGAGAGCAGAACCCGATGCTTCAAACACCGAGCGGGCCAAATCTCAATCAGACGATCCGTTGGTTCCTTGATCGAGGAACCGTTAGGAAGGGAGAGGAGCGTCCTAGACGCCAAACGCGACACAGGAGGATCAACCGCAGGAGATTCCGCCCACTTTTTAAGAAGCTCAGGAGCAAAAGGATATCTAGCATTGAGAGCCTTTTGTCCTGCGAAGCGCTTGTCCGGTTTCTCTCTGTGGCGCTGCACTAGTTCCTCAAACTCAGGATGAGCCCCAAAAACCTTATGAGTTTGCCTGGCTCTTTTGAAGGACACCTTATGACCGGAGGTCAAGGTGGACTCATCGTCTATCCCAAAGTTTGATTGACAGCTTCAATCAAACTGTCAATTGTGTCCTGACAATTTGGTGCCTCAAAATTAAGGGACTCTTCTGAATCAGAATCCGAATACTGATCACTTGCCAGAGGTGAGGGAGAACGAGAGACGGAACTGAAAGATGCCGAGGCCCTGGACGGCAAAGGCGACGCAGTGTGGTTCGCTTCCCCTGCGTCTGCCTGGTGAGAGCGCGGCCCCTGCAGGCCGGAGGTTCATGAGACGTTGCCAAGACGGGTGAACCACTGTCCCTGCTCCTATCGGGAGCTTGAAGGGACTCGATCGCTTTTGTTAATGACGCCACAGATTGAGTCAGGGACAAGGCCCACTCAGGGGACCTGACGCACTAGGCTCAGCTATAGGAGCGGGTTCCTGAGCCCGTTCAGAGTCACAGGCTTTGCAGACCCGAGAAGTCTGGCGTGCGGAAAAGGGACCTACAGGCGATGCATGCGGTATACAGCACTGTATGAACCTTAGATCTTCTGGACATTCTGGATCTGTCACAGAGTCCGCAATGAACTGGATGTGACGGTCAGCAGAGAGGCGAAAAAAGAGTGCGGAGTAAAGAGGAACAACCAGGCTGGAGGTAGTAGCAACCCCTGAGCGGTGTCGACTTACCCCAGTCCTGTATCCCTTGCGTCCTGAAAACAGCCACAACAGAGCTCCAAAATTTTTCAAAAAGGAGCGCTCCTCTGTCAGGGAGGCGTGCTCATGTAGACGAGCCTCTCAAGAGGCGCCTCCCACCTACTTCCGGCCGCGGCCTAGTCTCCAGCAAAAGCTGGGGACTAAATTTGAAGCCGCGGCCTAGCGCCGGCCGAAGCCGCGGCCTAAATTTCCTGCTAAGGCCCTAAAGTCGGAGGGCGGTCCACCGGAAGGAGACGCCGCCGGGGGCGGATCTCCCTAGCGATAGCGGCCCACCCCCCGGCTGACGCCGGACACTGAATTCCGGCCCGCGGCCCAGTCCCCGGAAAAAGCCGGGGACTAAATTTTAAAACCGGGGCCCAGAAGCCGGGCGAAAGGAGGTCCCCAAGTCAGAGGGCGGGTCCGCCGGAAGGAGACGCCGCCGGGGGCGGATCCCCCTCCCCCTTACGACCGCGGCCCACCCTCCGGCTAACACCGGACAGTAAACACCGGCCCGCGGCCTAGTCCCCGGGAAAAGCCGGGGACTAAATTTTGCAAAGGCCTAGCGCTGACCGCGACCCTCGCGGCTGTCCAGGCGGGAGGCGGACGCCGACTTCCACAGTCCACACAGCTGGAACCCCTGAGCGGTGTTTCCTACCCGCTCCAGTAATCTTGGCCACACGTCCTTGGAGGTAAGAGTCTTCAGGCGATGTGTGATCCACAAAATTCCGTCATGTAGGTAAAAAAGGGGGCTCCATAATAAACTAAGGTAGGACGGTGCAGGAACCCTAACTCCATCACCCTTTCAGAGGGTGAGGAGGAGGGACCGTCCGCCTCCTTGCAGCACCGCAGTCTAGCATTGGTGGTGCAGTGGGGGCCGCACGGACTAACTCTTGCCTCTGTACAGCCTAGGGTTTCAATACCTTAGGGTGGTCAGGGCTGAGTCCGGCATTCATGTCCCACGTTGCGGGAGAGGATACGTTGGAGGCTTTACTCCACGTGCTCGCCCGTTGATGGTTTGGGGAGATCGGACCCTTTCAATAGGATCCGTCGCCCCTATCTCATCTTCGTGGGGAAAAAAAAAAAAAAAAAATGGTCTGGAAAAATAACCAGACGTGTGCCTCCATCAGACACTAAGCAAGAACTGGGTTTGCCTGCGGCCAGTGCTGAGGTGTATACGGCGGAGGAGGAGCTAACCTTTTTTTATGTTTACTTAGTGTCAGCCTCCTAGCGGCAGTAGCATACACCCACAGTCCACAGTCCTGTGTCCCCCAATAAGACGAAGGAGAAATCACAGACACAACATGTATTCCATGCAGGAAAATTACAGAGCCAACATGTATTCCATGCAGAAAAATCAGAGACTAAACGTGTATTCCATGCAGGAAAATCAGAGACACAACATGTATTCCAAGCAGGAAAACCACATACTAGAGGTAGTCTGGGGCCGCGCGCCTACTAAGGTCTTTTGGGTCAGTAAATGTATATAAATTACAGGATGGTCTTTTTTATCTCAATAGTGGGTAGTTTTCTTTTCTTGCATTTCCAATAATTCATCCTTGCTGTAAAGTAACTCCTGTCCACAAGTGCAGATCTTGTTACCGATACACAGCGCAAGGAGCTGCAGTGTAAAGCGTGATGGGAGGGGGGGGGGGATTAAAGCAACAGTATCCAATAATAACAAAAAGGAAAAAAAAAAGTGTGTCTTCCTTTATAGGTTTGACTATTATGAAGCAGAGTACCAGGCCCTGATCATGGCTCCATAGACTACAGAGAGGAAGGCTCCACTGGGGAAGTTAACAGGGTTATCAGCATCACCAATAATGGAGTAGCAACTAGCTAAGTGTCACTATACGAGTGATCGTAACCATGGATACCTAAGCTACTGCAATGCCCTGCACATGGGGTAAGCGACATAGCGAATCAGAAGAACTATACTACATTTCTAATTGGACGTATTTGCTAATATTAACATTATTACACCTACTAACATATTGGGATAGGATCTTGGAGATGGGAATACCCATTTAATTAAGAGGGCCGGCTCCAGAAATGTATGGTAGCTGCTTTCTCCTCTTCGCACTGCGGAGCATGTATCTCATGTGGCTGCAAGAGTCGGGCCATGTGGGTGATAATTGGGGTGGCTGTCACATTGCACAATATGAGACCTGAGTTACCTTGGAACTCCTGGATCCCTGCAATTTTCGGCGCATCGAGCAGCCAGTCCGTCAGCGTCTGATTCTTAAACGCGATGCTTCGGAACTGCTTCCCGCCATTAACATTCCAGGTCCCTGCACAGATCCGGATTTTTCGCGGCTTGGCGTACCTGTAATAGTTCTCGCACATGCTCCGTAATACTCTTGGAGACGCTGCAATAAAAAAGGCAACATGTCTCCAGAGATAGAGTTGGTGGGGGGGGATTTATGGACACTAGAATTGAAAAGCATTACAACTCCCACCCCCACGTGAATTTACAAGGGAGGAAACTGACGTCTATGTACACCACACCAATGAGGAGGACACAAGGGATCACTATGGTCGTGTACGCCAAGATTTCTGTTAGATGCCCTGAATTTTGTAACGTCTCGACAAAATCTGTTAAACAAGTGAAATTATGGGGAAACACAAATAACCGTACCTGATTGTAACATGAGCTCAGAGACTGAGCGTGCAGCAGGAGGGAAGGAACAGAGGGTTAATAGCAGGAAATGGAGGGGAAAAGACAAAACCATCCACAAGTTTCAGAAAGATGAGAATTTCATGATTAAATAAGTGAAATTGGATGTCTGCGACTGAAGCTGCATCACCTCTTATGTTAGATGCTTATGTATGTGCTGCAGGAAAAGAGACAACCGGTGTCCACATAATTGCACCCGTACACGTCACTTTCACCTCTCGGGTCTTGACAAGGACTCCTACTACATAAAAAATGACTCTCCCCTTTTTTTCTTTTACAGTTAAAAATGAAGACATTGGAGAATAATAATAAAAATAGAAAGTGAGAGCAAAAATTAAAATTGGTCGTGTCTTTAAGAGGTTAAAAAGATTAGTGCGGATAACGAGAGGAGCCCCTCTCGCAGACCAGGGCTGTTTCAGTACATCATGGTCAGTATTGGGACGTGCAATCACTAGGATCAGCGCAGTCCTTCCATGCACAGCGGTGCCCGAACACCTACTGTGAGACATTCCTGCGCGAGTTTTGCCTTTGGATTAGTAAAACTTACCATGTAGACTTCCAGTGGTCAGAAGAGCTCGCGCTTTATCAGCCAGGTCACTGTTTAAGGTGTTTCCCAGCAGTAATACGTCGATTGCTTCTTGTTTCGAGCCATCAAAAAAATTGTTCTGTATCGTCCTAGTCACCGACCGAGCACCATCCTTCAACTTCCCACCCTGCAAAAAGGACTACGTTAATAATGCCGACAGGTTTTCCTATACATAAAAAGGACGTTTTCTTTTTAATCCTTGCACACGTCTAACCGAGCTTAAAAGGTCTGGTCTACGTGATCTATAAAGAATCTTGGACCTTTAAGTTAAGAATCAGTGGAATCCAAAAGTCACAGAGCACGAGAGTCAACATCTTGTGGTTTTCCCCACTTAAAGGGAACCTGCCAGGAACTTTAGGGTCACCATATTAATATATTGCCGAGTAGGTTAGTAGAAGATAACTTCACACAGACCTTCCTGGTCACAAAGGCAAGGCTGGGAATATTCCCGGGGGTGGTGGGGGGGGGAAATCGAGGAGCTAGTTGTGAATCGTCCCACCTCAAAGCTACCCCTATGGACTTGATTTATTCCTGATTTTACTACTGCATGGCTGTGGCACTAATTGAGGAATAATGCAGAGAAGCATTGCAGAGAAATAGCCTGCCCCCGAGGCACTAGCCTGGATCCAGCCCACCCCGAGGCACTAGACTGATCCGGCCCGCCCCCGAGGCACTAGCCCGGATCCGCCCAGCCCCGAGGCACTAGCCTGATCCGGCCCGCCCCCAAGGCACTAGACTGATCTGCCCCGCCCCCGAGGCACTAGCCTGGATCCAGCCCGCCCCCGAGGCACTAGCAGCCTTATTTATATAAAGATTCAAAATGAATTTTCTTCATGATGGAATATCCATTTCCATCCAGAAAGATACGTCCCTTCCCTACGTGTGTGACAGAATTGCCTTCATTTCGATCTGAAAATCCACATGGACATACTCTTCGCACCATCCGAGGCCATAAGCCTCTGTACAGACTCCTGAGTGTGATGAATACATAACAGACTGGATACTACACAACACATATTACAGCGGGAGCTCAGAATACACAGATTATATCTTCAAAACTCAGATAAATAACACATTTAATGGCGAATAAAGGCCATATGGAGACTCTAGGTAGAGTCAAAGCCTCGTCCTTACAAGACGGTACATACGGTAGATATAATCAGTGACAGGATGCCATATACGCTGCTTACATTAGGTTAAGTCACTCATTTCCTGTGTGGAATTTCCTAACAATCTTAAACTTTTGCAAGATTTTGCAAGTTTTCTAGTGTTCCACGAGCTAGACTCATAAAATGCTCATTTGAGTATTTTACAGCCATTCTGACATGACCTAAAAAGTAAGTGCACCAGTCTCACCATGTCAAGGAACTATTAAAGGGAACCTGTCAAGTGCACGCTTGCCGCCAAGTATATATTTTTTCTGATAGACTCTGGTGCCGCCCCAAGTGATTGACAGGTCTTTCCACAGTGAGAGCTGGAGGAATCCTCTATCTGATATACAGTACAGACCAAAAGTTTGGACACACCTTCTCATTTAAAGATTTTTTCTGTATTTTCATGACTATGAAAATTGTAAATTCACACTGAAGGTATCAAAACTATGAATTAACACATGTGGAATTATACACTTAACAAAAAAGTGTGTAACAACTGAAATTATGTCTTATATTCTAGGTTCTTCAAAGTAGCCACCTTTTGCTTTGATGACTGCTTTGCACACTTTTGGCATTCTCTTGATGAGCTTCAAGAGGTAGTCACCGGAAATGGTTTTCACTTCACGGTGTGCCCTGTCAGGTTTAATAAGTGGGATTTCTGGCCTTATAAATGGGGTTGGGACCATCAGTTGTGTTGTGCAGAAGTCTGGTGGATACACAGCTGATAGTCCTACTGAATAGACTGTTAAAATTTGTATTATGGCAAGAAAAAAGCAGCTAAGTAAAGAAAATGAGTGGCCATCATTACTTTAGGAAATGAAGGTCAGTCAGTCCGAAAAATTGGGAAAACTTTCAAAGTGTCCGCAAGTGCAGTTGCAAAAACCATCAAGCGCTTCAAAGAAACTGGCTCACATGAGGACCGCCCCAGGAAAGGAAGACCAAGAGTCACCTCTGCTTCTGAGGATAAGTTTATCCGAGTCACCAGCCTCAGAAATCGCAGGTTCACAGCAGCTCAGATTAGAGACCAGGTCAATGCCACAAAGAGTTCTAGCAGCAGACACAATCTGTACAACAACAGTTAAGAGGAGACTTTGTGCAGCAGCCTTCATGGTAAAATAGCTGCTAGGAAACCACTGCTAAGGACAGGCAAAAGCAGAAGAGACTTGTTTGGGCTAAAGAACACAAGGAATGGACATTAGACCAGTGGAAATCTGTGCTTTGGTCTGATGACTCCAAATTTGAGATCTTTGGTTCCAACCATAGTGTCTTTGTGCGACGCAGAAAAGGTAAATGGATGGACTGTACATGCCTGATTCCCACCGTGAAGCATGGAGGAGGAGGTGTGATGGTGTGGGGTGCTTTGCTGGTGACACTGTTGGGGATTTATTCAAAATTGAAGGCATACTGAACCAGCATGGCTACCACAGCATCTTGCAGCGGCCTGCTATTCCATCCGGTTTGCGCTTAGTTGGACCATCATTTATTTTTCAAACGGACAATAACCCCAAACACACCTCCAGGCTGTGTAAGGGCTATTTGACCAAGAAGGAGAGTGATGGGGTGCTACGCCAGATGACCTGGCCTCCACAGTCACCAGACCTGAACCCAATCGAGATGGTTTGGGGTGAGCTGGACCGCAGAGTGAAGGCAAAAGGGCCAACAAGTGCTAAGCATCTCTGGGAACTCCTTCAAGATTGTTGGAAGACCATTTCCGGTGACTACCTCTTGAAGCTCATCAAGAGAATGCCAAGAGTGTGCAAAGCAGTCATCAAA
>JARQOD010000002.1:620033651-620064768 GCA_033576555.1 Oophaga sylvatica
AACTATTAAAGGGAACCTGTCAAGTGCACGCTTGCCGCCAAGTATATATTTTTCTGATAGACTCTGGTGCCGCCCCAAGTGATTGACAGGTCTTTCCCACAGTGAGAGCTGGAGGAATCCTCTATCTGATATACAGTACAGACCAAAAGTTTGGACACACCTTCTCATTTAAAGATTTTTCTGTATTTTCATGACTATGAAAATTGTAAATTCACACTGAAGGTATCAAAACTATGAATTAACACATGTGGAATTATACACTTAACAAAAAAGTGTGTAACAACTGAAATTATGTCTTATATTCTAGGTTCTTCAAAGTAGCCACCTTTTGCTTTGATGACTGCTTTGCACACTTTTGGCATTCTCTTGATGAGCTTCAAGAGGTAGTCACCGGAAATGGTTTTCACTTCACCGGTGTGCCCTGTCAGGTTTAATAAGTGGGATTTCTGGCCTTATAAATGGGGTTGGGACCATCAGTTGTGTTGTGCAGAAGTCTGGTGGATACACAGCTGATAGTCCTACTGAATAGACTGTTAAAATTTGTATTATGGCAAGAAAAAAGCAGCTAAGTAAAGAAAAATGAGTGGCCATCATTACTTTAGGAAATCAAGGTCAGTCAGTCCGAAAAATTGGGAAAACTTTCAAAGTGTCCGCAAGTGCAGTTGCAAAAACCATCAAGCGCTTCAAAGAAACTGGCTCACATGAGGACCGCCCCAGGAAAGGAAGACCAAGAGTCACCTCTGCTTCTGAGGATAAGTTTATCCGAGTCACCAGCCTCAGAAATCGCAGGTTCACAGCAGCTCAGATTAGAGACCAGGTCAATGCCACAAAGAGTTCTAGCAGCAGACACAATCTGTACAACAACAGTTAAGAGGAGACTTTGTGCAGCAGGCCTTCATGGTAAAATAGCTGCTAGGAAACCACTGCTAAGGACAGGCAACAAGCAGAAGAGACTTGTTTGGGCTAAAGAACACAAGGAATGGACATTAGACCAGTGGAAATCTGTGCTTTGGTCTGATGACTCCAAATTTGAGATCTTTGGTTCCAACCATAGTGTCTTTGTGCGACGCAGAAAAGGTAAATGGATGGACTGTACATGCCTGATTCCCACCGTGAAGCATGGAGGAGGAGGTGTGATGGTGTGGGGGTGCTTTGCTGGTGACACTGTTGGGGATTTATTCAAAATTGAAGGCATACTGAACCAGCATGGCTACCACAGCATCTTGCAGCGGCCTGCTATTCCATCCGGTTTGCGCTTAGTTGGACCATCATTTATTTTTCAAACAGGACAATAACCCCAAACACACCTCCAGGCTGTGTAAGGGCTATTTGACCAAGAAGGAGAGTGATGGGGTGCTATGCCAGATGACCTGGCCTCCACAGTCACCAGACCTGAACCCAATCGAGATGGTTTGGGGTGAGCTGGACCGCAGAGTGAAGGCAAAAGGGCCAACAAGTGCTAAGCATCTCTGGGAACTCCTTCAAGATTGTTGGAAGACCATTTCCGGTGACTACCTCTTGAAGCTCATCAAGAGAATGCCAAGAGTGTGCAAAGCAGTCATCAAAGCAAAAGGCGACTACTTTGAAGAACCTAGAATATAAGACATATTTTCAGTTCTTTCACACTTTTTTGTTAAGTGTAATGTATAATTCCACATGTGTTAATTCATAGTTTTGATGCCTTCAGTGTGAATGTACAATTTTCATAGTCATGTAAATACAGAAAAATCTTTAAATGAGAAGGTGTGTCCAAACTTTTGGTCTGTACTGTAGGTTATTACTGAATACCAATGTTCACCAGGAGTCAGATGTGGAAATAATGCAGCAGTCGAATATGCAAGCTACATCAGCTGGAACATGGCCAAGTAGTATTACACCCTCATCAGCATCAGAACCAGCGATCGGTAGGTTAGAGGGGTTGTCCCATATAAAAATACTCATCCATTGGATGATGGAAAGCTGGTGGTCTGGCTGCCGAGATTTCCACTTACCTCAAAAATTGGAAAGGAGAAGTATTGAGCATGTGCGACCACCACTCCGATAGACAGTGACATAAGCAGTGGTCGCACATGCTCACTACTGCTCCATCCATACAGGGGACTTTGGGACCCAAGTTCTTCTAGGGATAAATTATATATATTGCCTTTGGGACACCCCCTTAGCTTTTTCACACTACCCAATACCTGAGTGTTATCTTATAAGAAATACTCACCATTCATTGACAGAATCAGAAGGTGAAGAACCGAGAGGAAGCAGGAGAAAAGCAGGCGAGAAGTTAGACTTTAGGAACAAAGACTTTAGGAGAAGAGAAAAATGTAAAAACAGAAATCTTGAAAGTGGCATGCAAGGAGTTAATACGGTCACAGACATGATGCATTAGCGGAAAGGAGAATAAAAAAAATTAATGTTAGTATATGGTAATAGTAAGGACTAGAACGTGCAGAAGGCCAGCTAGGATCTCACCAAATGACTGCCGGCACTAAACGGCCGCCGATCAGTAAAAAGTTACCGATTGGCAGATCGAAGTGAGTGATTTGTAATGCGTCACTCAGTGCACATAGGCTGCCAAGATTTTCGGCAGCGTGCGTGAGTCCAGTATACACAGGACAATGTGCTGCCGAGACCAACGATCTTCTGCGTTACACAAAAGATCATTTCACCAATGAGTGAGCATTTTTTTGCTCTTTCATTGGGTGATCGGAAGCCTGTTTACCCTGAAAGATGTAAAATATATGTGGCCGACATATCACATACAAATAGCTAGTATCTTATTAATTCTTATATTAGACTAATTAGTATAGGCATGTGAATACTGGACTAGATAAAGAGACCAACTGTACTGAATACAGAAATGCCACACGAAACACAGCCATGTGGTCTCAAAGCAACATCTTTATTGATACAAAAAGACATAACAAGATAAAATTGGAACAGGAAAAATAGGAACAGGGGAGAAGTGCGCAATTGCGACGGCAAACATCATGACAGTGAAAAATGGCACGGGTAAGAAAACAGACAATGCTCTCTAAATATGTAATCTATAAAAAAGGAAATGATACATGATGAAGAGGATACGAGGTAAATATAGGACCAAAGATCAAAGGATTCCAGGCATAATACTGAAAATATACTAGTCAAAAAGGTATAATAATAATAATGACCAGCTGGTACCTATATATAGCTGGGAGCGATATCAATGTTGTGGCTTAATAGCCACATGTAATATACCTAAATAACTTAAATCATTGTACAAAGCAGACCCAGTATAAAAAGATAATAAGAGGGTTACCAGCAGAGTAAATAGCCTCTATACCCACAAGTGTCCGTCCCTCTCAGTTAATCCCTGTATCCTTGGCACACATGGCCATATGGAATAGACATAAATACATATCTAATGAAGGTGCCACAGGAAATAAGTGAGAAATTGCAGAGTATTACCTCGGGAGAGCAGAGTAGCGTCCTGAACCCACCCCAACACAAAAGATCATTTCACCAATGAGTGAGCATTTTTTTGCTCTTTCATTGGGTGATCGGAAGCCTGTTTACCCTGAAAGATTAGAATGAAACTCACGATAATCTTCCAAGAATGCTCATTGACGATTATGTTTCAGTGTGAGTGGAGCCTTAAATTCCACGAAAGTGAGCTAGGTGGAGCTATAGGCATCTACCCCTGGCATATCAATTGTGTGTAAATGGTCAAAGCACGTCTTTTTTCAGTAACACATGAGGCATAGACTTATCTTTACGTTGACTCTTCTTGTAGGTTGAATTGATAAATGGTTGTTATTTACCTCTTATATTAGGTCTTACAGTTTATTGTACTGTTGTACTGTTATCTTCGCAAAACAGGGATGCAGGGTCACTGAACAATATTTACTGATAACATTATACTGGGCCACGCTGTTTGTTGACTTCGTTACCTTGTCGATGTTTCCTCTCTGTGCTTGCCACAGGTGGTGTTAGTTGGCCTAGGAAGCCCTGAAGTCACAGCTGCTTTTATCCCAGCGAGTCAGCGGAAGGGCGAGCCCTAGTCCATGCATATTCAGGCTAGCGGACTAGAGCACCCACTGACCACCACCACCACCACCACCACCACCACCACCCGTGTCTTCACATTTTTTTTTTTGAGGTGTGGAGACATGGGGGTTGGAGGGAGGGTCAGTGGGTGCTCTAGTCCGCTAGCCTGAAAACGCATGGATCAGGGCTTATCCCACTGAACGCCGGCTCTCCTTTTACCGTGGGCATAATACTCCTCAGATAACACAGGATGAGGGTAAAACAGTGTGGCAATGTTTTATTGAACCACAAAACAGTCCCAGCAAAATACCTAAGCTGGTGCAAAATTACAGAGTCTAACCCTTAAAGATGACTCGCCGGGATAAGCTTAAGAAGTTGATCGTCCATTGAAATACAAGGCAATGTGACCGGAGGGTCACAATCTGGCTTTTCCAAACATCTCTATGGAGCCAGGTTACCAGTGAGTCCCAATCCTGGCTTTCCCAAACGTACCCATGGGTCCCAGGTGACCGGTGGGTCCAAATCCTGAGTACCCCAAACTTATCCATGGATTCAGTGATGGTTAATAGATCAGATCTGTATTTTTTCAGACGGGGACTAAGCTGGCATTCTGTAGAATGTCAAATCTATGTCCCTCATGATGGAACCATGATCTGGCAGCTATCCTGTAGAGTGTTCCTGGCTGTGGTTTCGTAAAGACTCTCTGATTCTTTGGATCTCTTGAATGTCTTGTTACAGAGGCATATCTCCTTTTTATAGTTCACAACTATTGTCTTTCAAGCCATAATCCACAGGTCAAGGGAAAGGGTGATAAGGTTAACCGGCATTGTTTTATTATTTATAGTTTAACCTTCAATGTTTGCAAGTCAACAAACTATATGGCCTGGTATAATCTGTAATCAACATATCAGCACATATTGTTCAGTGACCCTACACCCATGTTTTGCAAAGATAACAGTACAATAAACTGTATAAGAGGATATAAGAGGTAAATAACAACCATTCATCAATTTGCAAATATCAATTCAACCTACAAGAAAAGTCCAACCAACAAGATAATAGTCTATGCCTTCTGGCTTACTAAAAATAGACGTCTGGATAATTAAGATAAAATGCTGTGTCCTCACAGGTACTCTAGAATTAAATGCCTGTAGGGAGTCCATCACCCCCAGAACACAAAGTAAATTAAGCACATTGTCTTACAGGGGGCATATACAGTAGTTTCTGCTGCACTTGGCATGGCCACAAGCTCCGTGCAGTTTTCCCCCCTTCTATTAGCCTGCTCCGTTGCCTCCCTGTATTTTGATAGACGGCACTCATTCTGGGCAAGCCGGCCTACCCAAATACAAAAGTCCGGATGTGCCGCACACACATTCAACAAGTGGGGATTCCTAAAGCAAGAAGTGGAGAGTCCCTTTAAGTGGTTAGAAGAGGTGAAGTAAACACACCACATGAATGTTGGTCAGTCTTAAAGGGTTTTCCAGGCTTCATTTAAATTTTGGGAGAGTGACTGCAGATTGCCAAATGCTGATGATGTGCGATGTGCACACACTAAGGATTATTCTTTATGGTCATGTGACCGCAGGTAAGCAATTTGCACATTGGTGAACAGGTGGAGACTAGCAGCTTTTCTGGATTCTCTCAATGTAATATTGTTATGTTCACAGAAATGACGCTAAATAATGTAATATTGAGATAAGCGGATGAAAGGATAGTCAGCACATCGCATACTTGCTGTCACAAGACGACAGGTCAAGCAGGAAACAGATAGAAATCCTGACAGTGTGCACATTGCAGGCCGTTAGGTTAGGGCAATTTGCATTTACAAAAACTGACTGCAGAAAATTAGATGAAGCCCCTTTAAACCTTAGGTAAAAACTAGCAAGAAACACTCCAGGAACGTGCAGAGGACTAGAAAAGAACAATCTTTTAAGGCCGAAGTGACTGATAGAGAAAAGTTCATGGCATCATCCTGAGCTACGAACCAGACGAGAACGGCCAGTACTGATACGTCCCATATTAAGGATAGGCCGTGCATAAAACGTACCAGAGACCAGGAAGTCCAGAGGATATTCCTCACAATTTTGGTAAATTATATCAAGACAGACCAATCACTAAATCTAACAAATTTCTGACGTTAAAAAGAAAGTTATCGGTCATTTATTAACTTTCTTCTTCATGTTGTTATCTGTGATAATATCTATTACCAAGACCTGAACAAGTTTTAGTAAAATCAAGGATAATCTTTTACATAGAAAATACATACCGTATATACTCAAGTGTATGCCGAGATTTTCAGCCCATTTTTTAGGGCTGAAAGTGTCCCTCTCGGCTTATACTTGAGTCATATACCAGGAGGTCGGAGGGGGAGCCCCCATAGTGCGCCGATGTCCCCGCCTGCTCAGGACACCGGCACCTGGCCCCCAGTGACGAAAAGTGAGTGTAATTTTTTTATTTATTTTTTTTTATTCGCAGCAGCAGCATATGGGCCTATCTATGGAGCATCTTATGGGGCCATAACCTTTATGGAGCAGCATATGGGGCATAATCTATGGAGCATCTTATGGGGTCATAACCTTTATGGAGCAGCATATGGGGCATAATCTATGGAGCATCTTATGGGGTCATAACCTTTATGGAGCAGCATATGGGGCATAATCTATGGAGCATCTTATGGGGCCATAACCTTTGTGCAGCATTATATGGGGCATATTATTCTATGGAGTATCTTATGGGGCTATTATTAACCTTTATGCAGCATTATATGGGGTGCATTTTGTATGGAGCATCTTATGGGGCCATCATGAACTGTATGGAGCATTATATGGGGCTCCTGATTCAATATGGATATTCAAAAACATTTAACCTACTGATGTCTCAATTAATTTTACTTTTATTGGTATCTATTTTTATTTTTAAATTTACCAGTAGCTGCTGCATTTCCCACCCTTGGCTATACTCGAGTCAATAAGTTTTCCGAGTTTTTTGTGGCAAAATTAGGGGGTCGGCTTATACTCGAGTATATCCGGTAGTTCTCCAATGTTTTTTTTTTAAATCCTCAGTTTTAAAGACCTCTGCTTGCTGTCATTCATTGACGACTTTTATTGCTTTCTTATAAAAGCTAAAAATAATTTCTGGTCACATAATGTCACATAGGCTTATGTAAATTTACGTTGTAGTCATCAGAACTCAAGAGGGGTCTCATCTGGGGGACCCTTATTTGTCAGGAACAGCAAGCAGCAAAACTAGAACTATATACCACTTGTATATAAGTTTGTGGAAGAAAAGTTGCAAGTGACTTGCGATCTATAATTTAACTTTTTTTTCTGTGAAGGTCACGAGGCAGTAGTCCCAACGCAACCCCATTGCCAACATGATCTTTCTAACAAATGACCCTCATTTCGGGTGACGCCAGTGGAAAATAATAGAAAGGTCGGGTTTTGTCTAGAGGCGCAATTGCCATACTGTATAATTTGGCTACATGCAAAGTAAAATGTGCAAGATAGAGAACTTAACGACTTGGAAATCCATAGACAATTGGAAATTTTACAGCTTGAATCTCCAAAACAACAAACAAAAGGATCACAGTATCACAGGAATACAAGCCAGCTACATTCTATAAATCCATCCGGACCTACAACACCATGCAGCCTGCCCTTGTGAATTGCAGCCAATGAAACATTTGCGGCTCAGAGTAGACGGGAAACGAAGGCAATTTATAGGATTCCCCCAACGCCTACTTATGTACCTCACCTTAGCTTTTCCCTCCAGAGCTCCAGTGCCAGCATAGATTTTACTGATGGAGTCTCCATTTATTGACCACATGGAGCGGAAAACTTCCTGGAAGCGGGTGACCAGCTGCGGCTTCTCTGCCAGGCCGAGGATTTCCAGCTGTTTTAACAGCACCTGGGAATAAGGAGAATGAATAACTCATTTAACAGTTTTGGAAATTAAAGACTTGACAGGGGAGGGGTTCCAAAAAAGTAAAGGGTTGCCTTAATTTAGGAAAAAGGTACATTCAATTAGTTAATTTTTCATGAATATTTCAGCATGCATTCTGCACCCGAATCCACAAGAAAAACTGTCTTAAAAGCCTACCATTGCTCGCAATGGGAAATCCGCATTGCCAAACAGGATTTCCTGCAGCAATTTGGAAAACCGCTTCATTAAGTGGCAGATTAGCGTCACTGACTAGTCATAACACGCTCGTGACCCATTTTGCAGCTCAAAACTTCCATCCTGCGGACAGCTACACTCGAGGGAAAAAAAAGTGACGAAAAGGAAAAGTGGCAGCAAAATTTGCACAGATATCCCCATTCACTTTTATGGGAGTCACAGAAACCACCAAGCAAGAAGTGAAGAAAGAAGAAATCACCATAAATTTGCTGCCGCCTCCAATAATTATCTGCATGGAAGCTGCATCCAGCTCCAAGGGAAAAGATAGACCCCAGCTCTAGTATGTTTTAACGGGTAACGTTTCTCCTTGTAGAGAGTAAAAGCCAGGCCTGGCATGTCAGAGTTAAGAGACTTATAAGCCATGCACGCTCCTCTGGGAAATTAAATATGCAAATTGCCTCTTCAGAGAGGAAGAAGACTAGAACTCTAACGATCCTAAAAGTCAATATCGACTCTTCAATGAGCCTTGCCATATGACTTTAGATAAAAGTCAAATCAGAATCTCAATTTACAGACACGGTGTTTTGGGGTGTTGCCCCTCATCAGTGTAAAGTATGAGTTTTGATTTGGCTAAGAAAAGAGACAATTTGCATGTTTAATTTTCCTGGGAAGCATGGCTTAAGTCTCCTCATTCTGACATGCCAGGCTTGGCTCGACACTCTCCATAAAGGAGAAACGTTACCCAGTAGACCCGGTCCAGAACCGCTCACGTAGACAAATCAGATCTCATACTTTGCACTGATGAGGTGCCACATCCCAAAACACTGTTCTCTTCCTCTCTAAAGAGACAATTTGCATACTAGAAAGCCAAAACATGACCTCCCTCTCTCCCTCCGCTCTCCATGGACTTCAATAAGACATAACCCGATCCCTCAGAGAGCAGGCTTTCTCTTGTTTTAATCAAGATGTTTTTTTGCTTTTTTTAAATAGATTTTGAGATCAGGAAGCAAAGGGTTAAAAATGGGGAAAAAGTGGCTCATAAGTGGAAAAAAAAAAGCAGATTTATTTGATAAGATATAGTACAGCATATCTTATATTGGCTTCTACTAATGATTTATGAAACTTTTGATGAAATGACAGTGGCGATTTAAGATAATACTATAGACCGTATATTCCTCTCCACGAGATGGTGCTAGGTCCATAACGCAGGATACACGGAAGACACAGAACCCAGTCAGGCCAAATAAAAGAGCCCATCCCATGATGATCATTAGATCGGGATTAATCGTTGCCTTGGCTTCGTACACTGAAGGTAATTGCTTTACAGTAGCGATATTTCACAACCTGCAGCTGCTTTAGACACAGGACGCTGGCTGTAAATCATCCTCTAATCCAAGTTATATAAATCAGAAAGTCTCATTCGGTTGCGTCCTTCCTCTCGTGTACAATATATATATATATATATATATATATATAAATATATATATATTATATATATATTATATATGTGTGTTCAGAGGATTCCTTTTAATTTCCCACTGTCTTGTTACTGTACTTAATGCTGATGTCCTGGAAAACATGACTCATTCCTGCATCGCCGACTGACCGTCGGGCAGGACGAGGTCTGGAAAGATTACACTGGATGTTAATGTCACGGTCTGAGATTTTCCTGTAGGTCTGACTTGAACCACAGCGATCATTAGAATTAATTTTATAAATCAGAGATATGTGAGAATAGGTGAAACGTTTTTATATTTGATGGAGAAAGTGTCATCTTCCTCACTTATCCCCCTTTTTCTTCATTTCGGCTCTCGGTATCTATTCACAAATGTTTACTGTTACCAAACAGAAGGACTTCAGGAACTAAAGAGAGGGGAAAGGTAGAAATGCTGCTGAAGCTGCCTACCTCAGCCTGTGCGGTGACAGGGGCGGGAGTCAATTAGTCAGAGCTACTCTGAATGCGGCATCCAGGGTCATATTTCTGTCCAGCTGCTATACCAATGCGTCCACCCCTTGCTAGTCATTGCACTGGTTACCCATCCACTACCGCATACAATATATATTTATCAGACTCACCCACAAGCTCTTCACAGTGCTGCACCGCCTTACATCTCCTCCCTCATCTCTGTCTACTAACCTTACTTTTACCTGTCCAGATGCTACACCGATGCCTTCACCCTCCAGTCACTGCACTGGTTGCCCATCCACTACAGAATACAATATATATTTATCACTCAGCCACAAAGCTCTCCACAGTGCTGCACTGCTTTACATCTCCTCCCTCATTTCTGTCTACCAACCCAACTTTCCTCTGCACCATTCTACACTACTTTACATCTCCTCCCTCATTCGTCTACCACCCTATCCGCTACTCACAATTATTCTTGTGCTGTACCAGTTCTCCGGAATTAATTACCCTGGATAATCAGATGAACTAACATAATACACATCCATTTAGGTAGGCCTTTCAAATTTGATAAAGTGACGCTTGCTCTTAAAACCACCATTTAGTTCTCATAATTTGATCCCACCCACCTTCAAACACTATTACCCCACACTTTACATTATGCTACCCTGGCTGGCTATATCATGTTACTTATCAGATCAATCACTTTATGTCTTCTCCCACCTCAGGCAATCACAATTCAGCATCAGGAGTAACCTGAGCCACGTGAAGTGTGACGTTCTCCTCACCTCGAGTCCCAAGAAAGCCTGGACGCTGTTTGTCCTGTCCAGACAGTCCAAGCAGTTGGTCCTTATGCTGCCGCTCTGGGCTCTATGACAAAAATCAGAAACATACAGATATCATTAGAATTCATCATACTGGGGTCCGCAGACACGAAGCGCTGGAGAAACTGTAGTAATTTAACTCCTGTATGGACACAAATATAAGAAAAAAAATTATGTCAGGGAGGCGCTTGCTCTAGAGCTGCAATCTTTAACCTATGGCTCTCCAGCTGTTGCAAATCTATGACTTTCAGCATACTTGCGACAGTAAGGGCATGCCAGGAGTTTTAGTTTTGTAACAGGTAGAGAGCCACGGATTGGAGACCATTACTCGTTCAGGTGAAGGAAAAGTATAGTGTGTGGGGTGCATCACACCAGTGACTAAGCCCCTTGTTCTCAGAATTGCTGGGGGTCCACAGCCTTCGACCCCCAAAGATCCTTCGACATGCCATCAGAAATAACTAATTCACAAGCAGAAAACACAGACCTGTGAACTCCATCTTTATCCATGGAAAAGAACCCGCATTCCTCAAAGAAACTGACTACTTTGGGCTTCAGAACGCTGAGGAGTTTCTCAGCTTTGCCACCTCTAACCATCTGATGATAGTCAAAATTCACCATCAAGATATCAGACACATGTTCTGATGCCTTCAAATGACTCTGCGGAAAAGACAGAAAGTGTGCCAAGTATTAAAATCACCTTCACAGTGTCGAAGAAATGACCCCGGCGCTACAGCAAGAATATATCTCTGGGGTGTTAGCCTCATACCTGAAAGGCTTTGCTAAGCATTGCTTCTCCTTCCTTGGATCCAAGAAGATTGACAACCACTTGCCTTCCATAAAGTCTCTTCAGTGTCTGGAAATGCCTGAAAGGAAGACCATGTCCAACTTAGAGGAGTGCTTCCCAATACAGAGAAAACCCTGCGGCACACACATTTTGGTGGGATTGGTGGACCATCTATTGTGTATGGGGGTGTCTCGGACTCCTTAGTGAATGTGGGATTTACGCCTCCAATGCGCATTTTATCCTTTCCTCCAAATGCCAAAAATAAAAAAAAATACACATACATTTGCACATCTATATTTAGGTGTACCTTTTTTTGCAAGAAAATGAATTGTCCATGCAACTGTATGGTATATTGTACGGGGGCCAAAATTCTATGGTTTAAACAACAGCACAGACCACCAATGTATTAGTGTAGGAAATCAATCAGCGAAGATTAATCGAAGCAGTCTGTTTTCTTCTGTCCCTGGATGTGAACAGTACCATTCACTGACAGCAAAGAGATCTTGAAAATGGTGAATAAAATAATGCAGACAGTGGCTTGTAGCCAAAGTGCATACATCCTTTAGAATAAATAAAATACAATGAAAGAAACAAAGTGGGCGAAGTAAGGTAATAGATCCCTGGGGACATTAGGTTACTATCTTCTTATGAGAGACACTTTTTCTAGCTTGGAAGGTATTGGCATTACGTTGGATGGGTGGTTCACGTCCCTCTCAAAGCCTGGATTGAATTGGTGAACTCGGTTATACCATATGAGCGTGCAATATATCAAAAGACGGATTTTGGTAAGAACTTACCTGTAAAATCCTTTTCAGCGAAGAAGGAAGGGAGACACACTAGACATTACTAGTGGGTAGGCAGAGCCCAGATGAGATAGACACCTCAGATTAAAAAGAGTGTTGACCGGCCCCTCCAGCTCGGGCTCCTCCTACTCAGCTCTCCAGTTGTACCAAGCTTAAGGAAGAGCAATATCACCAGCGGAGCAACATAACCCCTTCTGAAGGACTTCAGAGAATAAAACACAAAAATACAGGTTATGCATGCATGTAGGCAAAAACCACACAGTTCCAGGTACTACTCACTGGACCTGACCACTGCGATGAGCTGGCGATGCTGGAACAGAGCCTTAGCGATTATCTGGGCTGAGGTCGACGCGCTATCAGAGAAGGGTCACGCCGCATCTGAAAAACAACAACACACTTCTGCCATGGGAGGGATGTGTGTCTCCCTTCCTTCTTCGCTGAAAAGGATTTTACAGGTAAGTTCTTACCAAAATCCGTCTTTCAGCTGCAGATGAAGGAAGGGAGACACACTAGACATTACTAGTGGGACGTCCCAAAGCAGTCCAAAAATTAAGGGTGGGAAAAAACCAAAAAGAGGCAGAATCCCAACAACCTTGATAAATGCGCAACAGGCGCCAAATACAAGTTAACTAGAACTTTAAACTACAGCCGCCTGCAGGACCCTACGTCCTAAGGCTGCATCAGCGGAAGCACTAACGTCCACCTTATAAAATCTTGTAAAGGTGTGGACGGAGCGCCAGGTCGCCGCCCAGCAAAGCTAAGCTGCCGAGGCCCCTTGATGGAAAGCCCACGATGAGCCCACAGCTCTCGTGGAATGAGCTCGAACCTTAATCGGGCAAGGTTCGCCTTTAAGTCGGTAAGCCTCCAAAATGGCCGACCGGATCCAACGAGCTATAGAATCCTTGGAAGCCCGTTGACCACGTCGACGACCTGCTGGAATCACAAACAGGGAGTCCGACTTCCGAAAACTTTGGGTAACAGACAAATAGAACTTCAAAGCCCGCACCAAATCCAATGTGTGCAAGGCCCGTTCCTTCGCATTACTCGGCCCCGGACAAAGAGAGGGCAACACAATATCCTGGTTAAGATGAAATTGCGACACCACCTTAGGTAGAAAGTCGCCCCGTGTGCGAAGCACTACACGATCTGGGTGAAACTCCAGAAAAGGAGGCAAGTAAGAAAGAGCCGCCAACTCAGAAATCCTTCTCAAAGAGGTGACCGCAACTAGGAAGGCAACCTTCCAAGAGAGCAAAGAAAGACTAACAGAGTCCATAGGCTCAAAAGGCCCGTGTTGAAGAGCCTCCAAAACAAGATTGAGGCGCCAAGGAGACACAGGCGCCTTCCGCGGCGGAAACTGGCGGGTTACTCCGCGAAAAAAGGAACGTACGTCCCTACGTGAGGCGATAGCCTTTCGAAACAGCAAGGACAGAGCAGAAACCTGACCCCTCAGGGAGCTCACTGCCAACCCCTTGTCCAACCCGAATTGCAGGAAAACCAACAAATTGGGAATGGAAAAAATCCTCGGGTTCCTTGAAGAACCCGAACACCACGAAAAGAAGGCTTCCCAAGTGGTAAATCCTAGTAGTAGCCGGACCTCTGGCAGCTCGCAAAGTGGCAATGACTTCGGCTGAAAAACCTTGACGGATCAATATTTCGGTCTCAAGAACCACGCCGTCAAACGCAGAGACATCAGGTCCGGATGACGAACGGGCCCTTGGGTTAACAGGTCCGAGCGGAAAGGAAGTAGAAATGGTGGCGCTGCCAGGAGCGACCCCAGTGTCGAGAACCACGTCCTCCTTGGCCAATCTGGGGCTATCAACATAGCCGGGATTCTCTCTAGTCTGATCCGACGTAACACCAGGAGGAGTAAGGAAATCGGTGGAAAACATAGATTAGCTCGAATTGGTCCCACGGAGCCACTAGAGCATCCACCGCCACAGCCTTCGGATCCTTGTACCTGGACATGAAAGTCGGTAACTTGGCATTGAACCTGGATGCCATCAGATCCACTTGGGGAGTTCCCCAACGGGAGCACAGCAGTGCAAAAATTTCCGGATGAAGACTCCATTCTCCGGGATCCATCTTCTCGCGACTGAGAAAGTCCGCCGTGGTATTCTGAACTCCCGGAATGTGGATCGCAGAGATAGCTGGCACTCTGGTCTCTGCCCATACTAGGATACGAGATACCTCCACCATGAGCTTGGAACTCCCAGTCCCGCCTTGGTGGTTGATATATGCGACCGCCGTCGCATTGTCCGTCTGCACTCGGACTGGCAGACCGCTTAAAGGGACCGTCCAGTGTTGGAGGCAAAGAAAAAATCGCCCTCAATTCCAGGATGTTGATCGGCAAGACAGACTCTTCCGACGACCATACTCCCTGAGTCCAAAGATCGTTCCAGACACCCCCCCCCCAGCCCGTCAGGCTGGCATCGGGGGTTATGACCGACCACTTCGGAGGGAGGAAGGACTTTCCCAGGGATAACTCTTTCGGACGTATCCACCATCCTAGGGACTCTCGTACCCTGTGGGGGATGATGACACTGCAATCCAGTGAAAACCTGCGATCGATCCCAACGGCTCAGAATGAACCTTTGGAGAGCCCTGGAATGAAACCGGCAAACGGAAGTGCTTCCATGGACGCCACCATCAACCCCAGAAGACGCATACAGCTTCGCAGGGACATTGCTGTCGAAGACTTCATAACCCGTGCATGTCGAAGGAGACATGCTTGCTTGTCTGGAGGCAGGGACACCACTGCTCGCACCGTGTCGAAATGCATCCCCAAAAACAGGATTGACTGCGACGATCCAGAGACGACTTCTCCCAATTTACCAGCCACCCGAAATCCTCCAGGAGCTGAAGGGATAGATTGCGAGCAGTTACCGCCTCCTCCTTCGAAGACGCCACAATCAGAAGGTCGTCCAGGTAGGGAAGAATCGTAACCCCCTGCCTTCGAAGAATCGCCATGAGAGGCGCCAGAATTTTTGTAAAAACTCTGGGCGCTGAGGCCAACCCGAATGGCAGAGCCACAAACTGGTAATGGCCCTGACCTATGGCAAAACGAAGGAAGCGTTGGTGGGCCCTTCCGATTGGGAAGTGCAAATAAGCGTCGCGAATGTCGATTGACACCAAAAAAGCGTTCTGCGACAGGGCTGCCAAAACGGAGCGAAGCGACTCCATGCGGAATTTCCTGGCGTGGACATGCCGATTCAATCTTTTGAGATCCAGAATGGGCCGAAATTTGTCCTCTTTTTTGGGGACCACAAAGAGGTTAGAATAAAACCCTCTTCCCCGGCCCTCCGGCGGAACCGGTACCACCACACCTTTCTGCAGAAGGGAATCTACCTCCCGCAGCAGAGCGGCAAAAAGCTCGGGCTCTGACGGAACGCGAGGTTGACAAAAAAACTGTCTGGGGGTCGAAAAAGAGACTCTATGAAGTAGCCTGCCAACACAACCCGTGTCACCCAGGCGTCCGACATGCGGGAAGCCCAAGTCGGTTTGAATAGGAATAGACGACCCCCCACTCGAGAGCGCTCGAGTGAGACCCAGGCGTCAGTCCGCCTTAGCGGGCTTTTTGCCAGCTTCCTGCTTGTCTTAACGGAAGTTCTGTTTCCAGGGTATGCGGAATTTCTGAGAATTCCCCCTTTTTTTTTTTTAAAAAGAGAGAGACGACCCGAACCCCAGAGGGCTGACTGAATCATCCCCTGGACCGAAAGGACCGCCGACAACTACCGGCACTAGTCCTGCCAGACGCAGAGGTCACAGCTCTGCGCTGCGGTAAAGCTGTTTCTTTTGCCTTTACCTTGGCAATCAGCTCCGTGAGGTCAGGTCCAAATAGCTGACCACCTTGCAAGCTAGCAAACCCTGTTTGGAAACTGCGTCCACTGTCTAAGGCACAGTGCTCTTCTGACTGTGACTGCCGAGGATTGCGCCCTGGATAGCAGTGATGCAGTATCCTCCAAAAACTGGAAAAGCCCATCTACCTCTATAGAGGAGATCCACCCTGCCACGCCGTCCGTAGATGGTCCAACCGGCTCAGGGAAACTTTACAAGCACACATGGATTCTTAATACTGAATCCATGATCCGCGGCCTCGCAGATGGATTTTTCTGCCATCTACGTTTTTTGTCCAGCGGGTCCTGCAGACTCGCCTTCCCCTTAACAAGGAGGATTTTGCTAAGCTGGGATAAAGGGACATCCACTTCAGGAGAAGGATCCAATTATCATCAACTCCGTAGAACACGGATACGGTGTCTCAATTTTCTGGACACAGGCGCTCCTTCTCCACTGCCCCCATTAAGCTCATCCAGTGATGGTAAAGCTTGATCGTGATTGAAAACATCCGGGCCGACTTACCAGGACGTCCAGATACCTCCTTCGGTAACTGTAACGCCTGCAATAAAAACCTCTTTACGGCCCAAAAGGGAGGCAGAGTGTCCCTGCCGATCCTCCTTGTCCGAATCTGACATTTTCGTTACGCGGGAAGGAAGGCACCGGCTTGTGTCGCTTCCTGACATGAGAGGATCTAGCTGACACTCAATAATAGAAAATCAGACAGGCCATCAATAGAAACTAGCGAGGGCCTCCATTCTGACACCACTGGAAACCTCCGACCGCTGCGCTTGACGCCGTCCAGGTCTGCGCGTCAGATACGCGAGACTGATCCTGTAGCGGATCTGGGAGACGGTTGCACAGTATATGGCAGGTTAAACCTGTCAGTAACTAGAAAGTGTGGTTTCTTAAAGAAAAAACGAAACGCTGAAGGGTTAAAGCTCTTAAGGAGAGAGCTACCCCAGCTGTCCCCCATTAAGAGTTAACCGCCTAAGAAGGGGTTAAAGTCGCAGACTCCCCACAACCTTAATAATGAAAAGGGTGTGCGAGCCCCAAGTGCCTCTTATAAGGCAGCAGCTATAGGACAGCTATGCCACACTTAACAAGAAAACGTTCGCAAGATCGCTAAAAAATTGCGCTGTTTGTAAATCGCAATGACCGCCAAAGTCATTAAGGGATCGCTAACCGCCTATGCGTTGTTAGTGAGATCGCCCAGATTGGCAGCTACTAGCGACATTAAAAATGATCACACAAACGATCGCATAGTATGCGTCGTCGTTAGCAGGAACGTATAGTGGCAGTATTACTGTCGCAGACTCCCCACAACCTCCTATATTGAAAAGGTGTGCGAGCTTTGAGATAACAGCTGCAGGCAGCGCAGTCTGCCACCCATTTGTGCCTCAGAAAGGCGCCCCGCGCTGTGGGGTGAAGGGGTTAAAGCTTCTGCCCTAGACGGGTAGAAGCGACTCACCCAGCTGGTCGCGGTGCAGCGCTGCCGAGAGGGGAGGAGAGCGATGTCCGAGGGAGCTTTCAGCCTGTCAGCATTACTCGGCTAATGGCCGCCGCGCTGTGCCTCCGTGTGCTTCATGAGGGAAGCCGGAAAAGGAGACTGCCGTAAAGCGCGCGCTCAGAGCGGCGCAAAATTCAAATAAAAAAGGCGCGCAGCTCCTCTCTCCCCCGTTCCTATGTCCTGCAGGCATCCACCTGCGGACAAAAAACACAAGTCACCGCATGTAATTGTAACAGCGACTGCCGCAGCAGTCGCTGAAAACACTCAAACACATATTAAATGTGGAGTACTCACCAGCCGAAAGCGCCACAGGGACCCCCAGGGGTTTCTGGCGCTATGCCCATGCTTCCCCCCAGGGCGGGGAACGCAGTGACCCCTGCAGCGCGGTTTGCGTCCCCGCCAGGGAAGCCATCCTCATCCCCCCGGGCCGGCAGGGTTCTGCAGGGACCACCATATAGGGTAATACAGATCCGCCAAGGGAGAGGTGGGGGTCCAGCAGCGCTGAGACCCCTGAGACCTCTAGACCACATTTGGTGATCCAAGTCTCTTGCCCGATAAAAAATAATAAAATCTTCTGAGGAGCTGCTTCCAGCAGCGACTATCTTCTCTGACCTCAAATTGAAAACTGGAGAGCTGAGTAGGAGGAGCCCGAGCTGGAGGGGCCGGTCAACACTCTTTTTAATCTGAGGTGTCTATCCCATCTGGGCTCCGCCTACCCACTAGTAATGTCTAGTGTGTCTCCCTTCCTTCATCTGCAGCTGAAATAGGGGGTGCTTGGGGAAATTTGATAAGATTTGGGACAGGTGGAACTCTACTCATCTTAAGGGTATGCCACACTGAACAATATCGCTAACGGGATCGCTAAAAAACGTCACTATTTAGCGATCCCGTTAGCGATGTTGTTCAGTGCGGCAGCTGCCAGCGACGAGCTTCCTGCTGTGATCTCGCTCGTCGCTGGAATCGTTCCGGACCCTATTTTCTCGTCGGCGCTCCCGCTGGGTAAGTATATATCGCTAGTGTGGCACCTTTTCTTAGCGATTTAGCGGTACTTTTGTACCGCTAAAGTCGTTAAGAAGATCGCTAACGGCGATAGCGTCGTTAACTATATCGCTAAATGTGGCCGCACTTAGCGATATAGAAACAATCCCGCTAGCGATCGCATTAGTATGCGTCGTTATCGTGATCGCTAGCGGGATTGTTTAGTGTGGCAGTACCTTTACTCTACTAGTGCGTAGTGGCTTAACGCCACCGTGAATGTGAGGGTTTACATTTTATGGCATCACTCAGAGGATAATATAGTGCAATTGTGTTCGGCGGCGAGATAGTTGTAGCTTAAAAAGACCCTTTCGAGACATGTATTATCAAACATGTAGAAGACTGAATGATGTTTGATGTTCTTTGTTCATTTGTTAACTGGTTTATTACCTATACAATGATACAAGGACTTGTAAAATTAACATTGTACAAACAGTTTATTGTGCAAACTTGTTGTCCTTTCACAAATGACCCTGAAAAGTGCACGTGTTATTTTGGTTGAATACAAGTGTGTGCATTATTTTTTGTGATTAATAAATGAATTAAAAAAAAAAAGGTAATAGATCCCAAAATGATTGAACCTACCTGTCAAATGCTGGTGCGTTGGCCTCAAACCCTCTGGACATCCTCACCCGGTGAGACCCAACCTTTCAGAAAAGGATTATTAGAATTAGTTTCATTAGTCCAGGTATAGAGACTTCATACTAAATATTATTTATCAGCCATGTGATAAGAGGTTCCTGTGTATTGTGCAGCCCAAGTAAAGGCGGTGGACATAGCTGCTTATACAGGGTTAATCTGCAAGAAGAGGACGTAACTGCTTCTAAAAAGAGTCAAATATGCAAAAGCACAAAATGGTTACCCGTAGAAATATACACACACAGAACCAACAAAAACCACAATGAAGGGCAAGCGGTGACCGGATATACCTCAAGTCATATTTTTAGCCTCCTCCTACTGGTCTATAATACACAGGAATCCATCTTATATTGCTTCTCATGTAATACTGTTAAGCCCCCATACAGGTTAGGCTAATGTCAGTCGAAATCGACGGGTTTGTCCAACAGTCTAATGTGTATGGGAGCCTAAGACAATTTAACGTCAGGCAAAATATCAATCTGCACTGTCCAATTTTAGACTGCCAATCATACGGTCTTCCAGAGATATGCCTCCACCATGGCAACTGCTCTCTCAGAGAATACAGAAGCACTGTGTATGGTAGAGTCGGCTGAGATGGCTGGTAGCGAGTGAGGTGAGCAGCTGTCTTTAAACTTATTACATTTATCTGATAATCTATAATGCTTGATAAAATCGGTCTTGCAAAGATTCATATTGCAGATGTGCAGACATGCTGGCAAATAAGTTGACAGTACGCCAAGAGACGGTGACTTTTTCAACAATGTTTCTTGCTTATTTACTATGCCATGTGTATCACTTGATAACCATGCCCAAGGTTTGAAGAAGTGACTCGTGGACTTCATAATGGGCAATCTGGCTTTTTGGTGAGCTGGATCATTTGGAGTAGATCGAGCTACTCCAACGTTACACATTCAGCATAAACTGAGACGGCAGCACAGATCTCCGCTGTGTTTACATGCTGTATATTCCCTGTCTAGCCCCAAACACACAGTGGTACAGCTCAGAAGCAGGAAGTCTCATGTAGCTGTCAATAGGTAGACAGCAGAGATTACTGAAATAAAAAGATAATGAAAAATAAAACTGTTTTACAGATTTAATATGTGTACGAAGCTTCAGATGGAAGTAAAAGGTCCTCATTAAAGAATATTGGAAAACTAATGCTCTGCTGTATGCAAAAACTCCCAGATTTAAACAACTCACCTGCAAACCTGGCTGCTCCCAAAACAGTGGCACGGACCCTCGTATTTGTATAAATGATGACACGCAGTCATCGAGGTATATCACCTGCGGAAGAACAAGACGTCCGTCAGTGCGATCACCAACACTAGAATATAACTACCTGCTGACAGCGCTCCTCCAGAACAAGCAATAAATGCATATAATGGGTAATGAGAAGGGGTGCGGGGCTGAACAGACCGTACTATTAGGCAAGAGACATCACAACTCAGCAAGTATAGAATAACCATAAACATCCCAGTAAATTAGCAGGCGCTCCTGACATGCTTTGAGGAGCCCAGAGATATGGGGACCGTACAGAAAGGGAAAGTGGCTGTGATTTCCTTGGAAGGAATCCATGACTATATGACCCTTATGGCATGGTGCTTTGTCCTGCTGCCAGTCTTAAAAGCTGCCATGAATGGAGGAACTTGGTCAGCCACAATTTTCAGGTAAAACCACCAATCCAGATGTCCATCCATACATTTCTGAAACCATTTCTCCACCTCCTCCAGCCACAATTACTGACACCTAACAGGATAGGTGCATCGATTAATGCTGCTTGTGACAAACTCTGACCCTCTCATTAGCATGGCGCTCTTTGCCAACTTCAGAGCTTGCTATCCTGTATGTTGGGGACAGAAAGGCTCGTCATCTGTTGTGTAGCCCAGTTGTGCATTCTGTATCAGGTCGATTCTTCACTTCCTCCTCTGATCCCTTTCATCGACAAGATATTTACATCTAGTGAAAGGGGATCCTGTGGACATATCTTCTTGATCACACTATTCTCTGTATAGTCTCCACAAAGAAATCATAGACCCCCAGTTACTCTAGAACCAAACTAAAATCTGTCATGTACCATAAAGTAAATATAGTATTAATATAATACATCGATTCAATGTTTGCGTATATCTTAGCGCCCATCCTGCGTCACAGTGCGTTTGCACCGGCATTTTTGTTTTGCATCAATAATAGGTAAGGACTAAGGTTTGAGGGTTATGTGCACGAAGTCTATATAGAAACCCTCATGTGCCACCATATGGTACCCTTACTTTTAGGGGAGAATATCTCCAGAATACAGCATATGATAAAAATAGGGAACTTTTTTTTTCCTTTTCTTGTAGATAAGTGATGACACAACGGTGGTGCGGCAGATTTTAATGGTTGCCATATTACGGTACAGTAGCGTTGAGCCATAATACAGTAGGTTACAAATTGAGCTCTGCTTCATCTTTACTGTATGGACACGGATATCCAAGATCAGACTCACCTGCTCAGTTTCAACAAAATTTGCCACTTGGCCGTTGTCATTTGTGCCGCGCACATTAAACCTGGTCCCAGCTCGCTCACAGCTGAGCCGGGAAATGATGCACGCCTTGGCCTGCTTGTGAGCGGCATAAATGGTCCTAATCTCGACTCCCCCGCACATAAGACGCAGCAGCCAGTCATCACAATTCACCCGTAGTGCTTCAGGTGGAGGTGCAGAGACTGGTTCCTGGTGAAGAAGGAAACAAGTAGTGATTGGTGCTAACAGTATCATCCAGCACTAATGCAACATAAGAAACTAGAAAAAAAAACGCTTTCTTTACTGAAAATCCTTTGAAGACGCCTCAAGAATGTCTCTTTTTTTTCTCCTTTACTTTGTGAGACAGCAAGAAATTAATTTACAGCAGAAGCTAAATCCAGGCCCTAGGCAGGAACTACCGAGTGTAACCTGCCCCCGCTCACATCCTCGGGCTCCATTGGGAATAGTTAGTGGTTCTCCTCTCGGTAATACAGGAGGACTCGTCCTCGTATCCAGTGGCTGCAATAAACTGGTTAAACTGGTGCGAAATCCACCTGCTGCCCTTAAGTAACCGAGAGAAAAAAATCTAAACTTCTGTATCGATATACCCAGAATACAGCAGTGTGGGTTATTGATGACCCCCGGACACAGACCCCTCCAGGTGCATGCTTCATTCCTGTATGATCACTTGGGGTCCGGCTGCTGCGAACCCTACCGATCCTGAGAGCATGGGTCCTAAAGTCCCGGGGTAAATGAAGTAATAGTGAGCACGCACGACCTTCACTTCTATACAACGTGATCTGAGCAGTGGTCGCACATGCTCATTACTGCTCCATTCACACAGGGAATTCTGGGACCCCAATTCTCATGATGACCGTCAGAAACCAGACCCCCAGCTATCACATACTTCTATCACCTATTTACAGGATAGATAATATGTTTAGTACACACACAATTCCTTAGCAGCTTTCTTAGTGTTGCTGTAAAATGTGCACGGGTGGGACCTCACACCCGCCCACCAATATAAAGAGAGACCCACCAGAAGAAGCGGTTGTCCGTTCTTTGCTCCTGTGTACTCCGGTGAGCATTGAGGCTAAGGTCCATGCTGACCCCAGAGGATGACCACGCGAAGTAGAAACTGCCCGAGTTTAGGACCTTTCGGACTTCTGATATTCGGTCTTCATCTGTTGGGTCCATTCTTAACGTGATGAACTCAGTGGAGGTGACACGGAATACCTCCGAATCCTGAATCTTTCCTACGGACATGCACCCGGTGACCACCACCACGTAATGGGACATGGTCTCCCCTGAAAGTGACAAGAAGGACTTGTTAGTAACACGTACTGATGTCGCTATAACTTTGAGACTAAGTTTCCTGCTGGGGGCATCACCCACCAAACTACCAGTCTACTCCATTTTGAAGCTGCAGGTCAGAAGAGGACTCGTGGGGGGAATGTATCCCACCCGCTGTGGCCTGGGGAATCCCTTTATATCAGGTTCCATTTAAGTCTTGCAGTTTAACCCCTTAAAAGCCAATGCTGGCAGCAGCACTTAAAAGGTTAGACAGATGGAGTGAGCTTTCTCTCAATCATTCAGCACCCAGGGGGTGTAACAATGTTTACATGCCAATATATTTCTATTTTTTACAATTTACTTTCACTAATATACATATTTTAGTGAATGTTAACTGTAAAAAAAAAATAATCTAAAAATATAATTTTATTATAATTTAAAAAATATAATTTTTATAGAATTTCACACAGGGAACATATATATATATATATATATATATATATATATCAGTTCTATGAATTTTTTAAATCAATTAAGTGCAAGAGTTTGTGTTTCTGACACCTTGCATCTCCGTCCCCCACGAAAAAAGATAAAAAGTGACCAAAATGTTACACATAGCCCAAAATGGTACCAATCACTGCAATAGCTACAGCTCGCCAAGCATAAAATGAGCCCTCATAAATAAACGGAAATTTACAAAAAATAAAAAAATAAATAAAACCCATAACTTATTTTTTTTTTTTTTTTTATAACAAAGTTTAAAAATTGTTGTAATCTCTAAAATATTAAAAAATATATACTTATTAGCTATGGCAGTAATAGTACAAATTTGAAGACTCATGCCACCACGTCATTTTTACTGCACAAAGAACACAATCAAAATGAAATGCAAGAACCAAAAGGACAAAAAAATATTTAATTTTTTTTTTTTTTTTAAATCCCCACCATTTTCCCCACTTGGGATTTTTTAGCCCATTTTTCAGTAAATTATGTAGGAAAATGAATGGTATCTTTCAAAACTACTACTCGTCCTGAAAAAAAGAGCAAAAAAAACAAAAACAAACACAAGCCCTCATACGGCTAGGTAGATGGAAAAATAAAGTTATGATGCTTGGGGAAAAAACGGAAATTGTGAAGTGGTTAATGCGGCTCTTATACAGAGAGACACAGCTTTATAATAGATGTGGGCCAGAAATAAAAGTTATCAAGCCAAGTCCAGTATCTCTTACCGAGATTTAACCGAAGAACTCCCAGGAGGCCGTACGCATCCATGACTTTACTGTACGTGCTCTTAATGGCTTCCTTTTCTGCAGAGGCTGCAAAAGTCAAGAATAGAAATGGCAGGAGTTAACAACCGGCAATGTGTAAAGGAAACCAATAAACTGCTACAGTAGGTTTACAGAATACAACAGGGAATCGCTTGAATAGCAATTCCACACTACATCACTTTCATTGCAGCCATAGCACCACCCCTGAGCCAAAAATAACACCCGCTCTCCTGTATATACATCGCCCTCTGCATCCAGAGCTGCGGGACCACAATGTAAACCCAATGGATGGCTCTTCCGTAAATACAGAATTTCTGAGGTTACACTAAAAATTACTTACCGGCAGCAGAAGACGACTGTTATCATGCGCAGACACAACACATGGATTTTCCAGGAACATCACCCTGGCGCAATTATCAATCTGGACTACTACAAACATGCAATGGCGGCCGCTACAACCCTTATAGTAAGACACTATAAGCTGCCAGCATTATGTGTACCGTGCTATATATTAGCTGCCAATCACCAGTGTGATTATCTGCAGTTGTACAATTTTTTGCACAATATTCTAAGCAGCTAATTTCTTCCCTGGCATAAAGTGTTAGAAGAACCTCAGTGCTGAAGAGGACAGAGAAGTTTGCTCAAGAGTCAATAAGTTTATTTTGATCCGGAATAAGAAGCAGAACAGATATCGACCAACGCTTCAACCGAATTTGAAGAACAAGCGTGCAGGAGTAGCCGGTCAGGTAGTAGGGTCCAAGGCTGTCAGACGCCCAGAGCTCCTCCAGCACCAAGGTCCTGGAGAAAAGACCACTGTTTAGGTCGAAATGATGAACGATATCTATTCTTGTTATGCCAGACCAAAATAAACTTCTCAAGTCCGGTGCGGAGGCGGCTCTTCTACATGATAGGACTACTGTCTTTTCCCCAAACATGGATTCTCTATCACAGTGTTGCGGACCTTGCACACATCTATGGTATACAGTGTGAAAGTTATCGCACAGTGCCTTGTAAGATAGCAGCCCCCCATTAACACAGACCACCATCCAACCCCATCAGTCACACTGCAGCCACTCGTCGCCCCTTTCCTCCTCTGTACTCAGGATGGATCAGATGCTTATAAGACAGAGAAGTGGCGAATTCCTACATAATTCTGACAGCAGGAAACATTAGAATACATATCAAAAAAACTGACCGGCACATCCAAACAAAGATCCAGTGTGAACAGGTGCTAAACCCAGAGTCACCAACTCATGCACATACAAGAAAAAAGGGTAGCACACTGTAGCGCTATAGCTTGCAAACACGAAATATGAAAAATGAATTGCATCACTGCCTTAGAAATATGAAAAATTGAGAAGTCTTAGCGCATAAGATGGCCAAATTATGTGTGCCTGATTACGAGAAGACCTTGACGTGCTATCAGGTCCTAACTAATGCCAATCCTCGCTTAGAAAAGTCTGTCTGCATGGGAATATATGAATCCTCTCTTAAGACTAAAATCTACATCTCTGTGGAGGGGTAATGAACCTGGTGTAATTAAAAAGCCTGTGACCAACAGGTGGAGTGCTCAGGTAGAAGGTAAATGAATACATATCAAAAAAACTGACCGGCACATCCAAACAAAGATCCAGTGTGAACAGGTGCTAAACCCAGAGTCACCAACTCATGCACATACAAGGGTAGCACACTGTAGCGCTATAGCTTGCAAACACGAAATATGAAAAATGAATTGCATCACTGCCTTAGAAATATGAAAAATTGAGAAGTCTTAGCGCATAAGATGGCCAAATTATGTGTGCCTGATAGCCACGTCAAGGCTCTTCTCGTATATCAGGTCCTAACTAATGCCAATCCTCGCTTAGAAAAGTCTGTCTGCATGGGAATATATGAATCCTCTCTTAAGACTAAAATCTACATTTATGTGGAGGGGTAATGAACCTGGTGTAATTAAAAAGCCTGTGCATGAGTTGGTGACTCTGGGTTTAGCACCTGTTCACACTGGATCTTTGTTTGGATGTGCCGGTCAGTTTTTTTTATATGTATTCATTTACCTTCTACCTGAGCACTCCACCTGTTGGTCACAGGCTTTTTAATTACACCAGGTTCATTACCCCTCCACAGAGATGTAGATTTTAGTCTTAAGAGAGGATTCATATATTCCCATGCAGACAGACTTTTCTAAGCGAGGATTGGCATGTTAGGACCTGATATACGAGAAGAGCCTTGACGTGGCTATCAGGCACACATAATTTGGCCATCTTATGCGCGAAGACTTCTCAATTTTTCATATTTCTAAGGCAGTGATGCAATTCATTTTTCATATTTCGTGTTTGCAAGCTATAGCGCTACAGTGTGCTACCCTTTTTTCTTGTATGTGCATGAGTTGGTGACTCTGGGTTTAGCACCTGTTCACACTGGATCTTTGTTTGGATGTGCCGGTCAGTTTTTTTTATATGTATTCATTTACCTTCTACCTGAGCACTCCACCTGTTGGTCACAGGCTTTTTAATTACACCAGGTTCATTACCCCTCCACAGAGATGTAGATTTTAGTCTTAAGAGAGGATTCATATATTCCCATGCAGACAGACTTTTCTAAGCGAGGATTGGCATTAGTTAGGACCTGATATACGAGAAGAGCCTTGACGTGGCTATCAGGCACACATAATTTGGCCATCTTATGCGCTAAGACTTCTCAATTTTTCATATTTCTAAGGCAGTGATGCAATTCATTTTTCATATTTCGTGTTTGCAAGCTATAGCGCTACAGTGTGCTACCCTTTTTTCTTGTATGTGCATGAGTTGGTGACTCTGGGTTTAGCACCTGTTCACACTGGATCTTTGTTTGGATGTGCCGGTCAGTTTTTTTGATATGTATTCATTTACCTTCTACCTGAGCACTCCACCTGTTGATCACAGGCTTTTTAATTACACCAGGTTCATTACCCTCCACAGAGATGTAGATTTTAGTCTTAAGAGAGGATTCATATATTCCCATGCAGACAGACTTTTCTAAGCGAGGATTGGCATTAGTTAGGACCTGATATACGAGAAGAGCCTTGACGTGGCTATCAGGCACACATAATTTGGCCATCTTATGCGCTAAGACTTCTCAATTTTTCATATTTCTAAGGCAGTGATGCAATTCATTTTTCATATTTCGTGTTTGCAAGCTATAGCGCTACAGTGTGCTACCCTTTTTTCTTGTATGTGCATGAGTTGGTGACTCTGGGTTTAGCACCTGTTCACACTGGATCTTTGTTTGGATGTGCCGGTCAGTTTTTTTGATATGTATTCATTTACCTTCTACCTGAGCACTCCACCTGTTGGTCACAGGCTTTTTAATTACACCAGGTTCATTACCCTCCACAGAGATGTAGATTTTAGTCTTAAGAGAGGATTCATATATTCCCATGCAGACAGACTTTTCTAAGCGAGGATTGGCATTAGTTAGGACCTGATATACGAGAAGAGCCTTGACGTGGCTATCAGGCACACATAATTTGGCCATCTTATGCGCTAAGACTTCTCAATTTTTCATATTTCTAAGGCAGTGATGCAATTCACAGTCATGGCCAAAAGTTTTGAGAATGACACAAATATTAATTTTTACAAAGTCTACTGCTTCACTTTTTCTAATGGCAATTTGCATATACTCCAGAATGTTATAAAGAGTGATCAGCTTAACAGAAATTACTTGCAAAGTCAATATTTGGCTAGAAAAGGAACTTTATCCCCCAAAACACATTTCAACATCATTGCAGCCCTGCCTTAAAAGGACCAGCTAACCTCTTTTCAGTGATTGCTCCATTAACACAGGTGTGGGTGTTGATGAGGACATGGCTGGAGATCAATCTGTCATGATTAAGTAAGAATGACACCACTGGACACTTTAAAAGGAGGCTGGTGCTTGGCATCATTGTTTCTCTTCTGTTAACCATGGTTATCTCTAAAGAAGCACGTGCAGTCATCATTGCAATGCACAAAAATGGCCTAACAGGGAAGAGTATCGCAGCTAGAAAGATTGCACCTCAGTCAACAATCTATCGCATCATCAAGAACTTCAAGGAGAGAGGTTCCATTGTTGCCAAAAAGGCTCCAGGGCGCCCAAAAAAGACCAGCAAGCGCCAGGACCGTCTCTTAAAAGTGTTTCAGCTGCGGGATCGGGCTACCAGCAATGCAGAGCGTGCTCAGGAATGGCAGCAGGCAGGTGTGAGTGCATCTGCACGCACTGTGAGGCGGAGACTCTTGGAGCAAGGCCTGGTTTCAAAGAGGGCAGCAAAGAAGCCACTTCTCTCCAGAAAAAACATCATGGACAGACTGATATTCTGCAAAAGGTACAGGCAGTGGACTGCTGAGGACTGGGGTAAAGTTATTTTCTCTGATGAATCCCCTTTTCGATTGTTTGGGACATCAGGAAAACGCCTCATTCGGAGAAGACAAGGTGAGTGCTACCACCAGTCTTGTCTCATGCCAACTTTTAAGCATCCTGAAACCATTCGTGTGTGGGGTTGCTTCTCAGCCAAGGGAATCGGCTCTCTCACAGTCTTGCCTAAAAACACAGCCATGAATAAAGAATGGTACCAGAATGTCCTCCAAGAGCAACTTCTCCCAACCCTCCAAGAGCAGTTTGGCGATCAACAATGCCTTTTCCAGCATGATGGAGCACCTTGCCATAAAGCAAAGGTGATAACTAAATGGCTCAGGGAACAAAACATAGAGATTTTGGGTCCATGGCCTGGAAACTCCCAGATCTTAATCCCATTGAGAACTTGTGGTCAATCATCAAGAGACAGGTGGACAAACAAAAACCTAAAAATTCTGACAAAATGAAAGCATTGATTGTGCAAGAATGGACTGCTATCAGTCAGGATTTGGTCCAGAAGTTGATTGAGAGCATGCCAGGGAGAATTGCAGAGGTCCTGAAGAAGAAGGGTCAACACTGCAAATATTGACTTCATTAACTCATTCTAACTGTCAGTATAAGCTTTTGTTACTCATATGTTTGCACTTATATTTCTGTCTGTGATAAAAAACATCTGTCAAACACACATAAAAACCAGAGGGCAGCAGATCTGTGAAAATATAATATTTGTGTCATTCTCAAAACTTTTGACCATGACTGTACTGTGGCATCTGTGACAAAAACTACTATATGAGGAGAGACAGAAGCAGGAGACTGGTAGAGATTCAATCAGGAATTTTCACTCAGCTCAGTGTCACACTTTTTTTTGTGCTTAATAGAAAAAATTAAAATAACTTTCAGAGTGTTGGATCCAATGGTTCCCATCTCAAGATCCTATCCCAGTATGTAGTAGGTTTAATAATATTAACAAATATCTCTAATTAGAAATGTAGTATAGTTCTTCTGATTTGCTTTGTTGCTTACCCCATGCGCAGGGCATTGCAGTAACTTAAGTATTCATGGTTTACGAGCACTCATTGTGACAGATAGTTGTGAGTGGTCGTAACCATGGATACCTAAGCCCTGCGCATGGGGTAAGTGACAGTGAATCTGATGAACTACACTACATTGTAGTTCTTCAGATTCATTAATGAGGGTATCTAGCTGACACCTGTTCATTACTAAACCTTGGGCTCGGTATTACACATAAATATATATATATATATACACATACATACATACACACATAACGAGGGGCGATCCAAAAGTAATGATAATCGTTATTTCTATTGCACACAGAAATTAAAATAAAATTGTTTTCTTCTCTTAGGTACCCACTAGTCCAGGAAAAAAAATCACTTAAATAGGCCTTGATTCCCGGGAGCTACATTCATTTGAATAGGAACTGCCGAGGAGTGAACATCAAAATGGAAAAAAACGAGCTCAAAGCTGTCATCAAATACCTCTGCTTGAAAAAAATGACTACCAAAGTCATACACAGCGACTTGGTGGAAACATTGGGGGACTCTTCTCCTCCATATTCCACAGTTGCACGCTGGGCCAAGGAATTTAAGCTTTGAAGAACTTCGACGGAAGATGAACATCGTGAAGGACGCCCATCCACGTCCCTCAATGAAGAAAACGTGAAAAAAGTTGAAGAAGTTGTATTGGCCGATCGAAGAGTGACTATCAGGCATGTAGCTGAGGTCACAGGGATCTCATATGGCAGTATTCAAAGAATCCTTGCAAAAGAATTGCATATGAGAAAGGTCTCGGCACATTGGGTGCCAAAAATGTTAACCGACGAGCAAAAGAAGAAACGAGTTGACATTTCAATAGCAAGTCTCGAAAAGTTCCAAGCAGACAAGGAGAATTTTTTGTCACGTTTTTTGACCATGGACGAGACCTGGATCCACCACTTTGATCCCGAAACGAAACAACAATTGATGACATTGAAACGAGCCAACGAACCGATGCCGAAGAAATTCAAAGTGTCAAGCTCAGCAGGGAAGGATATGGCGTCCATTTTTTGGGACGCTGAAGGAATTATTATGGTGGACTATTTGGAGAAGGGAGCCACTATTACGAGCTCCTACTACGCAGAACAAATAAGAAGATTGCGGGAGGCTATCAAGGAGAAAAGGCGCGGCAAACTGCGAGCTGGAGTGCTGTTTCACCAAGATA
>JARQOD010000002.1:620064868-620149840 GCA_033576555.1 Oophaga sylvatica
CTGAAATGTATTTTGTGATGCAGCCTTTAAAACCGTTACCTCTCCACTCTCCCCGGTAATGGGGCCTTACATCCCAGGGCACACATTCCCCCTTGGTAAAATACAGCACCCCCGGGGCTGGAAAATAAAAAAGAAAGACATTTTTGTTTTGCTTAAAAATTTAAAATTTAAAATCAAACTCTTCCCAGAGGGAGGTGAGAAATCTTAACTTGCTTAGTAAAAAGGACATAGAAAAATACAAAAAATCTTTCAATAAATATGTCATACAAACGTATTCTTGTAAAGGACCCGCACCAAACCTTCAAGTGGGTCCGGGGGGGGTCGGACACTGGCGCAGACCCGCTCAGTGCCATACCACACGGGTTTTTATGTTCAGGGGTAATTGTTCCGGGGATATAAACCACGAAAATGCATAAAGTGCAACTTATACTTTAAACATCTGGGGCTGACATGTCCACAGCCTCGAAGTCCATTATTCTCCTAATTAGAAAATGCACAATACCATAACAATACTTTTAAAATATTCACATAAGAAAACTTTTTTGGGGTTAAAATTTACATTATTTTGCTAGAATTACTGTTGATATCGAAAGGTATCTTCCCTTGGGGTTCGCTTGTCTACGTGGATGTTAGGTATTTATCTTGATCCCCGCCCCTGCAAAAGGGCAAAAATGGGAACTGTCTATCTTTCATGGATTGGCAAGCGATGATGGCTGGGCGGTGGGGTCAGCTTCACGGGGACCCCATCATGGGGCCGCTTCTGATGGCTTTCTTGGTTCGAGGTGGGGGGTTGCTGGTAGGTAATCCTGCCCCGGGTCAACGGGCCCATGGGTTTCTGGGGGTAGAATTTCCCCCTTTGTGGCTGATAAAAATGCAACAGGGAAGATTACAGCATCCCCCTTTTTGGGGCCCCAACCGGGGGAAACCCCCCGATCCTGTGTTTACCTCTTCTTTTTTTTTCTCGTTGCGACGGGGTTTCCCTTTTCCCGAAGCTTTAAGGGTTTGGACACAATTTAAAAGGTCTCTGGACACAGGGATTTTTCTTCCCCCCTCCTTACTGATGATAAAAATTTTTTTGTTATTTGGGTCTTGTAAAAAGGGGTTTTGTTCCCCTGGTTGCCCAAATTTTTGCATCTTTTTTTTCTTTTAATACCACTTCTCCGGATCAAAGGTTGGAGGGGATTCTGTTGAAAAAATTTCCGTTTTTCCGGCCTTGTTGGACTTTTTTCTCCCGATTGCACTCGTCTGTTTGCTCTTGCTTTGTGCCCCCGTTTTAAAAGCGTCTTTTCCCCCCGGTTCACCCCCAAATTTTTTAAAACCTTTTGGATCTTCGGGCCTTGCTCTCATAAGTTGGCTGGAGTGCATTTGGGGAACTTAAGGGTATATGGTTATACAAGTAAAACCAATCAGGTAGTAGTCCGGCCCCCGATTTCTGTTTCCCAAAACGGTATGGATTTCAAAAATAAAGGGCCCCAGGGGGTTTTTTCTCCAAAGCCTTGGGGTTTGGGGTGGAGGTGTTTTCAATTTTTTTACTATACGGGACAGAATTTTGAATAGGTCAGCCCCCAAAAAGCAGGCCCTTTGATCTTTTAATCCCTGCTCCGGAACCCTGCGGTCGCAGAAGCTTGCTTAAAAGGTTCTTGTGCCGTCATGCTGTCTGACCCTTAACTGAAAACCCCCAAAAATCTAGAGTAAGGTCCCCTGGTCAAGGGGTAGGTTATCCGATCTATTTGGGCGCCAATTTTAACGTGGTCCGGGCCCAAAATCCCAAGGACGAGTCGCCCGGGGGCGGCTGCAGGGGTGCCCCTGACTACCTGTCCTTTCTTTTGACCACGGGTCCACAGTTCCCAAAACCACCTCTGATAAAAGGCGCATCCCTCCCCCGAAAAAAACCGGCCCCCCAAAAGGGTTTCCCCAGCTTTCTCCACCCCAAAGGCCGCTGACTGGTATGTTTCCAAACCTTTGGGAAATCCCCTTGGGGCCACTATTCCAACCCCTCTTTTTGGGTCCTGGGGTTGGTTTTCCTGAAAAAAAATTTCACGGTAAGGAAACCGGTTTCTCCTTCCACAGGCTTTGCTGACATAGGTGCATTTTTTCCAAGGGGAAAATTTTTCCGCTTAAAATCCTTGAAGGGGTGCCAGGGGTCGCGGCGATTTTTTCCCACGTGAGGGGGGGAAGGATTTAACTTGCACCTACTGTTTTCTGTGCCCGCGCTGGGGGGCAAAACCCTTTCGATGGAACCCCGACTCAATTTCTTCCGTGTCCGATTCTTTTCCGTGTCAGTTTATGCGGTTCGGGAAATGCTCAGCTTTTTATTTTTTTGGCCTGCCCGGGGCTTGATGGTAAAATGGTAAAATTTGGCAACCGGCCATCCAAGCGCTCCTGGCCCCACTTGGCTGTTTTCCCGGGCGTTAAGGGGTTTTATCTGTAAACGCATGAATGGTTGGGGCCATAGGCTTAAATCTCTTAAGGCCCCCAAACCCGCCCAGAAATCCAGCTTGAAGCTGCTAAAATTTTCCGGTTTCCTCTCAGTTGGCCGGTTTTTGCGGATATGCGATGACTTTTTTTGGGCCCTTCTGCTTCTGCTGAGAACGCTCCCAAAAACCCTTATTATTCATCGGTACAGCGGAAGGGTTTGGGTGTAATCGGGGGAAAGGCAAATTATCGCCCCGTAAGGATCTCTTTCCCTTTTTGGAAGCTTCGCCCCTTCCTTACCCCAAAAAAGGGAGGGGTTTTTGCCTTTAGGGGGTTTTCCCATAGGAGGTCCGTAAAGGGCTCCTTTTTTTTTTTGAACTTTCACGAAAACCCTTTTTATAACCGGAGCCCAGGAAAAAGTCGCACTTCCTTGAGTTTTTCGGTCCGGGGACTTTTGGTAGCAGTGACTTTCTGGGGCCGGGGTACCCTTCCCAACTGACGATGCCCCCAATATTGTACCTTCTGTTTATGATGGCATTTTTGGGGGTTTTATTCATCCCGTACTGGCAGGGCCAAAAATTCTGCGGGCTTTTTGATGGCCTCATTTTTTGGAGTAAAAGGGGGTCATCAGGTATGCACCGGTTTTAAAATTGAGATTTCAGGAGTTTCCCTCCTCTCGAAATGTTCCGGGGACTGCTGACCCAAAGGGATTTGTCGAATCACGGCCCCCCTTGGGGGGGGAAAGCCTTTTTCCGTCCCCTCAGCCACAGCCCCTTCCCCTACCCCCCCCTCAGACGAGGTGAAAAATAGTTAGGGTTTTTTGGCAAATGATTCCTTTACGTGGTAAGGGGATGGTCCTTGTTTATGGGTTCACCGCCTTAATCCACCCCAAATTTTCAAGTCCATCTTTTTTTTTAACCCCGGAAGGGTCGCCCGGGGGCTCAACTACCCTGATTACCCCGGCTTTTTCTATCTCCAAAATTTTTTTAGCCCTTTTGATAAGGGCGGGGGTATGGCTTACCGCTTTTTGGGGAGTTTCCTGTAGGTTTTATGTTGTACTCCCTTAATTACCCAAAAAGGGGTGTTGCAAAAAACTTGGGCGTACTTTGTACCCCCCCTAATACCCCTTGTTTGGGAGCGGGAGTGGTGCGTCCCAACATGGAGTTGCTGCACCATTCTGCCACCTGGGTTGCCGGGTCTTGTCCTCCCTATTTGGCGGGAGTCTAAGGACCAGTCGGGAGAATAGAATTATTGTCGACAGCATGTAGTTTAGCAATGGTTGCATAACGGGGTAAGTTTACCTCATCATCTCCCCATTGAGGAGAAAAAAACCGGTACTCTTCCATTCACCACTTCCATACCCCCTAGCAGTCATAATTTTTGGTCTAGTTCTGAATGGTGGGGTTCTACTACGTTTGGTGGTTTCTTTCCTCTCAGACCTTGGTGCCCGCACCAGTTTATCATTTCACTCATTGGGGTATCACAATAGGTTCGAGTCGTGACCCGTACATTACCAATTTTCGCCGTCTGTAACTTCGCTCTGCGACACATCGGGCCCGGATCTCCTTTTGGATCACTCCCTTCTGCCTTGTCTGGCAATTTCAGGAGTGTTGGAGAAAGAACACAACTTCTCCAGACAGTTACTGAAATGTAGTACCCAAATTTTATTTTTAAAAACCGTTCTCTTCATTTACAGTCTTTACTACTAGAAGCCCCTGGCTTTCAATCCTTCTCCCCACTTTACATCCACATTTTTTGTCCCGAGTACTTTACAGGAAACCATTAGAAGCAACCGTAAAGTCAGGGCGCGGGGGTTTAAGTGTCCTTGACCAAACTTAGTATATAGGGATCAGGTATTAGGGTACCGGAGACCCAGTGTCTAACAATGCCGGAACTGCAATACATCTAGAAATGATAGAAAGGTAGGGTCGCCCCCCCCTTACCTGCGGTTCCAGTCTGGGGGCCTGACGGATCTCCTCCGGGGTTTTGTTGGCCCTCGACCCGGTTCTGCCCGTTTTAAAGGACATGGGGGAGAATATGACCTTTTCCGGTTGCAACGGTAACGGGTGATCTCCCGCGAGGAGGGTGTTGATCAGAGGTCGCTCCTGGGGTGGCGTTGTCCTCCTCTGGGGGGCGCGTCTTCCTCTTCCCGGTTCTCCACGGGAGTCTTCTGGGCAGTCAGAATAAGCTTCCCTTCTTCCTTTTCCGCAGCTGAAAGGGCACTCACCCAAAGCAGCCAGTTTTTTTAGTCAGCTGGCGCACCTCTGATCGCAGACAGTTCCAAATTCCTAGGGGTGTCACCTGCGTTTTGGCTTCTGCCCTAGGGGGAAAGGGGGGTACTCCGGTTCCAGAGTGACTTCCCCTGGTGATGTTGGGTTGCCACCTCAGGTTTGCCCAGGGGTCGCGCCCTTTTTATTGCCATGCCCTTTAGGGCATCAAAGGTAGCTCAGGTGATCTAAGGCCCACCATTTACAGTTCTGCGTTCCTCTTGGATCTCAATCCCTGTACAAATTGTTTTTTCAGCATCTTATTTCGTCGATAGCTTTATTTATTAATTGCTTAAGGGCTCTCAGGGCTCCTTGTAGTCGGCAAGCGTAGTCCCTGATGCTGTCACCGGGGTGCTGTGAACAGGGAGAAGGCCATCCGGAGATCCGTTTCTGTGCGGTCTTCAAACATGGCATGTAGCTTAAAGGGATCGCAGGTACCGATCCTGATCAACGGTTCCCAAGTCTCCATTCCCTCTCAGCAGCGCCAGTTTTCTGCCCTATCAGCACAGCACTTTTTGTCTCTCAGGATGGAGTACAATTTTTAGGATGCTGCATAACTTCCCCCTTGAATCCTGTAAAGTGCCTGGCTCACCGCTGTACGGGAAGCCATTTCGCCCAGGCATATATGGGAGCGTTAGTGGCATGAGCGGGATACCGGAAATGGGTGTGGGCCTGCGCCCCCACTGGCGCTACAATGCCACGCGGTGCGGAGTCGGGGCCTCCGCTGGGGCCGCACTGTCGGCCGGTTGTTGTGACATATTAGCGCCCCCCTTTGGTTTAAAAGGAGCCCTACCCGGGTTTTCAGAAGCTGCTATTTCACAGGCCAGCAGTGGGGAAGGACCTTCGTCGCGGCGCCTGATGTCAGAAGCGTCCACTTCCTGCCGCGGACCTCCGCTGAGTCAGACCGGGGGCGTGTCCCCAAAACTTTGCGCGCTCTTTCAGGTACGCCCACCTTCTTCTCCCGCGCCTCAGGGCGCGAATATGGCGGCAAATATGGGGGTATTTGGCGCCAAAAACAGCAACAGGGGCCTTTTCACCAAAAACTCCACAGGCACACAGGGCTCACAATTCTGCAAGTTTCGGATCCTGTTCTGACGCCAAGTTTGTGTGCCCGCACCACAATTGTGGGTTACTAGGGGCTATGGGTACTCGGAGCCGAGCCTGTAGATTCTATAGGGAATGTCACTGGTAGCGTGGCTCGGTCCGTGGCCCTGGCGGTCAGGCGTTATGATGGGGGGTTATTTAAAAGGGATTTGGTAGAAACAGTTCGTGACCCACCTGTAGTTTCTGATCACTAAGACCAGGGGCTGCCCGTAGATCTCTGAGGGGATGGTGTGGCGCTAGATGTCGGGTCCCCTAAGGTGGGACTCTTCCCTCAGGGTCTATAGTGATGATGATGTAGTGAAGGTGTGCAGTTAAATGAACAGTCTCACACATTAAAGCTTCTTTCCCATACCTTTTACTTTCCAAGAAGATAAGGCAGGTCCCGGGGAAATGTTGGGGGGATGAGGATGCGTTTCAAGGTAACGGTGAGCAGGTTATGGCCTCCTTAAGTTTCCATGTAATGGTCCAACTTGCATAAGCTAAATTCCCTCAAAACTCCAGTAATCTGTAGCTGTATGCCCGGTCAGCATGGTGGTCGAGTCTTCTAGTGGATAGAACTAAGTTCCTTCTCTCGTCGTGCACTGACTCAAAGTTCTTGTTCTACCTGACCCGGTTTCGTTCTGACAAAAGGGCTTTTCCTGTGACTTGAATCCAGCGAACCTTGATTATTCTATCACTACGTTGAAGCTGTAGCGCACTTGTCCCCAGTGACCGGTGATATGCAGGATAGTCCAATCCTTTAAGCAAAATTCTATAATTCTTTCCACTGCGCCCTTTCGCCCTGCTCGCGCTCTTAAAATCAGCACGATAGACTAGGATAATATTGATCATCCGTATAGCCTCCACTTTTGTACCGTCTCCCTGTGTTGACAAGAGATCTCGGCTCTCCAAAAGGCACCAGTCCTCCCTCTCTGCACGCTCACAAGAGAACTTTCAGACTCCACTGTGCTACAGGACACTCCCCTATACACCCTGCTGGGGTGTGTCTGAAAGTATATGAGTGATGTCGAGCCTTAACCGTTACCTCTCCACTCATCCTCCCGGATAATGTGTGCCTTACATACCAGGGCTACACATGGTTTGTTCCTCTGTGCCTTGCATTCTATGTTGATCTTTCATTGCCTGACCTTGGACCTCATTCTCTCCATCCGTCTGTTTAACCCCTTCTACTCTGATCAGTTATCCTCCTGGTATTTGACCTCGGAACGTTATCTGGCTATGCTTTTTGTCTCTTTTTTCTGTTTATGCCGTACCCCCTGGCTTCTGAAATCGGACTCCTTGATTTTCCTGACTCACGGCTTGGCCATGAGAAGTGACTGGCAATACTATGCACAGTTTTGATAAATCTGCTTTATTGCGTTTCCACGGGCTAATGTAATTTTGCATTGCGCACAGGCCTCCCATAATGTCCTGCAGCTATGACATCTAGTGGATTTCATACTGTCATGGCTGTGGACGGGATTTCTTGTCCCGTCCTCTCAGGGTTAATTTTGTATGGCCTCTGTCATGATCCCAGTGCAGGTTGGACCTGCACGCCAGGGGTTAATGTTTTGATCCCAGTACAGGCTGGTACCTGCACACCTGGGCTTATTATTGTGGCCTCTCTTTGGTTCGGGAGAGCTTCTTATAGACCTAGGAAGCTCCAATCCCGTCAGTTTATACTTTCGCCCTTGGCAGAGTGTGTTGACCCCTGAGTGTGTTTGTGCTGTGTTCTGATTGCTTGATACTTTGGTGTTGACTCGGTCTGATCTCTGGATACTGCTTGTTGGATTCTGTTTCTGTACCTTCTCTGTTTGGTTTTGACCTCTGCCTGGCCCCAACGATCAGCTCTGTCTTATCCTTGGTACTGTACTGCTATCTCGTGCTTTACCCCGGCTTGTTCTGATTTATGTCTCTGTCTTTGTCCCTGGGTAACTTTAGTTACCTTTTTAGGAGTTTTCCTTCAGCTTCTAGCTCTCTGGAGCTGAAGCCACACCCCCCAACCGTCAGGTGATTCGGTCCTGAAACTATCTCTCTCCTGCCCTGCTCACCCCGCATTCCTATGAGCCTGAAGCCGTCTTCGGTACCCGTCTTCCGGGAGATTGCACTGGTGAGTCTCTTGCAATCCTTCCCGTGATATGATAACTGACCATTAAGTTTTTTTTTGCTTCACGGCTGAGTTTGGGGCGCAGGTTGTGCAGAGAGTTATGGATCTCATACAGTCTCTGTCCGAACAGATGAAAAATCTGAGTCAGATGTTTAGGGTTTATCTCTGGAACAGCAAGCGCTGTCGTGTTCACAGCGGCAGGTTTCTGAGACTGTGCAGGGGCTTTATTGCTAGTCCAGTGAGGGCTATGGCGAGTGATGTTGCACTGGTGTCCTCAGAACCACCTGTTAAACTGCCTGACTTCTTTTCTGGGAACAATAAGGAGTTTAGGATTTTCATGGAGGGTTGCAAACTTTTCTTTAGTTTGAGACCACGGTCCTCTGGGGATGAAAGTCAGAGGGTAGGGGTCGTCATGTCTTTATTAAGAGGGTCCCCACAAGCTTGGGCATTTTCCCTTCCTCCCACTGCCCTGAGAGAGTGGCGGTGAATGCATTCTTTGAGGCCTTCAGGCACATATACGATGAGCCTGACCGAGTGCGATTGGCAGGGACATGGTGATGGCGTCTGTCGGGGAAGCACTTGCCGAGTGGTTTTGTACTGAGTTCCATGCTGGGCCGCAGCGATTTCTTGGGATGCCGCCGCCCTCGAGACTCTTTCGCAGATGCTTGTCCGAGCGGCTGCAGGATGCCTTGGCGTTACACCCCCCACCTAACTCTCTGAGGACGCCATGACCCAGCCGTCCGGATGGACCGCAGGTTGCGGGCAAGAGGGGTGATGCAGGTGGAGACTCATTGTTCCCCAGTGGAAAGAGAGTGCCTCTGAGTCCATGGATGTAGGCACTCTCACCCTGAAGGAAAAGGAGAGAAAATGCTGTTGGGAAAAGAAGTTGTGCATACACTGCAGTGAAGCTGAACATTGGAAAAAGGAGTGTCCTGCCTGCCCGTCCTCGACCCGGTCGGCGGGAAACGACTAGGTCTGGGTAGTCAGCGAGGAGACTACTCAGACCCTCAGTTACACTTTTCCTCGTTCTCTAAGGTATTGCGTCATGTGGAACTGTTAGTGGACGGTTGTTCTTTTTCCTCTACAGCCTTTGTGGACTGCGGGTCATCCATCAATCTGATTGACTCCCACTTGGTCACACGCTGCAAGATAGGGACAGCTAGGCTTAAGGCTCCGATCAAGGTGGTGGCCATTGACTCCTCCCCCCTCACAAAGAGGGAATTCTCTTTATGTCTGACTTGTTTTCTCTCAGAGTGGGCACTGCTCACGAGGAAAAGTTAAGTTGTTTAGTTCTGGACAATCTACCAGCAGGGTTGGTGTTGGGCATGCCCTGGTTACAACGCCATAACCTAGTTATTAACTGGAAAACGGGGGACATTGTTCAATGGGGGTTTAATGATTCTAAGTTATGTTATGAATCTGCACTGCTGGTTAAACCTGTTAAATCTGTGTCTGTGTCATCTGTCGAGCTGGAAGGTATTCCGAAGTACCTAAGACTTCGAAGATGTGTTCTCAGAAAGCGAGGCTGAGACGTTGCCGCCACATCTACCCTTTGACTGCGCCATCGAGTTAGTCCCGGGGGCTAAACTACCTAAAGCCCGTCTGTTTAATTTGTCTGGCCCTGAGCGCTTAGCTATGAAGGATTATATTGCTGAAAGTCTTCGCAAGAGACACATACAGTACAGACCAAAAGTTTGGACACACCTTCTCATTCAATGATTTTTCTGTATTTTCATGACTATGAAAATTGTAGAATCACACTGAAGGCATCAAAACTATGAATTAACACATGTGGAATTATACATTACACTTTACAAAAAAGTGTGAAACAACTGAAAATATATCTTATATTCTAGGTTCTTCAAAGTAGACACGTTTTGCTTTGATTACTGCTTTGCACGCAGAAAAGGTGAACGGATGGACTCTACATGCCTGGTTCCCACTGTGAAGCATGGAGGAGGTGGTGTGATGATGTGGGGGTGCTTTGCTGGTGACACTGTTGGAACCCAATAAGGTGCAGGCCATTGCGGATTGGGTGCAACCCCGAGATCTTAAAGGGCTCCAGCGCTTCTTGGGGTTCACCAATTACTACCACAAATTTATTCGGGGGTTTTCGCAGGTGGTCAAACCACTCACAGATTTAACACGCAAAGGTGCAGATGTGAAAAATTGGTCCTCGCTCGCAAAAGAGGCCTTTGCTGCTCTGAAAAAATGCTTTATGACTGCTCTGGTGTTGGTACAGCCAGATCCGTCCAAACCATTTATTGTGGAAGTGGACGCCTCTGAGGTGGCGGTGGGCACTGTGTTGTCCCAAGGGCCTGCCACTCTGACCAACCTCAGGCCATGTGCTTTTTTTTCCAGGAAGTTCTCTGCTGCCGAGAGGAATTACGATGTAGGCAATAGAGAGCTTCTTGCGGTCAAATTGGCGTTTGAAGAATGGAGGCACTTTTTGGAGGGGCCAGTCACCGATTACTGTGATTACCGACCACAAAAATTTATCATATATTGAGTTTGCTAAAAGACTAATGCCCCGACAGGCCCGTTGGTCCCTCCTTTTTTCCCATTTTAAGTTTACTATTACGTTTTGTCCGGGGTCAAAGAATATCAAGGCGGATGCCTTATCTCGTAGTTTTCATCCGGTGTCTCCCCCTGAGCCCCCGTCATCCATTCTTCGCCCTGGGGTTGTGTTGGCAGGGGTCTCGTCTGAGTTAGAACAGGTGATTGAGGGGGCCCAGTCTCTGGCCCCTGCTGCCAAGCCAGGGGGTAAGTTGTTTATCCCAGAGCAGCTTCTGCTGAAACTCCTGCAGGAGTTCCATGAATCCAAGCTTAGTGCTCACCCTGGTATATCAGCCACGCGTCTGGCGGTGGCCAGGATCTTTTGGTGGCCTACTCTTAGTTCTGACATAAAAAAAATTCATTTTGGGTTGTGGGGTCTGCGCTCGTTCTAAAAACTTACATAGCCGTCCAGCTGGGGAACTGATGCCCTTGGCAGTTTCTGAAAGGCCATGGACTCACTTGTGGATTTTATTACTAAATCTTCCTCCGTCCAAGGGCAATACGGTGGTATGGGTAGTGGTGGACAGGTTTTCGAAGCAGGCTCATTTTGTACCCTTGTCCGCACTACCCTCAGCTGAAACTTTGTCCAGATTGTTTGTGCAGCATGTGATCCGGTTGCATGGGGTACCCCTGAATGTGGTGTCTGATCGTGGAGTGCAGTTTGTGGCAAAGTTTTGGCGTGCTTTCTGCAAGAAATTGGGAATGTCTCTGTCCTTTTCGTCGGCAATACCATCCTGAGAGTAATAGTCAGACAGAACGCACTAATCAGTCTCTGGAACAGATCCTCAGATGTCTGACTTCTGCAAGACAGAATGACTGGTGTGTTGTACTGCCGTTGGCGGAATTCGCCTTCAATAGTCGGGTGAGCCAATCTACTGGTATGTCTCCTTTCTTGATTAATTATGGTTTTAGTCCTCATTTCGGCAAGATTTCTCATTTGGATTCTGGGTGTCCTGGGTCAGAGGGGTCTGTTCAGCGAATACGTGGGCGGAGGTCCAGCGGAACATATCCAGGTCTCAAGGCAGGTACAAGTTTTTTGCTGACCGAAAAAGAACCCCAGGTCCTATGTTTCGGGTTGGAGAGAAAGTTTGGCTCTCCATGCGAAACATCAAGTTGAAGGTTCCATCAGCCAAGTTGGGCCCAAGTTCATTGGCCCATACAAGATTGTGGAAAAGATCAATCCAGTGGCTTACAGGTTGTGTCTTCCAGCCTCATTCAAAATGCCTAACGTCTTCCATAAATCCCTACTGAAACCGTTTGAGGCAGTCCGGGGAGAGTCTGAGTCCGCTGCTCCTCTTGTTTTGGTTGAGGGACACATGGAATGAGATTGATCATATCGTAGATTCCAGGTTGGTGCAGCGGTCGGTACAGTACCTGGTTCATTGGAAGGGGTATGGGCCGGAGGACAGGTCCTGGGTGCCGGCCCGCTTGATGCATGCGGATCGCCTGGTTCGGGCTTTCCATGCCAGGTACCCGAGCAAACCTGGGGGTCCAAAGGCCCCCGTTGAGAGGGGGGTACTGTCATGATCACAGTGCAGGTTGGACCTGCACGCCAGGGGTTAATGTTTTGATCCCAGTACAGGCTCGTACCTGCACGCCTGGCGCTTATTATTGTGGCCTCTCTTTGGTTCGGGGAGAGCTTCTTATAGACCTAGAAAGCTCCAATCCCCATCAGTTATACTTTCGCCCTTGGCAGAGTGTGTTGACCCCTGAGTGAGTTCTGATTTGCCTGATACTTTGGTTTTGACTCGGTCTGATCTCTGGATACTGCTTGTTGGATTCTGTTTCTGTACCTTCTCTGTTTGGTTTTGACCTCTGCCTGGCCCCATCGATCCGCTTTGTCTTATCCTTGGTACTGTACTGCTATCTCGTGCTTTGACCCGGCTTGTTCTGATTTATGTCTCTGTCTTTGTCCCTGGGTAACTTTAGTTACCTTTTTAGGAGTTTTCCTTCAGCTTCTAGCTCTCTGAAGCTGAAGCCACGCCCCCTAACCGTCAGGTGATTCAGGTCCTGAAACTATCTCTCTCCTGCCCTGCTCACCCCACGTTCCTAGGAGCCTGAAGCCGTCTTCGGTACCCGTCTTCCGGGAGATTGCACTAGTGAGTTCTCTTGCAATCCTTGCCGTGATAGCCTCCTTTGGGATTAGGGAGGGCTATATAAACCCGCCCCTGTCTGGGTTCCTTGTCAGTGATACATTTGTTCTTGGCTGAGTGTCTGACCCCCTGGTATGCTTGCATACTGTTTTGTCCAATTGCCTCTCAGTGTATGACCCGGTCTGTTTTCTTGTTCTGTGCCTTGCGACTCTGTGCTTACTGCTTATTCTGGCTCTGACCTTTGACTTGTTTACTCTGACTTCCCACCCATCTGCCCCATTTGTACTGTACCACTATCTTCGGCTTCCTGACATTTGGCTACGTCCTGACCACTCTCTGTGTTAAACCCTTTTTGCACCTCATCGACTTCCCGGCTTGACTTCGGCACTACTCTCCGGCATCACTGGTCACCGTCGCTACTCGGCGCCTGACTCCGCCCCGGCCACTCCCCCGATGGTCACGTGCTTCAGGTCCTGCACTGCTGCAGGTAAGCTCACCGCAGCTCTCCTCTCACACTCCCTGACCCCTTTGCATTTGTGCGTAGACTCCTGCTGCAAGTCTGCAGCAGGGGTCCTGATACACACCTTGTACAGTGGTGGTCAGTACTTGGTGGCCAGCAGTTCCCAGTGGAGCACAGTTTGTATAGCAGAGTTGTTTTCCATCTCCAGAATCACTGTAGTGAGTCTCTGTCTTCTGCAGAGTGTAAGCTCTTACAGTCAGCAGGATTCTCTTGCTCTTTCTCGCTCCTGTGGAGTGTTAGCTCTTATGGTCATTGGACTCCTCTCCTGTAAGTGTAAGTGTTTGACACCGCACCACAATTGTGGGTTACCAGTGCTATGGGGTACTCGGAGCCGAGCCTGTAGATTTCTATAGGGAATGTCACTGGTAGCGTGGCTCGGTCCGTGACCCTGGCGGTCAGGCGTTAGAGGGTTTATTTACAGGGGATTTGGTAGATAACAGTTCGTGACGCCACCTGTAGTTTTCTAGTCACTAAAGACCAGCGCTGCTGAATAGAACTCTGAGGGGATGTTGTGGCAGCTAGGTGTTAGGTCCCCACAGGTGGGACTGTCCCTCTGAGTCTATGGTTATAATGATGTAGGGTGCAGATAAATGAATCAGTCTCACACCATCCAGCGTCTTTCCATACCTTTTACTTCAAGATGTTAGGCAGGTCCCGGGAGCTGGTCGGGGTGGAGACTGCACGTCCAGGTAACAGCTGAGCAGGTTAGAGGCCTCCTTAACTTCCAGATTGTAGAAGAGCCCAACTTGCATGAAGCTAAGTTAACTCCGAATACTCCAGCTAACTCTATAGCTGTACTGCCCGGCCAATATTGTGGTGGAGCCTTCTATGTGGTGAGAACAGAGTCCTTCTATGCTTGGCCTAGCTAAAAGTCCTTGTTCCCCCTGACTCCGATTACGTATTGACACTTCAAGGGCTGCTTTCTGCGACCTAAGGTCCAGTAAGACTCTGGTTGTTCCGTTACTATGCGTGAAGCGATAGCAACCCTTCGGTCCCCAGTGACCGGGTAAATTGTGCAGACAATCCAATATCTAAGGCACTTCTCTAACTTCTTCCTCTGCGCCCTTCGCCTGCTTTCCACTCTTAACATAGGCACTGCACACTTCCTAAGGTAGTACAAGTCAATCCTTTCTTACTTCTTCCTTGGAGCTCGCTGACAGATTCTCAGTATTCTCCTAGTTCAGGAACACATCGTCTGAACTTCACTGTCCTTGGAACAGGCGACTGAAGTTTCTGCTGCAAACTTCCCTTTCTCCAAAGCTGTCTCTGTCTTCAGGTTAAGGAACAGCTCTGACTAGGCTAGGATGAACTGGCTCACCCTTACTAGCCTCCACTTATGAACTGCTGACAGGAACTAACTGTCTTTCACTTCGCTTCATGGAAGACTCAGCACAACTCAACCACACCCCTCTCTGCTGCATGTCACTAGCTTATATACCCTGAGGGTGTGTCTAAAGTGTGAATGGATGATGTAAGCTTTAACTGTTACCTTTCTGTGCAGACTCCAGGATTTTATGTGTGCCTTACATACCAGGGCTACACATCCCCCTTGGTAAAACACAGCACTCCCGGGCTGTAAAATATAAAAAGAAAGACATTTTGTTTTGCATTTAAACAATTAACATCAAACTCTTCCCAGCAGGGAGGTGAGAAATTCTTAAAACGTTGCATTGTATACAATGGTCATTAGTAAAATACAAAAGTATTAAGACATTTTCATATAAATACACATAGTATTCTTGTGAAGGACCCGCACCAAACCTTCAACGTGGGTCCTGGGTGGGCTGCAGGACATCTGACTGCAGACCTCGCTCAGTGCCACACCATACGGGTTTTATGTTCAGAGGTAAGTCAAGGCTTCGTGCGAAACCAAGACAAGGCACCGTAGTGCAACTATTTACAGGATACAGTCTTTGGGCTGGCTCAGTCCTCAGCCACGCAGTCCATTATAAGACATTTTCAAGTAATTCACATTCTATCACAATACTCTAAATTCCTTCAAGTGCAATAAACTTCTTTATACAACTTTATACAATTGGTCATAAATAATAACCCTTTTCTGAGTCATAATAAACTAGTTTGTTAGGACTACTGTTGATAACGAATAGGTAGCTTCCCTTTCGTTGTCCGTTCCGATCTACGTGGAGTAGCATCAGGTATATTGGTCTCTGATCTATCTGTTCTGCGTAACGACAAACTATAATACTGCCTCAATCTTTCTATGGATTTGGCAAGCGTACTGAGGGCTGGGCGGTGTGAGTCAGCTTCACCAGGGGATCCCATAGCATGGGGCGCTGCTTCTGGTGATTCTACTTCTTGAGATTCTGCAGGCTGGGGTTCTGCTGGAATAGGTACCTCTAGAACTGGTTCTGTTGGCACAATGGACACGACTGGAGGTAGAGTTTCCTCTTGTGGCTGATAAAACTGCAACACAGGAATGATTACAGCATCTCCCAGTCTGGGCCAATCCGCAGGTAAATCTCCCAGATCCGTGTGTATGACCTCCTCCTCACTTTCTTCTCGATTGACGACAGGGTTCTCTTCACGAAGCTTTAACGGCTCTGGACACAACTTTAAATGGTCTCTAGACACAGTGGCGGTCGTTCTTCCTCCATCCTTACTGATGATACAGACTTTTCTGTTATCAAATTTGGAATCTTGTACGACATATGGTTCTTGTTCCCACTGGTTGTCCAACTTGTGCATCTTCCTTTTCCTTTTTAACACCATTTCTCCAGGCATCAAAGGCTTAGCGGGAGCATTCTTGTTGTAAATATTCTCCTGCTTTTCCCGAGCTTTATTAAGACTTTCTTCTACGCAGGCTTGCACTCTTCTGTATTGCTCTTGCCGATTTGTGTCCCAATTTCCAACGGTGTCATCTGCCTCTGGTTCCACCACACCAAGTTCCAAGTCCATTGGCAGTCTTCCAGGCCTTGCTCTCATAAGGTAAGCTGGTGTGCAGTTGGTAGAACTCACTGGTATGTGGTTGTACAAGTCAACCAGGTCAGGTAACAATTCTGGCCACCGATTTCTTTCTTCCAGCGGTATGGATTTTAGCAAGTCAACGACAATGTGGTTCATTTTCTCGCAAAGGCCGTTGGTTTGGGGGTGGTATGGCGTCGTTCTAATTTTCTTACACCCATACAAGTGACAAAATTCCTTAAACAGATCCGCTTCAAAAGCAGGGCCTTGATCAGTCAGTACCTGCTCTGGATACCCATGTGGTCTGCAGAAGCTTGCTTGGAAGGTCCTTGCTGCCGTCACTGCTGTCTGATCCTTGACGGGGATGACCACCAAAAATCTCGAATAATGATCCACCATGGTCAGGGCATATGAGTATCCAGACCTGCTTGGCGACAATTTGACGTGGTCCAAGGCCACGATCTCCAAGGGACGAGTCGTCCGGATAGGCTGCAGGGGTGCCTTCTGACTACCGTAGTCCTTTCGTCTGAGACCACAGGGTCCACAGTTCCGACACCACCTCTCGATGGAGCTGCGCATTCCTACCCAGTAGAACCGGCACCTCAACAGGGTCTCCAGCTTTCTCCAGCCAAAGTGTCCTGCTTGATCGTGGTACGCTTCCAACACCATTTGGACGTCTGCCTTGGGGACCACTATCTGCCATACCATCTCATGGGTTCTGGGGTTGACGTATCTCCTGCACAACTTCTCACGGTATAGGAACAACCGGCTTCTCTCATTCCACAGGAGCTTTGCTGACATAGGTGCATCTTTTTCCAAGGAGGAACCTTCCTGTCTTAACAACTCCTTGATACGGCTGACCACTGGATCGCTGTCCTGAGTCTCTTTCCAGCTGTGATGGGGTAAGGGATTTAATGTTGCGCCATACTGCTTTCTGTAGACACACTGCTCATGGATTATCCCATTTCGATGGAACGCAGGTAGCTCAATTTCTTCCAGGTCGTCCGATTCTTCTTCCGTGTCAGATTCATGTGGCATTCGGGACAATGCGTCGGCGTTAGCATTCTTACGGCCTGCCCGGTACTTGATGGTAAACTGGTAATTTGACAACCGAGCCATCCAACGCTGCTCCATGGCTCCAGCTTGGCTGTTTCCAGGTGCGTTAACGGGTTGTTGTCTGTGTACGCCGTGAACTTGTTGGAGGCAAGGTAGTGCTTAAATCTTTCAGTAATGGCCCAGACCAGCGCCAGAAACTCCAGCTTGAAGCTGCTATAATTTTCCGGATTCCTCTCAGTTGGCCTGAGTTTTCTGCTGGCGTAAGCGATGACTTTTTCTTGGCCATTCTGCTTCTGACTGAGAACTGCTCCCAAACCTTCATTACTGGCATCGGTGTACAGCAGGAACGGTTGGCTGTAATCAGGATAGGTCAAGATTTCATCACCTGTAAGGATCTCTTTCATCTTTTGGAATGCTTCAGCCTGTTCCTTACCCCAATTAAAGGGAGGGTTTCTGCTCTTTAGGGATTGTCCTACTAGGAGGTCCTGTAGAGGCGCTGCCTTCTTCGTGTAATCTTTCACGAACCTCCTGTAGTAACCCGTTAGTCCCAAGAACTGTCGCACTTCCTTGAGGTTCTTCGGCTCCGGCCATTTCTGGATGGCGGTGACTTTCTCTGGGTCCGGCGCTACTCCCTCTGAACTGACGATGTGCCCCAAGTATTGTACCTTCTGTTTGAGTAGATGGCATTTTGAGGGTTTCAACTTCATCCCGTACCTGGACAGGGATTCGAATACTTCTGCCAGGTGCTTCAGATGGTCCTCATATGTCTTGGAGTATACGATGACGTCATCTAGGTATAGCAGCACGGTTTCAAAATTGAGATGTCCCAGGCAGTTCTCCATCACTCTCTGAAATGTTCCCGGGGCACTGCTGAGCCCAAACGGCATTCTGTCGAACTCACAGAGCCCCATTGGGGTGGTGAAAGCCGTTTTTCTCACGATCCTCCTCAGCCACAGCCACTTGCCAGTACCCACTAGTCAGATCAAGGGTAGAAAAGTAGTTAGCCATTTTCAGAGCAGCTAAGGACTCCTCAATTCGTGGTAATGGGTAAGCATCTTTATGTGTTATGCGATTCACTTGCCTGTAATCCACACACATTCTCATACTACCATCTTTCTTTTTAACCAGAACTAGAGGTGTTGCCCAGGGGCTACAACTATCCCTTATCACCCCGGCTTCCTTCATATCATGTAACATTTCCTTAGCTTTCTGATAATGGGCTGGAGGTATAGGCCTGTACCGCTCTTTGATGGGAGGATGACCACCTGTAGGGATATGATGCTGTACTCCCTTAATGGCCCCAAAGTCGAGGGGGTGTTTACTAAACACTTGTGCGTACTCTTGTACCACCCGTAATACCCCTTGTTTCTGGTGGACGGGAGTGGTGTCTGTCCCGACATGGAGTTGCTGACACCAATCCGCCACCTGAGTTGCCGGGTCATTATCCTCCGCTAGTTGGCGGGAGTCTAAGGACTCAGTCGGGAGAATAGAATTATTATCGACGGCATGTAATTTAGCAACTGTTGCATAACGGGGTAAATTTACTTCATCATCTCCCCAGTTGAGAAGCCGTACCGGTACTCTCCCATTTATCACTTCCACTACCCCCCTCGCTGTCATGAGTGTGGGTCTATGTTCTGAGCAATGGGGTTCTACTACTGCTTGGTAGTTTTGTCCTCTCAGACCTATGGCTGCCCTACACCATATTATCATTTCACTCATTGGGGGTATCACAATAGGATTCGAGTCGGTGACCCGTACATTACCAATTTCGCCGTCTGTAAGCTTCGCTTGCTGCTGACACATCAGGGCCCGGATCTCTCTCTGGATCACTCCCTTCTGCCTTGGTCGGGCGATCTCAGCGAGCTGTTGGAGTAGAAACACAACTTCTCCCAGACAGTTACTGATAATGTTAGTACCCAGAATTATGTTTAAACCGTTCTCTTCATTTACAGTCTTTACTACTAGAAGCCCCTGGTCTTTCAACTCCTCTCTGCCCACTTTCACATCCACACTTTTGGTCCCGAGTACTTCCACAGGGAGACCATTAGAAGCATACACGGTAAAGTCAGGGCTCGGGGGTTGAAGACTATCCATAGACCAGAACTTTGTATATAGGACATCAGGTATTATGGTCACCTGAGACCCAGTATCTAGCAACGCCGGAACTGCAATCCCATCCAGAATGATGGACAGGTAGGGTCGTCCACCCACGAACCTGCGGTTCCAATCTAAGGGGCCTGACGAGTCTCCACCTGGGTGTTGGCCCTCGGACCCAGGTTCTGCCCGTTTAAAGGACACTGTGTCGACATATGACCTTTCCGGTTGCAGCGGTAACAGATGATCTCCCGGCGAGGAGGGTGCTGGTCAGGGGTCGCTCCTGGGGGTGGCGTTGTCCTCCTCCGGTGGGGCGACGTCCTCCTTCTCCTCCGGTTCATCCATGGGACATCCTCCGGGCAGTCGGCTAATAAGATCTTTCCTTCTTCCTCTTTCCGCAGCTGCAGGGCACTCATCACAGCAGCCAGATTTTTAGTCAACTGGCGCACTTCTGAGCGCAGACAGTCCAATTCACCAGGGGGCGTCACCTGCGTTTTGGCTTCTGCCGCTAGCGGGGAAAAGGTGGGTACTGCCGGTTCCAGAGTGACTTCACCCTGGTGACGTTGGGTTGCCACTTCAGGTTTGCCCAGGGGTCGCAGTCCTTTTATTGCCATGTCCTTTAGGGCATCAAAGGTGGCATCTGGATGATCTAAAGACCACCAATTTACAGTTCTGCGTTCCGATTGGGACCTCAGTCCTTGCACAAATTGTTCTTTCAGCATCTTACTTTCATCAATGACACTTATGGTATTAACCTGCTTGAGGGCTCTCAGGGCCCCTTGTAGTCGGCAGGCATAGTCCCTTATACTGTCACTTGGTTGCTGTGAACAGTTGTAGAATGCCATCCGGAGATCTGTTTCGGTGCAATCTTCAAAAATGGCCTGTAACTTTAAGAGGATCGCAGGCACCAACTCCTGGTCCGTGGTAGCCCAAGTCTCCACTTCTCTCTCAGCAGCGCCAGTTAGCTGCCCTATTAATACTCCAGCTTTTTGCCTCTCAGACATAGAGTACATTTCCAGGACACTGCATATCTTCCGTTTGAATCCTGCTAAAGTGCCTGGCTCGCCGCTGTACTGGGGAAGCCATTTTGCCCCAGGCATATATGGGAGCGTTAGTGGCATGAGCGGGACTACCGGGCCGGGTGCTGGGCCTGCGCCCCCATCCGGCGCTACAATGCCACGCGGCGCGGGGTCGGGGCCTCCGGCTGGGGCCGCACTGTCGGCCGGTTGTTGCGACATATTAGTGCCCCCTTGGTTAATCGGGGCCTACCGTTTCCAGAAGCTGCCGCTCCACAAGCACAGCAATGGGGACAGGACCTTCGTCGCAGGCGCTCTGATGTCAGAGCGTTCACTTCCTGTCGCAGGACCTGCCGCTGAGTCAGAGCCGGGGGCGTGTCCGAGACTCTGCGCGCCTTTCAGGTACGCCCACCTTCTTCTCCAGCGCCTCAGGGCGCGAATATGGCAGCAAATATGGTGGTATTTGGCGCCAAAAGCACAAACAGTCTTTTTCACCAAAACACTCCACAGGCACACAGGGCTCGCAATGCTGCAAGTTTCGGATCCTGTTCGTGACGCCAAGTTTTTGTTTGACACCGCACCACAATTGTGGGTTACCAGGGCTATGGGGTACTCGGAGCCGAGCCTGTAGATTTCTATAGGGAATGTCACTGGTAGCGTGGCTCGGTCCGTGACCCTGGCGGTCAGGCGTTAGAGGGTTTATTTACAGGGGATTTGGTAGATAACAGTTCGTGACGCCACCTGTAGTTTTCTAGTCACTAAAGACCAGCGCTGCTGAATAGAACTCTGAGGGGATGTTGTGGCAGCTAGGTGTTAGGTCCCCCACAGGTGGGACTGTCCCTCTGAGTCTATGGTTATAATGATGTAGGGTGCAGATAAATGAATCAGTCTCACACCATCCAGCGTCTTTCCATACCTTTTACTTCAAGATGTTAGGCAGGTCCCGGGGAGCTGGTCGGGGTGGAGACTGCACGTCCAGGTAACAGCTGAGCAGGTTAGAGGCCTCCTTAACTTCCAGATTGTAGAAGAGCCCAACTTGCATGAAGCTAAGTTAACTCCGAATACTCCAGCTAACTCTATAGCTGTACTGCCCGGCCAATATTGTGGTGGAGCCTTCTATGTGGTGAGAACAGAGTCCTTCTATGCTTGGCCTAGCTAAAAGTCCTTGTTCCTCCTGACTCCGATTACGTATTGACACTTCAAGGGCTGCTTTCTGCGACCTAAGGTCCAGTAAGACTCTGGTTGTTCCGTTACTATGCGTGAAGCGATAGCAACCCTTCGGTCCCCAGTGACCGGGTAAATTGTGCAGACAATCCAATATCTAAGGCACTTCTCTAACTTCTTCCTCTGCGCCCTTCGCCCTGCTTTCCACTCTTAACATAGGCACTGCACACTTCCTAAGGTAGTACAAGTCAATCCTTTCTTACTTCTTCCTTGGAGCTCGCTGACAGATTCTCAGTATTCTCCTAGTTCAGGAACACATCGTCTGAACTTCACTGTCCTTGGAACAGGCGACTGAAGTTTCTGCTGCAAACTTCCCTTTCTCCAAAGCTGTCTCTGTCTTCAGGTTAAGGAACAGCTCTGACTAGGCTAGGATGAACTGGCTCACCCTTACTAGCCTCCACTTTATGAACTGCTGACAGGAACTAACTGTCTTTCACTTCGCTTCATGGAAGACTCAGCACAACTCAACCACACCCCTCTCTGCTGCATGTCACTAGCTTATATACCCTGAGGGTGTGTCTAAAGTGTGAATGGATGATGTAAGCTTTAACTGTTACCTTTCTGTGCAGACTCCAGGATTTTATGTGTGCCTTACATACCAGGGCTACACATAAGCTCTTATGATCAGTGTGGTCCTTTCTCTCCTGTAGAGTGTAAGCTCTTATGGTCAGCAGGGGCTTCTCTCTCCTGTAGAGTGTAAGCTCTTATGGTCAGTGGGGTCCTCTCTCTCCTGTAGAGTGTAAGCTCTTACGGTCAGCGGGGTCCTCTCTCTTTCTGTAGAGTGTAAGCTCTTATGATCAGCGGGGTCCTCGCTCTCTCTTCTGTAGAGTGTTAGCTGTTAAGATCAGTGGGATGCTCTATCTCTCTCTCTTCTGTAAAGTGTAAGCTCTTATGGTCAGTGAAGTCCTTTCTCTCTCCCCAGTAGAGTGTAAGCTCCTATGAATCTGATCAGTGGGATCTTCTCTCCTTTAGAGTGTAAGCTCTTATGGCTTGTAGTGTCGCCTTTCTCTCTCCACTCCCCCAGATATGTTTTCCAAGCAATTACAAGCTTTCCGGTATTGAAATTCACGAGAATTTATTCATCATAAATTTAATTTTGGAGGAAAATTCAGCGTGACTTCAGTGCTGCAGACAACATAGCCCAACTGGGATACACATTATGCATGACTCACAGGAAGGCGCTATTTATTTTTATTGGGTTGTGTACTTTTGCAACTAGTATGTTTAACCCCATCCCAGCCAATTTCCGTTTTTTTCCCCCTTCTTTTAAATAGCTATAACTTTTTTTTTATTTTTGCACTGACATAGATATATGAGGACTTTTTTTTGTGGGACGGGCTCTAGTTTTGAACAACACAATTAATTTTACCGTATGGTGGAAAGAACAATGGCAAAAAAATTCCAAGTTAAGTAAGTAGGTAAAAAACACACAATTCTGCAGTTGTTTTTCGGGTCTATTCTTGGACACCAATTCTGTCTTGCCTTTCTGTTTTCACCAGTGGACATTTTGCAATATTCCTTACAATAGCACATGATGTTTTATAGATATGGCACAAATTAAAATTTGCTGTTTTTCTCTTTTGCATCTGTGCCTTTTTAGAATAAAATGTTGCAAGGTACCATATTTTTCGGACTATAAGATGCACCGGACCATAAGACGCACCCCAAATTTTCAGAAGGAAAATAGGGAAAAAAAATGTGTCAAATAGAGGTCCGTCTTACAGTCCGAATTCAGCTTACCAGCGAAGGGATCAGCACAGGTAGAGGAGTGGTCACTGGGGTGGTTCAGTGATCCAGGCTGGTGCGGTGGCGGTGATCTGTGGGGTGGTTGTGTTCTGTGGGGTGGCTGTGTTCTGTGGGGTGGCTGTGTTCTGTGGGGTGGCTGTGCTCTGTGGGGTGGTTGTGCTCTGTGGGGTGGTTGTGCTCTGTGGGGTGGTTTTGCACTGTGGGGTGGCTGTGTTCTATGGGGTGGCTGTGCTCTGTGGGGTGGCAATATACTCATAAATCCGGTGGCGGTCCCAATGCAGCCTCCCTGTGGTGCGGTGGTGTCGGGGCAGCAGCGGGGCTCTGTGCTGCGTGGGGGGCTCCGCCAGCATTTAATCCTAGCCCGAAAGCCCCCGCAGCTCCACTGCTGCAACACGGTGGCCTTTGAAAGATGGCCGCCAGGGGCCTCCGGTGGCCGTCCCGATGCAGCCTCCCTGTGGTGCGGTGGTGTCGGGGCAGCAGCGGGGCTCTCTGCTGCATGGGGGGCTCCTCCGGCATTTCGTCCTAGCCGGAAAGCGGTGCCGTCCTGAAAGATGGCTGCCAGGGGCCTCCAGAAAGATGGCCGCCGCATACTCAAATTCAAATCTCGTCAACAAGAATTGGGAGTGGGATGTGGCAAATGATGAATTGAGGGTGGGGGAGAGTAAATGATGATGAATAGTGGGTGGGGTGTGAGAGAGAGTCAACATGACATAATGAATTGGGGTAGAGTGGGGCATGCAAATATAATGAATCGGTGGAGCGGGAGGTACACAATGGAGGCGTTGAGGACGACGGAGTGTGACTGGTAATGAATTGGGGGAAGTACAGCTGCTAATTAATTTATATATTTATTGGGTGGGGAAAGTGGCTATTTTTAGTTAATGGGGGCACAGTGGTAGACTAGACTATACTCTATTAATTGTGGGTGCATGTCTGTATTGAGCTGTGTAGTGTAGAAGTTGGGTAAGAAGTGGAGAACGTGCTCTGGAAATGGTGCTATAGATAACGGTGTTTTATGGAGAGATGAGTCCAGGCTGGAAGAAGTGATGGCGGTCTGCACTGGATAAAAAGAAAAGCAAAGATGAAGAACTTTTTTTTGGAAGTGCATTTGAGCAGCAGGGTGATTTGCTGTTGAAGAGGGAAAAAAAAATCTCTCTTTAAATCTTCTGCTTCAGCGAGTGTGAGCGTGCTGAGTGTGACCGGTGCGCAAGTGCGAACGGTGGTAAGTGTGACTTGAGAATCAGTGACTTTGGATTCAGGGAGTTGACAAGGGAGGAATTACTGAATTGCTGTTATATTTTATTAATACTTTTATTTATTTTTACCTATCTTTGCTGTCTGGTGAAATCCCCATTAGAAATGTGCTCCACTATTGCCAATGCCATCCAGTGTACATCTTGCCACGTGTATACAGTCCTTAATCAGCCGGTCGAGGGTGCATACTGCTGTGCGAGATGTGAGCACGTTGTGCATTTGGAAGCCCAAATACTGGATCTAAATGTGCAGCTGGCAACACTGAGATCCATAGACAATATGGAAAGGAGTCTTCTGCTCACTGAGCAGACGCTCAATGGGACAGATGAGGGGGGGATGGAGTTGCAGGACACTGAAGTACGAAGCTGGGTGACAGTTAGAAGGCGGGGTAGAGGGAAGAGCGCCAGGGAGGCTAGTCCTGATCTGGCACACCCCAATAAGTTTGCAAAGTTGGCAGATGAGGGGGGTGTCAGTACAGGGGTAGCACTGCTGCAGCCAGGCACGTCCTCTGAAAGCCGGAGGAGTATCTGCTCCAGTAAGGGGGGAATTAGGAGAGCAGGGCAGGCCAGACAGGTGCTGGTAGTGGGGGACTCAATTATTAGGGGAACAGATAGGGCAATCTGTCACAAAGACAGGGATCATCGAACAGTGTGCTGCCTACCTGGCGCTCGAGTCCGGCACATCACTGATCGGGTTGACAGATTACTGGGAGGGGCTGGTGAGAACCCAGCGGTCATGGTGCACATTGGCACAAATGACAAAGTTAGAGGTAGGTGGAAGGTCCTTAAAGACGATTTCAGGGAATTAGGCTGCAAGCTTAAAGCAAGGACCTCCAACGTGGTATTTTCTGAAATACTGCCTGTACCACGTGCCACACCAGAGAGACAACGGGAGATTAGGGAGGTTAATAAGTGGCTCAAGAATTGGTGTAGGAAGGAGGGGTTTGGGTTCCTGGAGAACTGGGCCGACTTCTCCGTTGGCTACAAGTTCTATGCTAGGGACGGGCTGCACCTCAATGGGGAGGGTGCAGCTGTGCTGGAGGAGAAAATGGCTAGAAGGTTGGAGGAGTATTTAAACTAGTGACTGGGGGGAGGGTATTCATTTTATAGGAGGGGAAGGCAGTGCAGATAGTAACCTGGGCACAATAATGAAATTGGGGATGGGGGTGGCATGGGGGGTGGGATTAGAACAGTTAATAATTTAAGAAAGTACAGAGGTACAGAGAGATACATAAAGTGCATGTATACTAATGCCAGAAGCCTCACCAACAAAATGGCGGAATTAGAATTAATTTTGTTGGAACGTAATTATGACATGGTGGGGATATCTGAGACTTGGCTGGATGAGAGCCACGACTGGGCGGTTAATTTACAGGGCTATAGTCTGTTTAGAAATGACCGTAAAAATAAGCGAGGTGGGGGTGTGTGTTTATATGTAAAATCATCCTTAAAACCCATCCTGCGTGATATCTGTGAATCTAATGAAGATGTAGAGTCTCTGTGGGTGGAGATTAGAGGAGGGGGAAAAATAATAAATTACTGATAGGGTTTGTTAAAAGTCTCCTAAAATAATGGAAGCAACAGAGAATATACTCGTAAAGCAAATAGATGAAGCAGCGACTCAAGGAGAAGTCATTATTATGGGGGATTTCAACTACCCTGAAATACATTGAGGAACAGAAACCTGCAGTTCCAGCAAAGGTAATAGGTTTTTGACAACTATGAGAGACAATTACCTTTCACAACTAGTTCAGGATTCAACAAGAGGGGGGGCACTGCTAGACCTAATATTATCCAACAGGCCAGACCGCATATCAAATATAAGGGTTGGGGTCACTTGGGTAATAGTGATCACAAAATAATAAGCTTTCATGTATCCTTTAATAAGATGTGTAGTCGAGGGGTTACAAGGACACTAAACTTCAGGAAGGCAAATTTCCAACGGATGAGAGATGATCTTAGTGCAATAAACTGGGATGATATCCTGAGACATAAAAATACACAAAGAAAATGGGAGACGTTTATTAGCATCCTGAATAGGACCTGTGCACAGTATATACCCTATGGGAATAAACATGCTAGAATTAGGGGAAACCACTATGGCTAAATAGAGCTGTAAGGGGCGCAATAAGTGACAAAAAGAAAGCGTTTAGGGAATTAAAGCAAGTAGGTAGTGATGAGGCATTAAATAAATACAGAAGACTGAATAAATTCTGTAAAAAGCAAATCAAGACAGCAAAGATTGAGGCAGAGAGACTCATTGCCAGAGAAAGTAAAAATAATCCCAAAATATTCTTAACTACATAAATAGCAAGAAACTAAAAAATGATAGTGTTGGTTCCCTTAAAAATAGTCTGGGTGAAATGGTGGATGAGGAAAAAGCCAATATGCTAAATGACTTTTTTTCAACTGTATTTACACAAGAAAAGCCCATGACAGATAACATGATCAGTGATAAAAAAAATTTCTCCATTAAATGTCACCTGCTTAACCCAGCAGGAAGTACGGCGGCATCTAAAAATCACTAAAATTGACAAATCCCCGGGCCCGGATGGGATACACCATCGAGTACTGCAGGAATTAAGTACAGTCATAGATAGACCATTATTTTAAATTTTTAAAGATTCCATAATAACGAGGTCTGTTCCACAGGACTGGCGTATAGCAAATGTGGTGCCAATATTCAAAAAGGGGGCAAAAACTGAACCTGGAAATTATAGGCCAGTGAGCTTAACATCTACTGTGGGTAAAATCCTGGAGGGTTTTTTAAGGGATACTATATTGGAGTATCTGAGGCTGAATAACCTCATGACACAGTATCAGCATGGGTTTACGAGGGACCGTTCTTGTCAGACTAATCTGATAAGCTTTTATGAAGGGGTAAGTTCCGGACTGGACCAAGGGAACGCAGTGGACATGGTGTTCATGGACTTCTCAAAAGCTTTTGATACGGTGCCACACAAAAGGTTGATACAAAAAATGAGAACAATGGGGATAGGGGAAAATATGTGTAAGCGGGTTAAGAACTGGCTCATGGATAGGAAACAAAGGGTGGTTATTAATGGAGCACACTCGGACTGGGTCACGGTTAGCAGTGGGGTACCACAGGGGTCAGTATTGGGGCCGCTTCTCTTTAACATATTTATTAATGACCTTGTAGGGGGCATACAGAGTAGAATTTCAATATTTGCAGATGACACTAAACTCTGCAGGGTAATAAATACAGAGGAGGATAATTTTATATTACAGGAGGATTTATGTAAACTAGAAGCTTGGGCTGATAAATAGCAAATGAGCTTTAATGGGGATAAATGTAAGGTCATGCACTTGGGTAGAACAAACAAGATGTATAATTATGTGCTTAATTGTAAAACACTGGGCAAAACTGTCACTGAAAAAGACCTGGGTGTATGGGTGGACGACAAACTCAGATTTAGTGGCCAATGTCAGGCAGCTGCTGCCAAGGCAAATAAAATAATGGGCGTTCAGGAGACTCCTCCGCTGCTTCTTTTTCCCTTCTGCTACATGACGTGCTGATTTGACATTCTTGATGTAAGTGGGATTACTTATCTGTTTTTGATTCCCTCATTAGATTTGACCAAATTGATTTAATCTAAGTACATCAGTTTGTTCTGCTCGTTCTTTAAGTACTTTCATCACTACGTCTGACCTTGTCCCAGTTAGGTACACCCATCCTTTATGGGTTCCGTTACAAGGTGAATGGATTAGGAAGCACCACATTGCTCTATATGTTTAAAAGGATTAATTAATCTCTTTTTCACTGATCTGATTCACGCCTTGAGATTCTGGTGATTAGACGTCTATTTATTGTGATACTCTCCTATATTGCAGCTGTGTGGGTCTCTTTATAATTTTTGTTAAATCCCTTTTTGTCTCTGTTTACCATCTTGGTTTTAATATCACTCAATAAAAATTATATATTTTAAACCTATCACGTTCTTTTTTCTGCACTTCTTCTATGTGGTTCCTACCACTATAGACTATGTATAAATCAGTATTATGAAGTGTTTGTTGCCGCCATTACTCAAGGATTATGGGAATAAATAAAATAATGGGATGCATTAAAAGAGGCATAGATGCTCATGAGGAGAACATAATTTTACCTCTATACAAGTCACTGGTGCGACCACACTTAGAATACTGTGTGCAGTTCTGGTCTCCGGTGTATAAGAAAGACATAGCTGAACTGGAGCGGGTGCAGAGAAGAGCGACCAAGGTTATTAGAGAACTAGGGGGTCTGCAATACCAAGACAGGTTATTACACTTGGGGTTATTTAGTTTGGAGAAACGAAGGCTTAGAGGTGATCTTATTACAATGTATAAATATATGAGGGGACAGTACAAAGACCTTTCTAATGATCTTTTTACTCTTAGACCTGTGACGGGGACAAGGGGGCATCCTCTACGTCTGGAGGAAAGAAGGTTTAGTCATAATCACAGATGCAGATTCTTTACTGTAAGAGCAGTGAGACTATGGAACTCTCTGCCGTCTAATGTTGTAATGAGTGATTCCTTACTAAAATTTAAGAAGGGACTGGATGCCTTTCTTGAAAAGTATAATATTACAGGCTATATTCACTAGTTTCCTAGATATTGCGTTGATCCAGGGAGCTAGTCTGATTGCCGTATGTGGAGTCGGGAAGGAATTTTTTTCCCCAATGTGTAGCTTACTGTTTGCCACTTGGGTTTTTTTTTGCCTTCCTCTGGATCAACATGTTAGGGCAGGTTAGGATAGGATATGGGTTGAACTAGATGGACTTAAAGTCTTCCTTCAACCTTAATAACTATGTTACTATGTAACTTCAACTAGAGAGGTCACTGGTGAGTCAGTGTGTTACCTGTACACTGACACTATACATAGAGCTCCTGTATATAATGTCACTGGCAATCATTGTATTACTTTTTCACTACATACAGAGCTCCTCTGTATAATATCAGTGGTGTTCATTGTATTACCTGTGCACTATATACAGAGCTCCTGAATATAATATCACTGGTGATCACTGTATTTACCTGTACATTTCATGCAAGAAAAAAAGAAAAAAAGACTGCGGGCACCGCTTATAATATCATGTATGAGACAACCAGGGTGCTACAAATGTACCCAAAACAACCAAAGTTTAGATGATAAAGAGAAAAAGAGGTACAATAATAGCACACACATCTGGAATGAGTGTACAGTCATGGCCAAAAGTTTTGAGAATGACACAAATATTAATTTTTACAAAGTCTACTGCTTCACTTTTTCTAATGGCAATTTGCATATACTCCAGAATGTTATAAAGAGTGATCAGCTTAACAGCAATTACTTGCAAAGTCAATATTTGGCTAGAAAATGAACTTTATCCCCCAAAACACATTTCAACATCGTTGCAGACCTGCCTTAAAAGGACCAGCTAACCTCTTTTCAGTGATTGCTCCATTAACACAGGTGTGGGTGTTGATGAGGACATGGCTGGAGATCAATCTGTCATGATTAAGTAAAAATGACACCACTGGACACTTTAAAAGGAGGCTGGTGCTTGGCATCATTGTTTCTCTTCTGTTAACCATGGTTATCTCTAAAGAAACATGTGCAGTCATCATTGCAATGCACAAAAATGGCCTAACAGGGAAGAGTATCGCAGCTAGAAAGATTGCACCTCAGTCAACAATCTATCGCATCATCAAGAACTTCAAGGAGAGAGGTTCCATTGTTGCCAAAAAGGCTTCAGGGCGCCCAAGAAAGACCAGCAAGCGCCAGGACCGTCTCTTGAAAGTGTTTCAGCTGCGGGATCGGGCTACCAGCAGTGCAGAGCTTGCTCAGGAATGGCAGCAGGCAGGTGTGAGTGCATCTGCACGCATTGTGAGGCGGAGACTCTTGGAGCAAGGCCTGGTCTCAAGGAGGGCAGCAAAGAAGCCACTTCTCTCCAGAAAAAACATCATGGACAGACTGATATTCTGCAAAAGGTACAGGCAGTGGACTGCTGAGGACTGGGGTAAAGTTATTTTCTCTGATGAATCCCTTTTTCGATTGTTTGGGACATCAGGAAAACGCCTCATTCGGAGAAGACAAGGTGAGCGCTACCACCAATCTTGTCTCATGCCAACTGTTAAGCATCCTGAAACCATTCATGTGTGGGGTTGCTTCTCAGCCAAGGGAATCGGCTCTCTCACAGTCTTGCCTAAAAACACAGCCATGAATAAAGAATGGTACCAGAATGTCCTCCAAGAGCAACTTCTCCCAACCCTCCAAGAGCAGTTTGGCAATCAACAATGCCTTTTCCAGCATGATGGAGCACCTTGCCATAAAGCAAAGGTGATAACTAAATGGCTCAGGGAATAAAACATAGAGATTTTGGGTCCATGGCCTGGAAACTCCCCAGATCTTAATCCCATTGAGAACTTGTGGTCAATCATCAAGAGACGGGTGGACAAACAAAAACCTAAAAATTCTGACAAAATGAAAGCATTGATTGTGCAAGAATGGACTGTTATCAGTCAGGATTTGGTCCAGAAGTTGATTGAGAGCATGCCAGGGAGAATTGCAAAGGTCCTGAAGAAGAAGGGTCAACACTGCAAATATTGACTTGCTGCATTAACTCATTCTAACTGTCAATATAAGCTTTTGTTACTCATATGTTTGCAATTATTATATTTCTGTCTGTGATAAAAAAAACATCTGTCAAGCACACATAAAAACCAGAGGGCAGCAGATCATGTGAAAATATAATATTTGTGTATTCTCAAAACTTTTGGCCATGACTGTAAACAGCGACTTTATTGGTAACAAAAGATAGTGCACATGCTAGATAAGTACTTAAAACCACTAAAACAATGGATACAAGGATTCACAGTGCCATATACAGTACAGACCAAAAGTTTGGACACACCTTCTCATTCAAAGATTTTTCTGTATTTTCATGACTATGAAAATTGTACATTCACACTGAAGGCATCAAAACTATGAATTAACACATGTGGAATTATACACTTAACAAAAAAGTGTGAAACAACTGAAAATATGTCTTAGATTCTAGGTTCTTTAAAGTAGCCACCTTTGCTTTGATGACTGCTTTGCTCACTCTTGGCATTCTCTTGATGAGCTTCAAGAGGAAGTCATCGGGAATGGTTTTCACTTCACAGGTGTGCCCTGTCAGGTTTAAATAAGTGGGATTTCTGGCCTTATAAATGGGGTTGGGACCATCAGTTGTGTTGTGGCGGAAGTCGGGTAGATACACTGCTGATAGTACTACTGAATAGACTGTTATAATTTGTATTATGGCAAGAAAAAAGCAGCTAAGTTAAGAAAAACGAGTGCCCATCATAACTTTAAGAAATGAAGGTCAGTCAGTCCAAAAAATTGGGGAAACTTTGAAAGTGTCCCCAAGTGCAGTTGCAAAAACCATCAAGCGCTACAAAGAAACTGGCTCACATGAGGACCACCCCAGGAAAGGAAGACCAAGAGTCACCTCTGCTTCTGAGGATAAGTTTATCCGAGTAACCAGCCTCAGAAATCGCAGGTTATCAGCAGCTCAGATTAGAGACCAGGTCAATGCCACACAGAGTTCTAGCAGCAGACACATCTCTACAACAACTGTTAAGAGGAAACTTTTGTGCAGCGGGCCTTCAAGGTAAAATAGCTGCTAGGAAACCACTGCTAAGGACAGGCAACAAGCAGAAGAGACATGTTTGGGCTAAATAACACAAGGAATGGACATTAAACCAGTGGAAATCTGTGCTTTGGTCTGATGAGTCCAAATTTGAGATCTTTGGTTCCAACCACCGTGTCTTTGTTTGACGCAGAAAAGGTGAACGGATGAACTCTACATGCCTGGTTCCCACCGTGAAGCATGGAGGAGGAGGTGTGATGGTGTGGAGGTGCTTTGCTGGTAACACTGTTGAGGATTTATTCCAAATTGAAGGCATACTGAACCAGCATGGCTACCACAGCATCTCGCAGCGGCATGCTATTCTATCCGGTTTGCGTTTAGTTGGACCATCATTTATTTTTCAACAGGACAATGACCCCAAACACACCTTTAGGTTGTGTAAGGGCTATTTGACCAAGAAGGAGAGTGGTGGGATGCTACGCCAGATGACCTGGCCTCCACAGTCACCAGACCTGAACCCAATCGAGATGGTTTGGGGTGAGCTGGACCGCAGAGTGAAGGCAAAAGGGCCAACAAGTGCTAAGCATCTCTGGGAACTCCTTCAACACTTTTGGAAGACCATTTCCGTTGTCTACCTCTTGAAGCTCATCAAGAGAATGCCAAGAGTGTGCAAAGCAGTAATCAAAGCAAAAGGTGGCTACTTTGAAGAACCTAGAATATAAGACATATTTTCAGTTGTTTCACACTTTTTTGTTAAGTATATAATTCCACATGTGTTAATTCATAGTTTTGATGCCTTCAGTGTGAATGTACAATTTTCATAGTCATGAAAATACAGAAAAATCTTTGAATGAGAAGGTGTGTCCAAACTTTTGGTCTGTACTGTAGATGCAAAAATATGCCTGTTGCACACTAGCCAATGAAAATAATACCTAGTATCATATATTAATCACATAGCAAAAAAATATATGCTGTGTAACATTTCAGGGGGTTTAGCTCTAGGATCGCTGTCTGGGTAGACAGAATGGCACGGAAACAGTTCATTCAGACAGCAGTTTGGTGAAAACTGGCCGCAACCAGTTTTATTAAAGTCCACAGCACACAGATAAAAACAAAGCATAAACAAAAGACCTAGGCTTGTCTAGCCTCTAATTACACTTAGATAGATGGCCCTCTCTATCCGGGACCCAGACTCTACCAGTCTGTGCCCAAAACAACACATATGATATGTTACCAGTATGGAGTTTCACAGACACTCCTCTTTATGTCTGAAGGCAACTCCAACGTCCAGACTTGAGAGAGGTCACCTCCTATTCAGTAGTCACCAGCATGGAGTGTCGCAGAGTCTCCTCTTTGTGTCCGGGGTACCTCGAGCACCCAGACAGAGAGAGCCCACCTCCCGGAGTCTCCTTCCGTGCCTGGACTCCTGTCCAGACTGAATGAGCTCTCTGACTGTGCTCCCAAGCACCTACTTCTGGCTTCCTAATCAACACCCGAGTGGATTCAGGTCTGAGCTGCAAGCGTGTACTGAATGGCAGGTGTAGTGACCCTTCTTTACCACCAGGTTTACAAAGCCACACATTTCGCTCATACCAGTCAGCAAGGCACCTAGGCGAAACATACACCTCATTCACCACATATTCCTTCACTGTCTCACATATCCCCCCCCCTCTTCTCCAGACCGGAGGGCTGGTCATCCAGACCGGAGGGCTGGTCAACAATCCTAAAGAGACAGTGAACTCCGGACCAGTTATGTCCAACACCAAGTTCATCTTTACCATTGTCATCTGTATCTTCACTTAAAGCAACCGCACTACGCTGTACCGTCCCAGGCCTATGCTCTCTGCGGGCCTCGGGTGTCCTGCACGGTTTCAGCTTGACTTTAGTGCCAGCCTCAGTCTCGGTATAGTGGCTCACCAGATAAGTACGACCAGGCACGTCAGAACAGCTCTGCTGATTCTTCCTCAGAAACTTTCGTACCTCCTGTTTTTGGGGCACTGACCCTGTGTCACCAACTGTCACAGGAGGTATAGGGGTTTTCTCTAATTCCCCCTGAACTTTCTTTAGCACATCTACTTTCTTAAATATCAGTTGATTCATAAATTCTATCTCACAGAACCCAAGCGCCTCTGTCATGGTCTCTGACCATTCCGAGCCACACTGTTCAAACGATTGGCACTGTAGAGGGAGCTGATCGTTTTTCTTGGTCGGTACACATAATTTATCCTCTTCTGGTACAGGCTCACTTTGCATAAGACTCAGAGCTCTTACTTCTTTCTCCAGGAGATCCTCATGGCTACGCATCTTCTCCTGTAGTTGTTGGACGTCCTTTACGTCTTCGGCCCTTCTTCAGGCTCTTCTGGTAGGACATGCTCAGAAGCCCTACCATCAGTCTTCTTTTCCACCACGTTCTGCATCCCATCTGAGCTCCCGTGTATCTGCAGCGGCAACGGAGCGACACATCGCCCCTCCCACTCACTGGGACGTGGTTCAAGTGTAGACTCCATGAAAATGCGCCTGAGCTCACCAAGGCCAACCCGAGGTCTCAAAATCTCATCTTGGGATTTATCCAGATCCTTTGGGTCGCTCGGGAACTCCGATGGCGCACCGGGCGCCGAACTTCCGGCCCGAGCTTCGCGAGTCGCAGCCACGGATCCGGACAGTACACCGTCCACGCCGCTGTCTCCGGCAGAAACATATTCCGGGGCAGAGTCATTCCCCACATCTTCAGTCTTGTTCCTAACAGCTTCACTTGAGACATCAGCCTCTGGTGAGGCACCTGGCCTGGTGTCCACCACTTCCATGGCTTTCTCCACCTCTGCAGCATCACCTTCAGAGTCCTTGGCCTGATGCAGATCCACACCATACATTGATAACTTCTCATTTTCAACAGCATCCACTTGTGCTGTGTTCAGTTTCAGAGTCCTGTCTTTCACCTTTGTCTTCGCCAGGGAACCGGCCAACTGTACAACATCTTCAGATGCCACCCTCCGTCCGACTGCAAGGTCAGCCTCAGCCTTCCTCTCAGGACTCTCAATCTCCTCTGCTACCATGCCTTCCTCACTTGCACTGGTTGCTTTATTGTCATCAGATGACTCACTATCACCACCACTATCCCTGTCTGACCCCCTTTTCTCAGCCACATCTGGCTCACTTCCAGGGTTAGACACTTCATTTTCATTCACATCCGGCTCACTGTCAGGGTTATACAATTCATTCTCATTCACATCTTGATCTGGAACCTTAGTTAACATGTCATTAACTTCACCATCTGGTCCCTGGTTTCCCTCAGGTGGTCCCTCAAGTATGTGACTATGTGATAACCCCAGCACTATACTTCCATATAGCTCAGATACCAGGAGCTGACTTACGACCTCTCCCTGGACTTCAGTGTCCCTATACAATAGGTTATTGTTCATGGCAGCATGAGGAAACCTCTCCTCAGAGCCAGGCTCTTGGGGAACCTCATTCAGAACAATTACATTTTCCTGTGCCGATTTAAGAGTGGGGTCTCGCACCGGCTCACTCCCAAAATTGTCACAGGAGCCAGGCAGGTCAGGGACACTCGGTTCCCGAGAACCACCATCCTCGTCTCCCAACATCACCTGCAAAGAAATTTCATCTTTATCACGGTCATCATCAGTATCATCACTATTATGATTAGCATCATCATCATTATCAATATCAGCATCATCATCATGGTCATCATCATTATCATGATCATTATTATCATTATCAATATTATCATGGTCATCATCATTATCACATAAGTTTAACGGCCCACTAGCATTGTGTTCCGCCCCTCGGGACTGCGCACCCCCAGTAGGAGCTTCATCACACTGTCCATCAGAAACATTTTTCCCCCAGAGATCCTTAGACCGGGGAAAGTCATTACCCAATATAACGGGTTGCACCAGGGTCTTCACTACCCCCACTTCACATGAAACCTCCCCGAGTTTGGGGACCAAGTCCACGGCAGTCTCTGGGTAGACTTTGGTGTCTCCATGGATGCACACCATACTCAGGTGCTTATCAGGGATGAAGTCCCTATCAATCAGGCTGTCACATACGGAAGTCACTGGACTCTCTGAGTCCAAGAGGGCCTGTGCTGGGCAGTCATTTACAACCACCGGGGACCCCTGTGGTCCAGTCTCTTCGGCTGAGGTGGACACACACACAGGTTCTGCGCAGAGAGAGAGGGATCTGCCAACATCACAACACATAGGCTCCCCCTCTATTGGACAGTTGGCTGCAATTTCACGCCAGCTCCAACACTGTCCATCACACTCTCCCACCCACATGTCCCCTCGGGCCTGAACCCGCTTATCAGCATACCCCATGTCCCCAACAGCTGGAACGCTCTTACCGGGAGAGTTCAGCGTCCGGGAACTCTGAAGTGACGTCCGCTCAGACGGCTGGTCACGGAGGCAGTCTTTGGGGCCAAAGTACCTTTCTCTCTGTACCTCAGGAGGAAGTGCTCGGGTGTAACGGTCCACTGTCACCTTTTCGACCCTTTGGGCAGTGTTGCTGACGGCAGACTCCCAACTGTATCTCCAGTCATGGACTCTCCTGGCACGGGCTGCAACCGTAACACCCAGCCGGGTAAGAATCGCCGCTTTCAACTTGGCATAGTCTTCGCTGTCCTGCTTGCTCAGGTCAGCCCAGACTTTTTGGGGTTCCCCAATCAGATAGGGTACGACCGCCATGGCCCATTCAGATAGTGGCAGATTCTCCTTCTCTGCCAGTCTCTCAAACCTAGTAAGATATACCTCCACATCATCACGGGGTGTCATTTTTCTCAAGGACCGTATTACCGCCTTCTTTATAGCGGACAACGCCGGTGCCTTCACAACATTACTTCGGGACGCGGCACCGAAATCCTTTTTTGGTGCTGTCATCTGCTCAACAAATAACCGGTTATTCTCCTGCTGCTGCAGGAATTGCTGCTGGGCCTGCTGCATGCGCTGCTGGTGCTGCAGGCGCTGCTGCTCCATGCTCTGTGCATGCTCGCTGGCCTGGACCAGGTACTCAATGAGCTCCTCCATACTGCCGGACTCATCTGTCTCAATCACAGCAGTCTTATGTTGCACATTAACTTTCGCCATTTGTTCAAACAGCGCCTCCATGCTGTCATCCATGCTGTCAGACTTCTCTGTCTTCACAACTGTAGTCTTCACTCAAGACATACACACTACACAGCTTTTTTTTCCACAGAAAGTTCAGCTTGCTGTGCAAACACCCTTTTTTTTTTTTTTTTTTTTCCTTTGCAAAGTCTATTATGGCTACTGTCTCTTTAAGACTGCTCCACAGACATTTCTTTTGCTGCTGCACATTCCACAGTCATTTTCACAACAAGTTCAGCTTTGCTGTGCATACATTTTCTCTCTGCAGACCCTATCAGGGCCACTGTCTCTCCAAGACTGCTCCAAACAGACGTTTCTGCTGACACACACTTTTTTTTTTTTCTCTGTTGCTATTTCAATAGACTTCACCTTTAATGCTGTCTCTCGCCACTGTGCTGCATGCACACTCCAGCACTAACTGTATCAGGCACTGCGCTGCCCCAGCATTCTCCGCCAATTGTAACATTTCAGGGGGTTTAGCTCTAGGATCGCTGTCTGGGTAGACAGAATGGCACGGAAACAGTTCATTCAGACAGCAGTTTGGTGAAAACTGGCCGCAACCAGTTTTATTAAAGTCCACAGCACACAGATAAAAACAAAGCATAAACAAAAGACCTAGGCTTGTCTAGCCTCTAATTACACTTAGATAGATGGCCCTCTCTATCCGGGACCCAGACTCTACCAGTCTGTGCCCAAAACAACACATATGATATGTTACCAGTATGGAGTTTCACAGACACTCCTCTTTATGTCTGAAGGCAACTCCAACGTCCAGACTTGAGAGAGGTCACCTCCTATTCAGTAGTCACCAGCATGGAGTGTCGCAGAGTCTCCTCTTTGTGTCTGGGGTACCTCGAGCACCCAGACAGAGAGAGCCCACCTCCCGGAGTCTCCTTCCGTGCCTGGACTCCTGTCCAGACTGAATGAGCTCTCTGACTGTGCTCCCAAGCACCTACTTCTGGCTTCCTAATCAACACCCGAGTGGATTCAGGTCTGAGCTGCAAGCGTGTACTGAATGGCAGGTGTAGTGACCCTTCTTTACCACCAGGTTTACAAAGCCACACATTTCGCTCATACCAGTCAGCAAGGCACCTAGGCGAAACATACACCTCATTCACCACATATTCCTTCACTGTCTCACAGCTGTTTCATAGTGTAAATACATATACATAGATTAAAAGACTGCAAAAAATTGGAATAGAGCTCTATAATGCAAATCAGCAAAACGGTATAGTATAAATACATGTAGATAAATTCATATAATAATTTTTACATATAATGAAGCATAGAGCTCTTTAATGCAAGTCAGAAACCCAATTCATCTATTGGCAAGGAGACTATAGGCTCTGAATCCTGGTCATATCATGTAATACCACTGCAACATCTTAAATCACCCATAAATTGTGGTCGCACAGTGGGATATATAGGTGGAACATACTCACTAAAATACTTAATGCAGGGTACCATGAACGATCCCCACCATCCCTACGCTTATCGCTAACAATAGTAGCTTCGTCAGGGGAAGTTGTATAGACTTGCTAGTATCAGATATACATAGAAGTAAGTGCACTTACTGTCATTGCCAAGATTGCCAACACCTGTGTTGGCAAGCTAGGAATTGCATGAAATCCTCATAATGGGTTAATAGAGCTGATCGCCCTCATGTGCAGCCACAGAACGCAATACTTACACACCACACACACTATATCCTAATTAGCTAGATAATACCCACAATATTGACGGTTTGTGCAGCGGTACATTCAATAAACATTAGTCTGCCCAAATAAATATTATAAGGCAGCACTACTTGAAGCATGCATATTGAGCAAAATTGCAAGGAAACAATCATAGTGGCAAAAATTAGCCCACATAAATGTGTATATTTTTATTTATTTGTTATTTTTAATTCCCCAAATATCCATATAGTGCTAGAAAAATTTGCTAGCCCATATTGCCAGATTAGCATTAATAACATATGAAGCCTGAAATGCAGCTCCATAATGTTATACAATATTCCAAGACTACCAATGTTGCACATACTTCATGGCTACATAACACTAAACCCATCTGGATATATATGGACATATTAAAGGGCAAACTAAAGCCCAAAAATTGTACTACATACTGAAAAAATAAATAAATAAATAAATTACCTGTACACTGACACTATATACAGAGCTCCTGTTTATAATGTCACTGGTGATCATTGTATTACATATACACTGACAGTATATACCAGGGGTCGACAAAGTTGTTCAGAATCTAGGAGCCAGCCAAAAAATTTAGGAGCCAGAATTTTTTTTTCATTTCATCATCATCATTTCCTCCTCCTCATCATCATCATTGCCTCCCCATCATCATCATGGCCTCCCCATCATCATCAATGCCTGCCCATCATCATCATCGCCTCCTCATCATATCATCGCCTCCCCATCATCATCATCGCCTCCCCATCATCAATGCCTGCCCATCATCATCGCCTGCCCATCATCATCATCACCTCCCCATCATCATCATCGCCTCCCCATCATCATCAATGCCTCCCCATTATCATCAGTGCCTCCCCATTATCATCAATGCCTCCCCATCATCATCAATGCCTCCCATCATCATCAATGCATCCCCATCATCATCAATGCCTCCCCATTATCATGAATGCCTCCCCATTATCATCAATGCCTCCCCATCATCATCAATGCCCCCCATCATCATCAATGCCTCCCCATCATCATCATCGCCTCCCCATCATAATCATCACCTCCCCATTATCATCAATGCCTCCCCATTATCATCAATGCCTCCCCATCATCATCATCGACTCCCCATCATCATCAATGCCTCCCCATTATCATCAATGCCTCCCCATCATCATCATCATTGCCTCCCCATCATCATCATTGACTCCCCATTATCATTAATGCCTCCCCATCATCATCAATGCCTCCCCATTATCATCAATGCTTCCCCATTATCATCAATGCCTCCCCATCATTATCAATGCCTCCCCATTATCATCGATGCCTCCCCATCATCATCAATGCCTCCCCATCATCATTAATGTCTCCCCATCATCATCAATGCCTCCTCATTATCATCAATGACTCCCCATCATCATCAATGCCTCCCCATTATCATCAATGCCTTCCCATTATCATCAATGCCTCCCAATCATCGTCAAAGCCTCCCCATTATCATCAATGCCTCCCCATTATCATCAATGCCTCCCCATCATCATCATCACTACCCTCCCTCCACCACCATCACACAGACAGCACCGCAGCACACAAGCACTCTCTCACATACACAAAGCACCGCACTACATACACACACACACAGACACACACACACACATATCTTACCTGTAGTATTTTTTTTAATGAACAGTAGTGTTGAGCGATACGATACTGCAAATATCAGGTATCGGCCGATATTAGCTGTATCGGGCTTTCGATTCCGAGTACCGATATTTTCATCATATCGGATACCGGAATCGGATTTGTCACTGTCACTGTCAGTGTCCGTCGGTCGGGTCTGTCAGTGTCCGTCGGTCGGGTCTGTCAGGAGTCAGCGGCACTTACCTGGCAGAAGATCTCCGGCGGTCACGGGCTGGACTGCTTCATGGCCGCCACCTTTAATTAAAGGTGTAAATTCGTAGCAAAAAAGTCCGTTTTTTTTACAACGAATTTACACCTTTAATTAACCCCTACAGGTGTGAAATTTTGCACACATAGACTGATGTAATTGTTTGTGCAAATCAGATTGCAAACGACATGAAAAGACATGGTTAACCCTATGTACACCAAGTGTCATTTCATGTCGGGTGCTTCTGTCTTTTCACAGAAGCCGGCTTTACCCGGCAATTGAATCAGAGGATATTTTACTATGTAGAAGTGTATAAACTATACATATATGTATATATATATGTCACAATGACATGTATATATATATATATATATATATGTATTCTATGTGTGTATATTTAGTGTTTACAAGGAAATAAAGGTTTTTTTTAGTTGCGATATTTTGTTCCCATAGACTTACATGGGACTTCCGGTATCGGAATCGGATATCGACGATATTTAGTGATATCGGTGATACCATTCCGATCCGATATTTTTAGATATCGAGCAGTATCGCTCAACACTAATGAACAGTATTGTAGTATTCAGTCACTATGTGGTGGTAATATGTGATTTGGTCATGGTGTGGAGGTATCTGTCGCTGTGTGTGATATTATTCGGTCACTATGTGGTGGTAATATGTGATTAGGTCATGGTGTGGTGGTATTTGTTCCTTGTATGTGGTAATATTGATCATCTTAAAAAAATGTATGTTATTGATTCCCTTTAATAAAAAATATATCTAAAAAGAGTATTGGATATTTTAACAAATGTTTAATAGGTAAGAGTAGAGTAGGGACCACCCAAAAGAGGTTACCTTGTTGTGGTGGCAGCTTAAAAAAAATCTTTAGGCCAAAACAAAAGCTGCTGGTTATGTATGTGATATGGTGTTCGATGGGAACTGTAAATTTGTGACTGGTGATGACATGGTGCAGAAGTGGAGTATTTCCAAGAGTGGGTGGTGGGACTGTAAAGGTTCGCAGGGTAGAGGCAGAGCTGGAGTGGAACTTGGGCGAAGTCTCAAGGGGGCCCGAAAATGTTGCCAGTATGGGGCCCTGAAATTCCTGGTGGCAGCCTTGGATGTATAAACAGCAGTCACAGTGTCTCCTATTTGATGTATACACAGCAGTCTCAGTGTGTCCTATGTGATGTATATACACATCAGTCTCAGTGTCACTTATGTTATGTACATACAGCAGCCCCAGTATAACCCATGTGGTATATATAGCAGTGTCAGTGTCTCCTATTTGAAGTACATACAACAGTCTTACTGTCTCCTAAGAAATGTATACAGTATTAATGTATCATGTGATGTACAGTACAGACCAAAAGTTTGGACACACCTTCTCATTCAAAGATTTTTCTGTATTTTCATGACTATGAAAATTGTAGAATCACACTGAAGGCATCAAAACTATGAATTAACACATGTGGAATTATACATTACACTTTACAAAAAAGTGTGAAACAACTGAAAATATGTCTTATATTCTAGGTTCTTCAAAGTAGCCACCTTTTGCTTTGATTACTGCTTTGCACGCAGAAAAGGTGAACGGATGGACTCTACATGCCTGGTTCCCACCGTGAAGCATGGAGGAGGTGGTGTGATGGTGTGTGGGTGCTTTGCTGGTGACACTGTTGGGGATTTATTCAAAATTGAAGCGGTGAGCGGTCCAGCTCACCCCAAACCATCTCAATTGAGTTCAGGTCTGGTGACAGTGGAGGCCAGGTCATCTGGCGTAGCACCCCATCACTTTCCTTCTTGGTCAAATAGCCCTTACACAGCCTGGAGGTGTGTTTGGGTCATTGTCCTGTTGAAAAATAAATGATGGTCCAACTAAACGCAAACCGGATGGAATAGCATGCTGCTGCAAGATGCTGTGGTAGCCATGCTGGTTCAGTATGCTTTCAATTTTGAATAAATCCCCAACAGTGTCACCAGCAAAGCACCCCCACACATCACACCTCCTCCTCCATGCTTCACGGTGGGAACCAGGCACCAGGCATGTAGAGTCCATCCGTTCACCTTTTCTGTGTGCAAAGCAGTAATCAAAGCAAAAGGTGGCTACTTTGAAGAACCTAGAATATAAGACATATTTTCAGTTGTTTCACACTTTTTTGTAAAGCGTAATGTATAATTCCACATGTGTTAATTCATAGTTTTGATGCCTTCAGTGTGATTCTACAATTTTCATAGTCATGAAAATACAGAAAAATCATTGAATGAGAAGGTGTGTCCAAACTTTTGGTCTGTACTGTATGTACAGCAGTCTCAGTGTATCCTGTTAAATATACAGTAGTCTCAGTGTATCCTATGTGATGAATAAAGCAGCCTCAGTGTATCCTATGTGATGAAGATAGCTGCCTCAGTGTATTCTATGTGATGTATTCAGCAGCCTCAGTATCTCCTGTGATGTAAACAGCAGCCTCAGTGTATCCTATGCAATGCATACCCAAACAATCTTAGTATATCGTATATGGTGTATATACAGATGTTACAGTTTCTCCTATGTGATGTACAGTGGGTACGGAAAGTATTCAGACGCCTTTAAATTTTCCACTCTTTGTTTCATTGCAGCCATTTGGTAAATTCAAAAAAGTTCAATTTTGTTCTCATTAATGTACACTCTGCACCCCATCTTGACTGAAAAAAAACAAATGTAGACATTTTTGCAAATTTATTAAAAAAGAAAAACTGAAATATCACATGATCATAAGTATTCAGACCCTTTGCTCAGACACTCATATTTAAGTCACATGCTGTCCATTTCCTTGTGATCCTCCTTGAGATGGTTCTACTCCTTCATTGGAGTCCAGCTGTGTTTTAATTAAACTGATAGGACTTGATTTGTAAAGGCACACCTGTTATATAAGACCTCACATGTTGTGAATGTGTTAGAAATGAATTCTGAGCAGAGGCTCCCTCTGGTGGTTACAAACAGTACTGAACTATTCAATGAAGATTGTGAAGATTGGCAGGTGTTACAGACTGGTCTTATATAAGGGAGGTTCCCTCCCTTCAGGGTTGCCGGTGATCAATTGTTCTTGTCTCAACTTTGGTTCCTGGTTCACTTGGAAGCTTGCTGTGTCTTGCCTGCATCTTCTGCTAACAGATAAGATATTTTCTGCTTTTATTTTTGTGCTTGCTTTTTGCATTTTGTCCTGCACTTCTGTGGAGGTCAGCCAGGTCCCCTCCGGGGGCTTGTGCTCCTCTCAGTTTATCTGAGCCACTGTTATTTGTTCATTTGCCTTTTCCAGTTTTTTCAGTGGCTGCTGCTTAGTTTTGTTACACCAGAGAACAAATTTAGGTGGTAGAGGTCGTGTGATCTCAGGTGTTTTTGCAATTAGTTAGTTTGTATTTTTTTAGGGTTTTTTGGATTGCAGTAAGTGTCCTTCCTATCCTTTTCTTTCTAGGAAGTTTGGGCCCCAACGTTTGCTCATACTATTTTCTGTCTGTGTCTGTATTTCCTCTTGTCTAACCACCATTACATGTTTGGGGGCTTCCTATGTTCTTTGGGGATCTGCTCCGGGGCAGATAGTTTTCCTCTTTCTATCTTTAGGTGTAGTTAGCTTCTCAGGCTGTGACGAGGCGTCTAAGACCAACGTAGGTACGCTCCACGGCTGTCTTTAGTTGTGGTGGTTAGTCAGGGTACTGCAATCCAGTAGATTCCAACCTCTCTGGTGTATTGCCTTTTTTTGCCTGCTCTCCTCAGCTACCAAATCATAACAGTATCACCGGACTAACTGAAAATTATATGGTACTCACAGAAGGGAAAGATAGTGTAAAAAAAAAAAAAAAAAAAAATAAAGAGTTGTCAGAGATATATATATTTTTTTTTTCTTTCCCTCTTTTTCTCTGGGTGCTGAGGATTTTTTTTTCTCTCAATGGAGTTTGCACAGTTGTCTGGCCGTGTGGATCAGCTTGCCACTGAAGTTCGGAGTATTGCTACCTATCTTGCAGGGTTGCCGGTTGTGGAACCTAGGATCCCCATGCCAGATTTGTTTTTAGGGGATCGAGCTAAATTTCTGAATTTCAAAAATAACTGTAAGTGTTTTTTTTGCCTTAAAACCTAAGTCCTCAGGGAACGCAGCACAGCAGGTTCAAATTGTCATCTCTCTCCTGCACGGCGATCCTCAGGATTGGGCTTTTTCCCTGACACCTGGGGATCCTGTTTTGAGTAATGTTGATGCATTTTTTCTGGCTCTGGGGTTATTGTACGATGAACCTAATGTCACTGATCAAGCTGAAAAAGCCTTGTTGGCATTAAATCAGGGGCTTGAGGACGCTGAGTTATACTGTCAGAGATTCCAAAGGTGAGCAGTCCTGACCAAATGGAATGATGATGCTTTGGCAGCCCTTTTTCGGAAGGGTCTGTCAGAGAATGTAAAAGATGTTATGGTGGGTTTCCCTGCTCCCTCTGGTCTCAATGATTCTATGTCATTAGCTATTCAAATTGACAGACGTTTGCGTGAGCGTAGAGGTATGCGTGGAATAGTGTTGCCTTGTGAACCAGCTTCTGAACCCATGCAGTGTGATAGAGTGGCTTCTGGGGCACAGCGTCATGAGTTTCGAAAACGCAATGGGTTATGTTTCCACTGTGGTGACGCCTCTCATGCTATTTCAGTCTGCCCTAAGCGGGGAAGACGTTTTGCACGCTCAGTTGTCTTGGGTAGTGTTCAGACTAAATTTCTGTTGACTGTTACCCTGATTTGCTCCCTGTCCACATTTTCTGCTCAGGCTTTTGTTGATTCGGGAGTAGCTATTAACCTGATGGATTTTGATTTTGCTAAACGTTGTGGGTTTCCCTTGATACCCCTACGGAAGTCTATTCCCCTACTGGGGATTGATTCTACCCCTTTGGCTGAGAATAAACCCCAGTTCTCTACTCAGGTGATAATGAGGGTTGAACCTGATCATCAGGAGAGTTGCAAATTTTTGGTGCTGTATAATCTGCATGACATTATTGTACTAGGTTTCCCTTGGTTACAGTCTCATAATCCTGTTTTGGATTGGAAATCTGTGTCTGTAACCAGTTGGGGCTGCCAATGTGTTAATGCCAACACTCCTGTTTTTTCTGCCTCTCCCCAGGCTCAGGATGTTCCTGACTTTTTGACTGATTTTTCTGATGTGTTTAGCGAAAGTAAATCTGCATCCTTGCCCCCCCATAGGAGCTATGACTGCGCTATTGAATTAGTGCCTGGTAGTAAATTCCCTAAAGGTCGCCTTTTTAACTTGTCTGTACCTGAACATGACCCTATGCGGTCTTATATCAAGGAGTCATTGGAGAAGCGTTATATCTAGTGTTGAGCGATACTGCTCGATATCTAAAAATATCGGATCGGAATGGTATCACCGATATCACTAAATATCGTCGATATCCGATTCCGATACCGGAAGTCCCATGTAAGTCTATGGGAACAAAATATCGCAACTAAAAAAAACCTTTATTTCCTTGTAAACACTAAACATACACACATAGAATACATATATATATATATATACATGTCATTATGACATATATATATATACATATATGTATAGTTTATACACTTCTACATAGTAAAATATCCTCTGATTCAATTGCCGGGTAAAGCTGGCTTCTGTGAAAAGACAGAAGCACCCGACATGAAATGACACTTGGTGTACATAGGGTTAACCATGTCTTTTCATGTCGTTTGCAATCTGATTTGCACAAACAATTACATCAGTCTATGTGTGCAAAATTTCACACCTGTAGGGGTTAATTAAAGGTGTAAATTCGTTGTAAAAAAAACGGACTTTTTTGCTACGAATTTACACCTTTAATTAACCCCTACAGGTGTGAAATTTTGCACACATAGACTGATGTAATTGTTTGTGCAAATCAGATAGCAAAGGACATGAAAAGACATGGTTAACCCTATGTACACCAAGTGTCATTTCATGTCGGGTTCTGCATTTTCACAAAAGCCGTCAATTGAATTAGCGGCTATTATACTATGTAGAAGTGTATGAACTATAAATATATATATATATATATATGTGTCACAAACTCAATGACATGTATATATATATATGAGGTGTAAAATTGCTGAAAAAAAATGCGTGGGCTCCCGCCCTATTTTCGCAACCAGACAGACAAAGCCAGTGAGTGGGGGCAGATAATAGCCCAGAGAGGGACCATTATTTTTGCCCCCCCCCCGGCTACTAACATCTGCCCCCAGACACCCCAGAAAGGGCAAATCTCTAATTAGATTTGCCCTTTCTGGCACTTTGCCCATCTATTCCCATTGCCCTGTAGCGGTGGCGAATGGGTTAATAAGGGGTTAAAATGACCTTGCAATTGAAAGGTCACTTTAAGCCAGGTTAATAATTGAGAGCTGTCAATTAGACAACTATCAATTATTAATCCTATTGTATGAAAGAAAAATCAAACACACACACTTTAATAAAAAAGAAGTTTAATGAAATAATCACACAGTTTTTGACCATATTTTATTTACCTGCTAAAACCATTTCCTGTAATAAAAATAAAATAATAAAGCAAAATTATTCTTACCTATCCCATGCACAGTCAGGTCCCACGGTGTAATCCTTCAGAAAGGGTTAATGTTTACTGCAGGGACCGCAGCTAATGCTGCAGCCTCACAGTAAACCCCCAAATGAATGAGCTCCTCTCCTGGCTGACAGGAGAGGAAGTGGAAAGCTTAATTGATTGCTTTCCACTTTCACTTCAGGTCAGCCAGGGACACCATCAGTGACGTCAGAGGGAACTGATTAACAAAAATAGGGGTTCCCTTCGAAAAAAAAATGGCGTGGGGTCCCCCCTATTTTTGTTAACCAGCCAGATGAAGCAGACCGCTGAGGCCTGGATTTTCAGGCTGTTAAGGAGCCAAGATCCATGGACCTTGCCAGCCTGATAATACCAGGCCACAGCAGTCTGCATATCTTGGCTGATTAACAAAAATAGGGGATCCCCTTGAAAAAAATTGGCGTGGGGTCCCCCTATTTTTGTTAACCAGCCAGATGAAGCAGACCGCTGAGGCCTGGTTTTTCAGGCTGGTAAGGATCCAATATCCATGGACCTTGCAAGCCTGATAATACCAGGCCACAGCAGTCTGCTTAGCTTGGCTGGTTAACAAAAATAGGGGATCCCCTCGAAAAAAAAACGGCGTAGGGGTCCCCCTATTTTTGTTAACCAGCCAAGTAAAATGCAGACTGCTGCGGCCTGGTATTAAAAGACTGTCAAGGCCCATGGATTTTGGCCCTCAACAGCCTGATAATACCAGGCTACAGCAGCCCCACATTTGGCGCATCAAAAGATGTGCCAATTGTGGCACTTTACCCGGCTCTTCCCACTGCCCTGTAGCGGTGGCAAGTGGGGTAATAAGGGGTTAATGTCACCGTTGATTGCACGGTGACAATAAGCCCGGTTAATAATGGAGAGGTGTCAATAAGACACCGATCCATTATTAATCCCAAAGTTATTAAATGTATAAAAAAAGACAAAGCAAGAAAAAAGTCTTTTAATGAAATAAAAGAGACAACACAGTTTTCATTAATTTTATTATACACTCATTCCTGCGACGCCATCGATCTCCTGTAAAAAAAGAAAAAAAACAAACCAACAGTATACCACCTGTCCGACGCAGTCCATAGTAACGACTGTCCCACGACGATCCAGCTCTGCTACATCGCAATGACAGGCAGAGCCTGTCATCGCAACGCAGCACAGCTGATTACCTGCTTCCCCGGCGGTGACGTCATCGGACTGACTGCTTTACGGCCGGGATTACCCAGCAGTCACTGCAGTTATCGCGAGAAACTGCATGTGACCGCCGGGGAAAGATGATGGCGGCCATGAAGCAGTCCAGCCCGTGACCGCCGGAGATCTTCTGCCAGGTAAGTGCCGCTGACTCCTGACAGACCCGACCGACGGACACTCACAGACCCGACCGACGGACACTGACAGTGACAGTGACAAATCCGATTCTGGTATCCGATATGACGAAAATATCGGTACTCGGAATCGAAAGCCCGATACAGCTAATATCGGCCGATACCCGATATTTGCAGTATCGTATCGCTCAACACTAGTCATATCAGACCATCCTCTTCACCCTTGGGTGCCGGTTTTTTCTTTGTGGCTAAAAAGGATGGTTCATTAAGGCTGTGTATTGATTATCGTCTCTTGAACAATATCACTGTGAAATATCAATATCCGTTACCCTTGATTTCTGACCTGTTTTCCAGGGTGAAAAGTGCTACTTGGTTTACCAAGCTTGACCTCAGGGGGGCGTATAACCTTATTCGCATTAAGCACGGGGATGAATGGAAGACGGCATTTAATACCCCAGAGGTGCATTTTGAGTACCTAGTGATGCCCTTTGGGCTCACTAATGCTCCTTCCGTCTTCCAGTCCTTCATGAATGACATTTTCAGGGATTTTGTGGATAAATTTCTGATTGTTTATTTGGATGATATCTTGATTTTTTCCAATGACTGGGACTCTCATGTGAAACATGTTCGGACTGTGTTCCAGATTTTGAGAGAGAATGCTCTGTATGTGAAGGGATCAAAGTGTCCTTTTGGCGTACAGAGGATTTCATTTCTGGGATTCATTTTGTCCCCATCTGTTATTGAAATGGACCCGGTCAAGGTTCAGGCCATCTGTGATTGGGTCCAACCTACTTCATTAAAGGCTCTTCAGAGATTCTTGGGTTTTGCCAATTTTTATCGTAAATTTATTGGTAAGGAAAAGGTTGTCGCCATTTTGTATAGGGCCTGTACCAGCCTCCATTTTGTCAGTTCACACAGCCACAGACTTTTAGCTACACAGGGCCTATTAGCATATCCAGTACGACAGCTTTGATGTCCACTATGAATCAATAGGCCTTTACATGCTAATTGGTTTAGGCCAGGGTCTGAATAAGATGGTCAGTCGTATGGTAAATAGCTCTAGCTCAAGCCATTGTTTCCTGCTCCATATGAATTGCAGGCCAGTTAATATGCGGGCTTCAAAGCAAATGGGGAAGGGCCTAGCAGGGTTAAAAGCTGTAGCCAAGAAGAGGCTGGTCTCTCATTCCATTTCACACACAGAAGCCAAGAAGATGGTCTAGGAAAGGACCAAAAGAAACGGATTTGTCTTGCCAAGGGTGCAGCAACATATGCTTTGGGGACTATCCAGTAACTGAAGACTACTACCTGGGAATGGCAAAGCCCCTGCCTTCCCATGACCATACTACAACCGGTAATATTGATCTATAGCTAATACCTTTAAGCCTTGTACATTATTGTTGTATTTTTACTCTGACTGCCATTCCATTGTAGTTACGTTGTATAGCTTTACTGTATATTTCTGTAATTATCTAGTGCGCCCTTAAGGCAAATTAAACCATAAAATTAATCTTGGGCTGATGCTTTTACTCTGATCACGAATCTTAGAATACCCAGTGGGTAGCAGGACACCTTCCCCGGCGGCCATTTGCTATAGGTGAGTTCTCTTACTGACCTGAGAGACAAAGGGGGGCGCTGGAGAGCTGTACCTGTGGAGTTACGTCCCATTGGTGACGTGGGAGGAAAGGGATCGTCCGTCACATTTGGTAGCGGCGGTGGTATCAGAAGCTGTGATACCCGGGCTACCGTGTGGCGGCCGGCTGAGTTCCTCACAGTTCAGGCCATCTGTGATTGGGTCCAACCTACTTCATTAAAGGCTCTTCAGAGATTCTTGGGTTTTGCCAATTTTTATCGTAAATTTATTGGTAATTTCTCTGTTATTGTTAAACCATTGACTGATTTGACCAAGAAGGGTTCTGATGTGGTGAATTGGCCTCCTGAGGCAGTCTCTGCGTTTCAGGAACTTAAGCAGAGATTCACTTCTGCTCCTGTTCTACGGCAGCCTGATGTTTCTCTGCCATTTCAGGTGGAGGTTGATGCCTCTGAAATTGGGGCAGGTGCCGTTTTGTCCCAAAGAGATCCAGAGACCTCTAAAAGTAACCCTTGTGCCTTTTTCTCTCGAAAATTTTCTCCAACTGAACGTAATTATGACGTGGGTAATCGGGAGTTATTGGCCATGAAGTGGGCTTTTGAAGAGTGGAGACATTGGCTGGAGGGAGCCAAACATCAGGTGGTGGTCCTCACGTCCCATAAGAATCTGGTTTATCTGGAATCAGCCAAGCGACTTAATCCTAGACAGGCCAGGTGGGCCTTGTTTTTCACACGTTTTAATTTTGTGGTTTCCTTTCTTCCTGGCACTAAGAATGTTAAAGCGGATGCCCTCTCGAGGAGTTTCCTTGCGGACTCTCCTGAGTTATCTGATCCTGCTGTTATTTTGAAAGAGGGTGTAGTTCTTTCCGCCATCTTGCCCAATTTGAGACTGGCTCTGGAAGGGTGTCAGGAGGATAAACCCGAGCGCTGCCCTATTGGGAAATTGTTTGTCCCAGACCGGTGGAAAAAGAGTGTGATGTCTGAGATTCATTGTTCCGCGTTGGCCGGTCATCCCGGAATTTTTGGTACCAGAGACTTGGTTAGTCTGTCCTTTTGGTGGCCTACTTTATCTCGTAACGTCAGGGAATTTGTGCAGTCCTGCGGGACTTGCTCTCGCTCCAAGCCTTGCTCTCGCTCTAGTGGTTTGTTGATGCCATTGCCTGTGCCCAAGAGACCATGGACCCATATCTCTATGGATTTCATTTCCGACCTCCCTGTTTCTCAGAGAATGACCGTTATCTGGGTGATTTGTGATAGGTTTTCCAAAGTGATACATCTTGTGCCATTACCTAAGTTGCCTTCCTCCTCCGAATTGGTGCCTTTGTTCCTTCAGCACGTGGTTCGGTTACACGGCATTCCTGAGAACATTGTGTCTGACAGAGGAATCATAGAATCATAGAATGGTAGAGTTGGAAGGGACCTCCTGGGCCTTCTGGTCCAACCCCCTGCTCAAAGCAGGATTCTCTAAATCATCCCAGACAGATGTCTATCCAGCCTCTGTTTGAAGACTTCCATTGAAGGAGAACTCACCACCTCTTGTGGCAGCCTGTTCCACTCATTGATCACCCTAACTGTCAAAAAGTTTTTTCTAATATCTAGTCTGTGTCTCCTCCCATTCAGTTTCATCCCATTGCTTCTAGTCTTTCCTTGTGCAAATGAGAATAAAGATGATCCTTCTACAATGTGACAGCCCTTGAGATATTTGTAGACAGCTATTAAGTCTCCTCTCAGTCTTCTTTTTTGCAAGCTAAACATTCCCAAATCCTGCAACCGTTCCTCATAGGACATGGTTTGCAGACCGGTCACCATTCTGGTGGCTCTTCTCTGAACTTGCTCCAGTTTGTTGATGTCTTTTTTAAAATGTGGTGCCCAAAACTGGACACAGTATTCCAGATGAGGTCTGACCAAAGAGGAGTAGAGGGCAATAATGACCTCACGTGATCTAGACTGTATGCTTCTGTTGATACATCCTAGAATTGCATTTGCCTTTTTGCTGCTGCATCACACTGTTGACTCATGTTAAGTCTGTGATCAATTAGTATACCCAAGTCTTTTTCACATGTGCTGTTACTTAGCCCTATTCCTCCCATTTTGTATATGCTTTTTTCATTTTTATTGCCCAGATGTAGTACTTTGCATTTTTCCCTGTTAAAATCCATTCTGTTAGTTGCTGCCCACTGCTCCAGTTTATGTATATCTTTTTGAATCCTCTCTCTCTCTTCTCTAGTATTAGCTACCCCTCCTAGCTTTGTGTCATCAGCAAATTTGATCAGTTTACCCTCAATTCCTTCATCTAAATCATTGATAAAGATGTTGAACAATACAGGGCCCAAAACAGAGCCTTGTGGTACCCCACTTGAGACATTCTTCCAACTGGATGTGCAGCCATTTACGACCACTCTTTGGGTCCGATCACTAAGCCAGTTATGAATCCACCTAACAGTTGCCTTGTCCATTCCATACTTAGTCATTTTTTCAATAAGGATTGTGTGAGATACTTTGTCAAATGCTTTGCTGAAGTCAAGATATACTATATCTACAGCATTTCCCTGATCCACCCAGTCAGTGATTCTGTCATAGAAGGAAATTAAGTTAGTCTGACATGACTTATTAGTTACAAACCCATGCTGACTCTGTTTAATCACTTCATTCTTATCCAGGTACTTGCATACATGTTCTTTAATAATTTGTTCAAAGATCTTTCCTGGTATAGAAGTCAGACTCACCGGCCTGTAGTTCCCTGGGTCCACCTTCTTCCCCTTTTTGAAGATAGGAACAACATTTGCTCTTCTCCAGTCTTCTGGGACTTCTCCTGTTCTCCAAGAATTTTCAAAGATTATGGACAGTGGTTCAAGAATTTCTTCTGCTATCTCCTTCAGTACCCTGGGGTGTAATTCATCTGGACCTGGAGACTTGAATTCATTTAGGTTAGCTAAGTGTTTCCTCACTGTCTTTCTGTTTATAGATATCCTGGATTCTTCTATTCCTTTAATAGGACAGTGAAGATCAGTTGATGTTACATTTCCTTTCTGAGAGAAAACAGATGCAAAATAGGAATTTAAAAGTTCAGCCTTCTCAACATCCTTTCTTACCATTTCATCATTTTCATCCTGTAAAAATCCTATAGCATCTTTGACTTTTCTTTTACTTTTGACGTATCCCCAAAATCCTTTTTTGTTGCTTTTGACGTCACTTGCAAGCCTTAATTCATTGTCAGCTTTAGATAATCTGATTTGTGCCCTGCAGGTTCTGCAGATGGCATTATATTCTTCTTTAGATATGCCTCCCTCTTTCCATTTGATAAACATTTCTTTCTTCCTTTTTAGCATGTGTTTAAGTTCTATGTTCATCCATCCTGGTTTCCTTAAATGCTTCCCATTCTTCCCTCTTTTCGGAATTGTTAACGATTGTGCTTTGAGAATCTCATTTTTCAAGATTTTCCATCCTTCCTGGACATTTTTGTCCTTAAGGATATCCAGCCATTGGATCCCTCCAATTCTCTTTCTGAGTTCCTTAAAATCTGCCTTTCTGAAATCTAACCTTGACGTCTGAGTCTTCACAGGTCTTCCTCCTCTTGTTATCCAAAATTCTAAAATAGCATGGTCACTACCTCCTAGGGTCCCAGCCACTCTTACCTCCTCCACCATTTCCTCCCTGTTTATGAGGATTAGATCCAAGGTAGCAGATCCCCTTGTTTTTTCCATTACCTTTTGGAAGATAAAGTTGTCAGCAAGAGAGGATAAGAATTTCCTGGACCTGTTAGTTTTGCCTGAGAGAGATTCCCAACAAATGTCTGGATAGTTGAAATCTCCCATGACCACTATGTCATATTTTTTGGAGAACTTGGCCATTTGATGCATAAAGAGTTCATCCATATCTTCAGCTTGCACAGGCGGCCTGTAGTAAATGCCTACAATGGTGTCCTTTCCATTGTTCTGTCCTTGTATTCTTACCCAAACAGTTTCCACAGAACTCCCAGTCTCTGAAGCGTCAATCTCTGTGCAGATATACGCTTTTCTAACATACAATGCGACACCTCCTCCTCGTTTATCAAGTCTGTTTCTTGCAAATAAGTTGTAACCTTCTAGCCTTGTATTCCAATCATGTGTATCGTCCCACCAAGTCTCAGTGATTCCAATGACATCATATTTCTTCTCCTGCGTTAGTAGCTCCAGTTCTCCTTGTTTGTTGCCCATGCTTTGTGCATTCGTATAGAAACACTTTAGTTTGTGATTGGTTTCTCTTTCTTCAATATTTTTATTATGTAGATTTTTTTGTCTTTGTTCTTCCCCTTCACTTCTAATAGCAGAAATCTCAATAGTATTTGTCAAGTGTATGGCTTTTTCTGGCGTTTTGCTTCCTTCCCACATTGTTCTAGTTTAAAGCTCTCCTGATGAGTGTAGCAAGGCGACTTCCAAATACATGTTTTCCAGTCTTTGTAAGGTGCACCCCATCTCTAGCAAGTAGTCCATCGTACAGGTAATTCACTCCGTGATCCAGAAATCCAAATCCTTGCTGACGGCACCATCGACGTAGCCAGTTGTTCACCTGCAGAATCTTATTCCACCTCCTTGTTCCATGGACATCCACTGGAAGGATGGAGGAGAAGACCACCTGCGCTCCCAGTTCTTTCACTTTCTTACCTAAGTTTTCAAAGTCACTGCAGATGGTTTCCAGGTCGTTTCTTGTGGTGTCATTTGTCCCCATATGTATTAGCAGGAATGGGTAGTCATCTTTAGGTCTGAAGAGTCCTGATATCCTGTCAGACACATCTTTAATTTTTGCACCTGGAAGACAGCACATTTCTCTTGAGGTTATATCTGGTCTGCAGATAGCAGCCTCTGTTCCTCTCAACAGGGAATCCCCCATGACCACAACTCTCCGTTTCTTCTTCACAACAGTTTTCTTTCTCCATTCAGGAGGACTCTGAGGGCGTACAAGGTTGCTCTTTGTGGGCAAAGTCTTATACTGATGTATTTCTTCTTCCATTCTCCTGTGTGAGAGCCTGGTACTGGTTCCTGAGCAGAATTGGTGCTGACTGCCTCCTGATCCTCCTGCTTCTCTGGGTCACATGCTTCCATTCCTCTGTTTCTTCAGTTGCACTTCGAATTTCTTCTCTTTCTGTACCATGAAGAGATAATTCTGCTTTGTCTAAGAACTCTTCACCTTCCTTAATGGTCTTCAATGTAGATAACCTCTCTTCCAGATTTTGCAACTTTTCCTCCAACAGGGACACAAGCTTGCATTTCTGGCATGTGAAATTTGGCTTTTCCACTGGTAAGTCTATGAACATGTAGCAAGAAATGCAGCTCACCACATGGCTCCTAGCCTCATCCATGTTCTTATTGTTCAAGAGATAATCAAGCGGTGAAATATAAGCCAAAACTCGCGCCCTAGCGGCGCGCGGTTTACTGATGTCCTCCTTTCAGCTGCAACAGCCAAAATCCAGTGTTCCTTGAGCTCGCGGAGACTCTTCACTTATCCCAGAAGGCACTGGGAATATGCAAATTATCTCCTCGGGACTCCTCCCCTGGTTTACTGATGTCCTCCTTTCAGCTGCAACAGCCAAAATCCAGTGTTCCTTGAGCTCGCGGAGACTCTTCACTTATCCCAGAAGGCACTGGGAATATGCAAATTATCTCCTCGGGAGTCCAGTTTGTTTCCAGATTTTGGAGGACTTTTTGTTCTAAACTTGGTGTTCAATTGTCTTTCTCCTCGGCTTTTCATCCTCAGACCAATGGACAAACTGAGAGAACAAACCAGACATTGGAGACTTATCTGAGATGCTTTGTGTCTGCTGATCAGGATGACTGGGTCTCTTTTTTGCCTTTGGCTGAGTTTGCTCTTAATAATAGGGCTAGCTCTGCCACTTTGATGTCTCCATTTTTCTGCAATTTTGGGTTTCACCCTCGATTTTCTTCGGGACAGACGGAGGCTTCTGTCTGTCCAGGTGTTGACTCTGTTGTGGAGCGTATGCAGCAGATTTGGGACCAGGTAGTGGAGAGGTTGTCCCTCTCTCAGGTGAGGGCCCAGCGGTTTGCCAACCGGCATAGGACTGATGGTCCTCAGTTTGAAGTGGGGGACTTGGTCTGGTTGTCCTCAAGAAATATCCCTATGAGAGTTGCATCTCCTAAGTTTAAGCCTAGGTTCATTGGACCTTATAAGATCATGGAGATTCTTAATCCTGTTTCCTTTCGTTTACTTCTTCCAGGAACATTTAAGATCCATAACGTGTTCCACAAGTCCTTATTGAAGAGGTTTGTCGAGCCAGTGGTTCCTATGGCTGCGCCTCCTGACCCTGTTTTGGTTGAGGGCAATCTGGAGTATGTGGTTGAGAAAATATTGGATTCTCGTTTTTCTAGATGGAAACTCCAGTATTTGGTTAAGTGGAGAGGTTATGGTCAGGAGGACAATTCTTGGGTGTTTGCTTCGGACATCCATGCTAGGAGACTGATCCGTGCGTATCACAGAGCTCATCCTGACCAACCTGGTTGCCCAAATGAGGGTTCAGTGACCCCTCCTCAAGGGGGGTACTGTTGTGAATGTGTTAGAAATGAATTCTGAGCAGAAGCTCCCTCTGGTTGTTACAAACAGTACTGAACTATTCAATGAAGATTGTGAAGATTGGCAATCAGGTGTTACAGACTGGTCTTATATAAGGGAGGTTCCCTCCCTTCAGGGTTGCCGGTGATCAATTGTTCTTGTCTCAACTTTGGTTCCTGGTTCACTTGGAAGCTTGCTGTGTCTTGCCTGCATCTTCTGCTAACAGATAAGATATTTTCTGCTTTTATTTTTGTGCTTGCTTTTTGCATTTTGTCCTGCACTTCTGTGGAGGTCAGCCAGGTCCCCTCCGGGGGCTTGTGCTCCTCTCAGTTTATCTGAGCCACTGTTATTTGTTCATTTGCCTTTTCCAGTTTTTTCAGTGGCTGCTGCTTAGTTTTGTTACACCAGAGAACAAATTTAGGTGGTAGAGGTCGTGTGATCTCAGGTGTTTTTGCAATTAGTTAGTTGGTATTTTTTTAGGGTTTTTTGGATTGCAGTAAGTGTCCTTCCTATCCTTTTCTTTCTAGGAAGTTTGGGCCCCAACGTTTGCTCATACCATTTTCTGTCTGTGTCTGTATTTCCTCTTGTCTAACCACCATTACATGTTTGGGGGCTTCCTATGTTCTTTGGGGATCTGCTCCAGGGCAGATAGTTTTCCTCTTTCTATCTTTAGGTGTAGCTAGCTTCTCAGGCTGTGACGAGGCGTCTAAGACCAACGTAGGTACGCTCCACGGCTGCCTTTAGTTGTGGTGGTTAGTCAGGGTACTGCAATCCAGTAGATTCCAACCTCTCTGGTGTATTGCCTTTTTTTTTGCCTGCTCTCCTCAGCTACCAAATCATAACACTCACAGCTCACAGTGCATGTCAGACCAAATGAGAATCATGAGATCAAAGGAACTGGCCAAGGAGCTCAGAGACACAATTGTTGTAAGGCACAGATCTGGCCAAGGTTACAAAAGAATTTCTGCAGTACTCAAGGTTCCTAAGACCACAGTGGCCTCCATAATCCTTAAATGGAAGAAGTTTGGGAACAACTCTGTGACCATTCTTGACTGTCCCAGCAAGAGCCCTGACCTACACCCAATTGAGCATCTCTGGAGAGACCTGAAAATGGCTGTCCACCAACATTCACCATCCAGCCTGACGGAACTGGAGAGGATCTGCAAGGAAGAATGGCGGAGGATCCCCAAATCCAGGTGTGAAAAACTTGTTTCATCATTCCCAAGACTCATGGCTGTACTAGCTCAAAAGGGCGCTTCTACTCAATACTGAGCAAAGGGTCTGAATACTTATGACCATAAGATATTTCAGTTTTTAATTTTTAATAAATTTGCAAAAATTTCTACATTTGTTTTTATCAGTCAAGATGGGGTGCAGAGTGTACATTAATGAGAAAAAAAATTAACATTTTTGAATTTACCAAATGGCTACAATGAAACAGAGTGAAAAATGTAAAGGGGTCTGAATACTTTCCGTACCCACTGTATATACAGTATGTAAAATATGCATCTGTATTCAGAAAAATTTACTGCTGCAGACCGAAACAAACCTGGAAAAGCCGCACCAAAGAGAAGCAGTTCCAGCCATCACATAAAGGTTAAGTTAATTAAAAGGAAAGGAATCTGTCAGTAGGATCAACCCTTCTAAGCCGTCTATATGGACATGCAGATCACAGAATGTTGAATAAGATGATACCTAGATATCTGTGATCCAATGATTTATTCCCAAGAAATCCACATTTTTATTAATATGTAAATGAGCCGTTTAGATTTATGGGCTGGATAAAGATATTCCTGAAAATCTGCCTCCAAAGTTTATTTTAACCCCTTTCTGACATCAGACGTACTATCCCGTCCAGGTGACCCGGGCCCATATGACTGTGGACGGGATAGTACGTCATACGCGATCAGCTGTGCTCACGGGGGGAGCGCAGCTGATCGCGGCCGAGTGTCAGCTGGCACCTAGCACTATGTGCCAGGAGCGGTCACAGACCACTCCCGGCACATTAACCCCCGCCACACTGCGATCAAACATGATCGCAGTGTTCCATCGGCATATGGAAGCATCGCGCAGGGAGGGGCCTGTTCCGAGGGCCTCCTCCCTGCAGGACCCCGGATCCAAGATGGCAATGGGGTCCTTCTGGGTCCTGCAGGGAGGTGCCTTCTCAGTGCCTGCTGAGAGCAGGCGCTGAGAAGCCTCCTACACTGCCTGTCAGATCGCTGACCTAACAGAGTGCTAAGCAAACTGTCAGATCAACAATCTGACACTATACAGTAATGTCCCACCCTGGGACAAAGTAAAAAAGTATTAAAAAAAAAAATGTGTAAAAATAGTTAAAAAAAAAAATCCTAAATAAATAAAAAAAAATATTCCCCAATAAATTCATTTCTTTATGGAAATAAAAAAAAAAAACAATAAAAGTACACATATTTAGTATCGCCGCGTCCGTAACGACCCGCCCTATAAAACTGTCCCACTAGTTAACCCCTTTAGTGAACCCCTTAAAAAAAAAAAACAACAAGGCAAAAAAATAATGCTTTATCATCATACTGCCGAACATAAAGTGGAATAACACGCAATCAAAAAAATGGATATAAATAAACATGATACTGCTGAAAACGTCATCTTGTCCCGCAAAAAACGAGCTGCCATACAGCGTCATCAGCGAAAAAGTAAAAAAGTTATAGCTCGCAGAATTAAGCGATGCAAAAATAATTATTTTTTATATAAAATTGTTTTTATTGTATAAAAGCGCCAAAACATAAAAAAATTATATAAATGAGCTATCGCTGTCACCGTACTGACCCAAAGAATAAAACCGCTTTATCAATTTTACCACACACGGAACGGTATAAAGGCCCCCCAAAAGAAATTCATGAATTGCTGGTTTTTGTTCATTCTGAATCCCAAAATTCGTAATAAGAAGCGATCAAAAAATGTCATGTGCCCGAAAATGGTACCAATAAAAACGTCAACTTGTCCCGCAAAAAATAAGACCTCACATGACTCTGTGGGCCAAAATATGGAAAAATTATAGCTCTCAAAATGTGGTGATGCAAAAACTATTTCTTACAATAAAAAGCATCTTTTAGCGTGTAACAGCTGCTATAAATAGTAAATCAAACCCCCTTTTATCACCTTCTTAGTTAGGGAAAAATAATAAAATTAAAAAAATTTATTTATTTCCATTTTCCCGTTAGGGTTAGGGTTGGGATTAGGGTTAGGGCTAGGGTTAGGCTAGAGTTAGGGTTGGGATTAGGGTAAGGGGTGTGTTGGGGTTAGGGTTGGAATTAGAATTTTAGGGTTTCCACTGTTTAGGTACATCAGGGGCTCTCCAAACGCGACATGGCATCATCTCAATTCCAGCCAATTTTGCGTTGAAAAAGTCAAACGGTGCTCCTTCCCTTCTGTGCGCCAAAACAGTGGTCCCCCCCCACATATGGGGTATCAGCGTACTCAGGACAAATTGCACAATAACTTTTGGTGTCCAATTTCTCCTGTTACCCTTGGGAAAATAAAAAAATTGGACCTGAAATAATTTTTTTGTGAAAAAGTTATATATTAATTTTTTTTAAACATTCCTGTGAAGCACCTGAAGGGTTAATAAATTTCTTGAATGTGGTTTTGAGCACCTTGAGGGGTGCAGTTTTTAGAATGGTATCACTTTTGGGTATTTTCCATCATATAGACCCCTCAAAGTGACTTCAAATGTGATGTGGTCCCCCCAAAAAAAATGGTGTTGTAAAAATGAGAAATCGCTGGTTAACTTTTAACCCTTATAACTTCGTAACAAAAAAAAATTTTGGCTCCAAAATTGTGCTCATGTAAAGTAGACATGTGGGAAATGTTACTTATTAAGTATTTTGTGTGCCACATATCTGTGATTTAAGGGCATGAAAAAGTTGAAAAATTGCGAAATTTCCACTTTTTTCACAAATAAACGCAAGTTATATCAAAGAAATTTTACCACTAACATGAAGTACAATATGTCACGAGAAAACAATGTCAGAATCACCAGAATCCATGGAAGCGTTCCAGAGTTACTACCTCATAAAGGGACAGTGGTCAGAATTGTAAAAATTGTCCTGGTCATTAACGTGCAAACCACCCATGGGGGTAAAGGAGATAAATTAAGGTGGGCATTACCAGTGTGAGACTTGTAATGACTGACAGTCCAAAATGTTTTTTTCTACTCAAACTTCAGTTATTATGATGTCAACTTTTTTTTATCCAGGCAACAAGATGTGCTTTCTAGCAGATGGTATATTTTCCTATTGTAGAGGAACACAGTCTCTGCTTTTTTATAAATACTTGTCATCCATCTGGTGAAAGCAAGAAGAATTATCACACTCTGTACAGTAAATCAATAATTACATTTCATTATCCAATGTTGTGTTCCTCTTTTCAGTTCATATTTCTGGTTTTGGGGGCGGGAGTGCAAAAAATTATGCTAGAAATATGAAAATGCTAGTTCAATGGTTATTTCGATTCAGACTATGAAGGCAGGTAATGCTGTATGCAGTATATGTTGTGGATGCGCAAGAAATACCGTACTCCCATCATATGATACATTTAAGAGAGCTAAACATGTACATAGATCGGTTGTACTGGTAACTTCTCAATTATGCTTAAAGGGAATTTCTCAACTCATTAAATGAGTAAAATTGCAAAATGCTTTTGCGAACACCCGGCTTCAGAGGCGCAATGAAGTGGATGAAAAAGCCGCACACATGTGAAATTTGCATAGGGCTGGCGATGACACCTACTCTTGCAAATCATGCTGTCACGCCCACAGGGGACAATCAAAAGGCTAATTAGCCTTCGAAAAGCAAAGTTTATAAAGACTTTTTTTCAACATGTAAAGTTCAGCATCCGTACCGAACACCTACTGTTTGGGCACGGACACTGAACATGGACTTCATCAGGAAGTCCACGCTATTGTTCGGGTTCGGCCCCCTGAACACTGGGTGTTTGTCGCGCTGTCATGTGCATGACAGCACAGCAAACACTGCTTCTGATCGGCGGTAAAATCATCACCCCGGGTCAGACAGTTGTGGTTCCCACGCTGTCAAATGAAAGTCTGAGGCCGCGGCTGTGATCGGAGGTGTAAAGTTTACCTCCGGTCACTAGTGTCGGCTGATGGGACTAATGGTCCATCAGCTGACGCCTGCTGGCACTAATAACAGCGAGAGCAGGAGCTGCTGATGGGTGTATTCACCAGCCATTTCTGCGATCTAAATAAATAATTTAAAAAAACAGCATGGGTTCCCCTGAATTTTTGATAACCAGCCAGACAAAACTCACAGCTGGGGGCTGCAACCCTAAGCTGTCAGCTTCAGCAAGCCTGGTTATCAAGAATACAAGGGTCCTCATTCCAATTTTTTTATTATTTAAATACATAATTTTAAAAAAATGGCGTCCCCCCCATTTTTGACAACCAGACAAGCTAAAGCAGACAGCTGCAGGCTGGGATTCTCAGGTTGGTAAGGTGCCATGGAAATTGACCTCACCAGCCTAAAAATAGCAGCCCGCAGCCACCCAGAAAAGGCGCATCTATTGGATGTGACAATTCTGGCGTGTTGCCCGGCTCTTCCCACTTGCCCTGTAGCGGTGGTAAGTGGGGTTCATAGTTGTGGGGTTGATGTCACCTTTGTATTGTCCGGTGACATCAAGCTCACGGCTTAGTAATTGAGAGGCGTCTATAAGACACCTATCCATTACTAATCCTATAGTTATATTGTAAATAAACACATATAAAGTCTTTTAATTGAAAGAATGACACAGACTCCTTTAATGATTCTAAATTAAACCATACTCATGTCAACACCCATTCTATTGAATCCCTCGTCTTCTGTTCCCTTTGCCTGTTTTCCAGTACACTATATGATAAAATTAATGGTGTTATTCAAAAGAACAACTCATCCTGCAAAAAACAAGCCATCATACTGCCATATTGATGGAAAAATAAAAATAGTTATGGGAAGACGAGGAGCAAAAGAAAAAACAAGGAAAATCCCAAAGTGGTGAATGGGTTAAACGCATTCCTAAAATGTAAACCTATGCTAAGCCAGTGTTTTATGCTTTTAGAAAGGTTTCAAAATGTGGAAACCGAATAAATCTTGTTCTTCCCCATCTTGGATTCTTTCCAGCCATTTCTAAAGAATGGAGAAGGAATCAAAAGAACACCAGGGGGTGTCATAACAAGCAGGTAACAGCAATCATTCTTTCAACTTAAAAATGTTCTGTTTTGTATGATTAAACAGAGAAATGTAGTATTATTCATGGGACAGACGCTTAAGGTAAAATGCAACATTCAAAACGCCTTCAATAATTGCAAGTTGTCCTGGCTCAGAGGTAACACGACATAACCCAATACAGATAAAGGTGGAGTGCTTCTACCAAAGAAAATTTTAGAAAGTTCCAATTTTGACTAATCGGTGAAGTATGTTACTCTTGCAGCAATGGTTTCTATTTTCTATTTTTCAAAATATCCATTTTTAGCCCAATCCCTTTTGTTGTGAAGATTTGAACAATTTATTTAAAAGGGTTTTCCATGGACAAAAGTAAAGGTAATATATTTAAAAAAGAAAGGATTTAGAAATACGATTTTGAAGTCTTTAATTGGCAAATCACATGTCACAATTCCACCCCTCAAAATGTCTGAAATGCAGTTACTGATGGCACAGCCATCCATTTTGGTGCCTGGGTGTGCTAAGCTATCAATGTTTTGATTGACAGCTCAGCAATCCAATCTGAGACTGGGAGGTGTGGGCAGTCTCCAGGTGTTCATTGTCCTAGGTGATTGCTCGGCTACTTAGCTGGGCTGTTAAGGGTATGCCACACTAAACGAGATCGCAAACGAGATTGCAAACGAGATCACTAAAACGTCACTATTTTGCGATCTCGTTAGCGACTTAGCTGTGTGTGGCATGTAGCAACTATGTGGCCCCTGCTGTGATCTCGTTGATCGTTCACTAGAGTTCTGGACCGTTTTTTGATCGTTGGCGTCCCGCTGGTGAGCCTATATCGCTGTGTTTGGCACCTTTTGCGAACGACCTCGTTTGTGACGCATATGGGTTTAGCGTCACGGAGTGGATCGCAATATCTGTAAGTTCTCTTTTGCGTCACAGAGAGGATCGCAGCAGTTGCAAAGCAGGCTAGCAGGACGCAGAGAGCAGGAGCGATGCTGGAAATTCCTATGAATCAGAAGCGCTCAGTACATGCTAATGACAGATCCTAACGACCGCCAAAGTCGTTAAAGAGATCACTGACCGCTGATGAGTCGTTTATGAGATCTCCTGTTTGGCAGCTACTAGTGACCTAAAAGAGATCTCACAAACGATCTCATTAGCTTGCGTCGTTATTGAGATCGCTAACGAGATCACTAAGTGTGGCAGTACCTTAAGTCCCAGGTCTCTGACAGACATAGCTTCAGCTACTGTGTGGTTTGTCTCTTTGTGCCTAGTGTTTTGCTTGATGATCTTTTGTTGCCTGACCTTGGACCTCATTCTGACCATAGGTCTATTGAATCCCTTTGTTTTGATCCGCTATCTTCCTGGTATTTTGACCTCCACCTATCTGACTGCACCTTTGTCTCGTCCCTCTGTTTATGATGTACCCTCCTGGCTTTTCACCTCAGACTTCTTGATTATTCTGACTCATGGCTTGTCTGTGAGAAGTGACAAAGCATCACATCACATTTGTTTTGTCAAGGCACATAATATAGTACACTGACAGAGGCCTCTCTACAGAGCACAAAGCAGGTTCTCCGACCAATGTGAATAAACATAACTTGTCGTTCCTTAACTCAGATGGGACATCCAGCAGACAAACAGCACATGTACAATTGATGTCTAAAGAAAAGACAATACTGCAGTTTGTAAAAGAATCCAAAATTGTACTAATAAGCAGTGTAAAAACATTACATGGTCAGATGACTCTAGATTTCTATTGAATAGAGATGAGCGGATGTTCTCAAATTCAAATTCACCGACTTTGCCAAATTTTCCAGCAAAATTTGATTTGTGGCAAATAAATTTTATATTTAAATCTCAATACTGAAAAACTTGTAATTGCTTGGGAAATACACATGGGTGAGAGGAGAGAGAGGACCTCACTGACCACAAGAGCTTATACATTGCAGGAGAGAGACAGGATATTGGTGATCATAAGTGCTTACGCTCTACAAGAGAGAGAGACAGAAGAGACCTCACTCATTATAAGAGCTTACACTCTAGAGGAGAGAGCAAAGGAGAGACAGAGGATCCCACTGACCATAATAACTTACACTCTACAGGAGAAAGAGGACTCCACTGACCATAAGAGTTTACACTCTACAGGAGAGAGAGAGACAGGACATTGATGATCATAAGACCTTAGGGTGCTTTCACACTGCACTATTCAAAATCCCCTGCAAAACGGGGATGGACGCATGCACCGATGGACCATAGACTTGTAATGGTGACGGGAGAGAGCAAATGTGAGCTCTGCCATGCACTTTTTTCGGGAGTGTACGCCTACAAGAGGCTGACACTGGGATGCAGTTTACTATGTATAGACTACTATTAGTCTACTGGCCCAGTCGGTGCATGCGCACGGACCCCGTTTTGTGGGGGAAGGAAGGGTCGGATATATGACACGATGGGGACACAGAACGCAATGTGAAAGCACCCTTAATCTCTAGAGGAGAGAAAGAGGACCCCACTGATAATACAGCTTACACTCTATGGGAGAAAGAGACTGAGAGAAAGGACAACGATGATCATAGAGCTTACACTCTATTGGAGAGAGAACCCTGCTTACCATAAGACCTTACACTCTACATGAGAGAGGGGTTAGAAAGGACCCCACTAATCATAAGAGTTTACATTCTACAGAAGGGAGAGAGGACCACACTGACCATGAGAGCTTACACTCTACAGGAGATGAGGACCGAGCAGACCACAAGAGCTCACACTCTACAGAAGAGAGAGAGGACCCCACTGACCATGAGAGCTTACACTCTACAGAAGATGAGGACCCAGCAGACCACAAGAGCTTACACTCTACAGAAGAGAGAGAGATAGAACCCCACTGACCATAAAAGCTTATATTTTACAAGAGAGAGGACCCTGCTGACCACAAGAACTTACACTTTACAGAAGAGAGAAAGGACCGCACTGACTATAAGAGCTTATTAACTTACACTCTACAGAAGAGAGAGAAAGAGGACTCTGTTGACCATCTCAAAATGTTCGAATTGAATGAAACCACAAATTTCGGGAAATTCATCTCAAACTCAGAGTCAGGATTTGGAGCAAGTAACATGAATCAATTAACTCTTTCTGTCAGGTGTCCACAGTTCAGACTGGAGGAGTAATGGTGTAGAGAATTTTTTTTGGTAAACCCTGGCTTCTCTGATACCTTTTGATGGATGTTTGGACGGTAGTGCTTACCTAAACACTATGGCCGACCAAGTTCATTCTTTCATGACATCAGTTTACCCCATGGCAGGAGGACAATGCAAGAACATGGCAGCCAGTTTTCCTTACTTCCTGGTGTTCACAGGCTGCAGATCCTATTTGTTTAGATCATCTCCAGGCCATCAGTATCTTCATCTAATTTGCAGCAACTTTGTCCCCATGGGCCAATATACCTGCTGAACAATTTCAACTACTAATGAAGACTATGCCCTGATGGATTGCTGTGGTCCTAAAGGCCAAAGGAGGCCAAATTGCTGCATGATGGGTGTCTCTACTAAAGGGCCCATTCAGTGATTACTCATTTGTTTAATATTGCTACCACGCTGACAAAAAAAGCAGCCTCAAATGTTGAGGGTATTTTTTTCACAGCACTGCATGATTAATTACATAAAAATAATGTGTATAATATCTAAATGAAAGGAAAAAGGAAGGGGAAGACGAAATGAATTTCTCAGGGGACAAGGCTGAAAATGGAAAAAGATCTAAAGATACGTTTCTTTTCCTATAGCTCTAGTGCTATTAAACAGTTAGCGTTTATGCATGTGCTGCACTAATGTCGTTCTTTGCTTATTTCTCTTACATGGTCTAATGTTGGCTAATCAAGAATTATGAACAAAATGCATCATTCTCAAATCCACATCCTCAGGCAAAGTCAATACGACGTTATTTGCATATCCCTAAATGGCATTAATGTGAATGTACTTAAGCTCTTACTACATTTAACTGGAAATAAAAACGAGGAGCGTTTGTAAGCAATGTACATTATATCCTGCAAGCTTTTCTATCATTACACTAAATGAGTGTACGGGTGTATTTACACCATCCGATCACGACCATTAAATGACCATTGATTGGCTACATGCAATATGATTGTCAATCTTTCAAATGTTTGTTCGTTTTTTTCTTTGTTTAGTCAGGCCGACCATACTTCCAAACACATACAACGGTCATTAATACAATTATTCTAAGCACATAGAATATTATTGTTCTCGGCAGCACTTCACCTGTTTATACAAAAATATGTCCTGCAGAGAATGATGATTTTTAAGCATGCAAATTGCCTCTTCAAACAAAGAGGACTTGTACTCTATAGCGCCACCTATTGGAAGTAGCGATCCTACAAGTCACAATCAACCCTTTAACGAGTCTTGTAATATGACTTAGGATAAAAGCCAAATCAGAATCTCCATTTGCACAATTTTTAAGCATGCATTTTGCCCACTCCTCGGGTTACTTGCAATTTCGCTCTATTTGTTTTTATCTTGGCTTTTTTTTTATTTTCTTGACAAAAAAATCTTATCTGGCACAGTTGTAATAGACTATGTTCACACGCTCTGCAAGACAAAATTATGGTTGTTCACTACATAGTGATACATTGATGAGCAAAAGGGTAACAATTAGAGTTGAGCGATACTTTCCGATATCCAAAAGTATCGGAATCGGAATGGTATCGCCGATACCATTAAAATATCGGCGATACCCGATACCGATACCGGAAATCCAATGTAAGTCTATGGGAACAAAATATCGTAACTAAAAAAAAACCCATTCTTTCCTTGTAAACACTAAATATACACACATAGAATACATATATATATATACATGTCATTGTGACGTATATATATACATATATGTATAGTTTATACACTTCTACATAGTAAAATATCCTCTGATTCAATTGCCGGGTAAAGTCGGCTTCTGTGAAAAGACAGAAGCACCCGACATGAAATGACACTTGGTGTACATAGGGTTAACCATGTCTTTTCATGTCGTTTGCTATCTGATTTGCACAAACAATTACATCAGTCTATGTGTGCAAAATTTCACACCTGTAGGGGTTAATTAAAGGTGTAAATTAGTTGTAAAAAAAACGGACTTTTTTGCTACGAATTTACACCTTTAATTAACACCTACAGGTGTGAAATTTTGCACACTTACACTCATGTAATTGTTTGTGCAAATCAGATATCAAACTACATGAAAAGACATGGTTAACCCTATGTACACCAAGTGTCATTTCATGTCGGGTTCTGCATTTTCACAAAAGCCGGCAATTGAATTAGCGGCTATTATACTATGTAGAAGTGTATGAACTATAAAATATATAATATATATGTGTCACAAATTCAATGACATGTATATATATATATGAGGTGTAAAATTGCTGAAAAAAAATGTGTGGGCTCCCGCCCTATTTTCGCAACCAGACAGACAAAGCCAGTGAGTGGGGCAGATAATAATAGCCCAGAGAGGGACCATTTTTTTTGGCCCCCCCCGGCTACTTAACATCTGCCCCCAGACACCCCAGAAAGGGCAAATCTCTAATTAGATTTGCCCTTTCTGGCACTTTGCCCGTCTATTCCCATTGCCCTGTAGCGGTGGTGAATGGGTTAATAAGGGGTTAAAATGACCTTGCAATTGAAAGGTCACTTTAAGCCAGGTTAATAATTGAGAGCTGTCAATTAGACAACTATCAATTATTAATCCTATTGTATGAAAGAAAAATCAAACACACACACTTTAATAAAAAAGAAGTTTAATGAAATAATCACACAGTTTTTGACCATATTTTATTTACCTGCTAAAACCATTTCCTGTAATAAAAATAAAATAATAAAGCAAAATTATTCTTACCAATCCGATGCACAGTCAGGTCCCACGGTGTAATCCATCAGAAAGGGTTAATGTTTACTGCAGGGACCGCAGCTAATGCTGCAGCCTCACAGTAAAACCCCAAATGAATGAGCTCCTCTCCTGGCTGACAGGAGAGGAAGTGGAAAGCTTAATTGATTGCTTTCCACTTTCACTTCAGGTCAGCCAGGGACACCATCAGTGACGTCAGAGGGAACTGATTAACAAAAATAGGGGTTCCCTTCGAAAAAAAAATGGCGTGGGGTCCCCCCTATTTTTGTTAACCAGCCAGATGAAGCAGACCGCTGAGGCCTGGATTTTCAGGCTGTTAAGGAGCCAAGATCCATGGACCTTGCCAGCCTGATAATACCAGGCCACAGCAGTCTGCATATCTTGGCTGATTAACAAAAATAGGGGATCCCCTTGAAAAAAATTGGCGTGGGGTCCCCCCTATTTTTGTTAACCAGCCAGATGAAGCAGACCGCTGAGGCCTGGTTTTTCAGGCTGGTAAGGATCCAATATCCATGGACCTTGCAAGCCTGATAATACCAGGCCACAGCAGTCTGCTTAGCTTGGCTGGTTAACAAAAATAGGGGATCCCCTCGAAAAAAAAACGGCGTAGGGGTCCCCTATTTTTGTTAACCAGCCAAGTAAAATGCAGACTGCTGCGGCCTGGTATTAAAAGACTGTCAAGGCCCATGGATTTTGGCCCTCAACAGCCTGATAATACCAGGCTACAGCAGCCCCACATTTGGCGCATCAAAAGATGTGCCAATTGTGGCACTTTACCCGGCTCTTCCCACTGCCCTGTAGCGGTGGCAAGTGGGGTAATAAGGGGTTAATGTCACCGTTGATTGCACGGTGACAATAAGCCCGTTTAATAATGGATAGGCGTCAATAAGACACCGATCCATTATTAATCCCAAAGTTTTTAAATGTGTAAAAAAAAGACACAGCAAGAAAAAAGTCTTTTAATGAAATAAAAGAGACAACACAGTTTTCATTTTTTTTATTACTCTCTCATTCCTGCGACGCCATCGATCTCCTGTAAAAAAAGAAAAAAAACAAACCAACAGTATACCACCTGTCCGACGCAGTCCATAACGACAGTCCCACGACGATCCAGCTCTGCTACATCGCAATGACAGGCAGAGCCTGTCATTGCAACGCAGCACAGCTGATTACCTGCTTCCCCGGCGGTGACGTCATCGGACTGACAGCTTTACGGCCGGATTACCCAGCAGTCACTGCAGTTATCGCGAGAAACTGCATGTGACCGCCGGGGAGAAGAGGATGGCGGCCATGAAGCAGTCCAGGACGTGACCGCCGGAGATCTTCTGCCAGGTAAGTGCCGCTGACTCCTGACAGACCCGACAGACGGACACTGACAGTGACAGTGACATCCCGATTCCGGTATCCGATATGACGAAAATATCGGAACTCGGAATCGGAATTCCGATACAGCCAATATCGGCCGATACCCGATATTTGCAGTATCGGAATGCTCAACCCTAGTAACAATGTTTTGAACCTTTGACTTTCAGACTCCTTATCTCACCATCCACTACTGCTTAGAACATAACACTAACACTACCATCATTTTATAGACCATCATCTTGTCCATCTCATACATAAATTTGACTTGCAGCTATTTAGCATATGATTAGTTATGCAGATTCTTGTCATGTCACTGCAATGTTACCGTTTTGCTTCTAAAAATCTAAATTTTAATTTTTATTATTTTGTTAGTATTTTGTAAATTCACCTTTGGTTTTCAACACTGCTTGAATTCTTCTGGACATGCTATCAGATTCAAACATGACTCAACAGAAATCTGATCCCAGGTCTCTTCCACACGTTCCCAAAGTTGGTGCATACTCGTTGACTCACTTGGGTCTGTATACAGCTTTTTCTTCAGCTCTACCCACAAGTGTTTGATTGGGTTGAGGTCTGGAGACTGTGAGGCCAATCCATTGCCTCTAAGTCATTGTCATTGAATCATTTCTTTGCCAATCTCAATGTATGCTTCGGGTCATTGTCCTGCTGGAACACTATGTCGTCCTTTTCATACCCATGAAAAGGATGACATCGTACACTCGAGCACTAAGTAACTCGTCTTGTAGGATACTCACATATAGCTCAGCATTGTGAACACCATCGATTTTGGTCAAGTATATAATGCATTTGGCTGTGAAACAACCCCAGATCATCAGGCTTTCTTCACCAAACTTTACAGTCCCTTCAATTTCCCTTGTTTCTTCCAGATCCATTTGCACCCATCAGAGCCTAGTCCATTGGCTTTCATCTCATCACACCAAATCACCTGATTCCATCCTTCTATTGTCCACTTTTCATACTTTTTTGCACACTTGAGCCGACGCTTCTAATGATGATATAGAAGTCGAGGCTTCTCCACCTTTTTTCGGGCCACCATTCCAGACTTGTGTAACATGGGTCACAGGGTGCTTGCATGGATGTTTGTGATCTCACTATTACGAAGCATAAGAGCCACCTCCATTGCCATGTTTGTCTCACGAGAATTGATAGACCTTGTGAGGAGCCTACTTGTTGACTCTGATATTTTGCCTGGACGTCCAACTCTTGGCTTCTGAATGGATGGACAGACTTCATTTCATATTCTTCCAACTGTCATGGCACTGTGGCAAGACGACTCGCTCGGCTCTCCTCGGGCAGACTCAGGACACACGTTCTCTGGGTTGTCTTTCTGCTGGTTTATTATCAGCCATAAACTCATGCAGGTTTTGCAGGAAAAGTAAACATGACCCCTCTGGGTAAAACAGGAAAAACATAAAAAAACAAAACAATAACTCAGTCCATAGATGAGTGGGTTCCGCCCGCTCTCGGTAGCATAAACTGCACTGTTAAAGTCCTTGTGGAAAGCTCGGTAGCTTCCACTATACTGTCTGGAGACTTTCCTCTCCAGACCACACTCCCCAGAGAAAAAAAAAACAGGACTGAGCTTTTATACATTGCTCAGCCACACCCTGAGGGGAGGTAAGGGGAATGCCTCCCGCCCTCTTTGCCATTCCCATAAAACCGCACACCCTTTAACAGAGTAAACCTACCAGCATATAACATGCTGGCAGATAAATGAAGTAGGTCTTAGTTCACACAGGAAAGCATCCTGTGTGACACATACCTCCCCTCACATATAAAACCAGTGACACTGTCACATATTCCCCCCTCTGCCCAAAGCCGGGGGTTTGGGCACCTTCTGACACCAGACAGGGAATCCTAGAGAGGGCATCTGCATTCCCATGTAACTTCCCTGGCCTATGCTCCACGTGAAAGTTAAAATCTTGAAGCTCTAGGAACCATCTAGTTACCCTAGCATTTTTTCCCCTCTTTTCCCTCAACCATCTCAACGGGGCATGGTCTGATACTAATTTAAACTTCCGGCCTAGTAGGTAATATTTCAGTGTATCCACGGCCCATTTTATGGCTAAACACTCTTTCTCTACTATGGCGTAGTCCTTTTCGCAGGAGGACAGCTTTCGGCTTAGATAGAGAATGGGATGTTCTTCCCCATTTATTTCTTGGGAGAGTACGGCCCCTAGATCAACCTCTGATGCATCAGTCTGGACCACAAATTCTTTCTTAAAGTCTGGCGCGACCAGGACAGGCTGCTTGCACAGTGTTAGCTTCAGCTTTTGAAACGCGGCCTCCGTTTCTTCCGTCCATTTCACCATGGTTGATTTGGTGCCTTTTAGAAGATCTGTTAGTGGGGCGGCAATCTGGCGAAATTCGGGATAAACCGCCGGTAGTATCCCACCATTCCCAGGAATGCTTTCACCTGCTTCTTTGAGAGCGGTTGCGGCCAGGTTTGAATTGCCTCCACTTTCTTGATTTGCGGCTTTATTTCGCCTCTCCCAACAACATAGCCCAGGTACTTGGCCTCCTCTTTCTCGATGGCACACTTTCTCGGATTTATGGTAAATCCTGCTTTCCTTAACGCGTCCAAAACGGCCTGTAGTTTAGGTAGGTGACTAGCCCAGTCTGAGCTAAAGACCACAATGTCGTCGAGGTAGGCTGCGGCATACTTCTTATGTGGGGCTAGGATCCGATCCATAGCCCTCTGGAAAGTGGCTGGGGCCCCCTGTAGTCCAAATGGCATCCGCGTGTATTGAAAACAGCCATCAGGTGTTGAGAAAGCCGTCTTCTCTTTAGCCATCTAGGACATGGGGATCTGCCAGTAGCCCTTCGTCAGGTCAAGAGTGGTGATGTACCTCGCCGGTCCCAGCCTCTCGATAAGTTCGTCGACGCGGGGCATTGGGTACGCGTGTCAGTATTCCGGGTTTTCTAGGTAACTTTGTCAATGATTTTGCCCTTTGTTAAAATGGAGTTTGCTGTTTTGTGTGCCCTACTTCCTGTTCGTTTGTTTAAAACCTGGCTCAGGTGTTGGCTTCACTGCTGGAGTATTCTGCTTCTGTTCCCCTGCAACCCAGCTGCTTTGTTCCTCACAGATCTTTTGTGTATTTACCAGGAAAGTGCATAACCTTATCTTCAGGTGTTTCTCAGCCACAGCAGTTTCTACCCATGGCTCTGGACATTCTCTGCATATGTAAGTTGCACAAAGTACTGTGTTATCACTAAACTGTTGACTTGGAATTTAACCCTTGGTTCACTCCATCTGATAAGAACTGTGTTTCTGAACTGTTGCTGTTTAACCCTTCGTGCATTACCTCTGGTGAGAGCTGTTGGAACTGTTACTGGAACCTTACTGACATATGAACTTGTTGTTGGACTTCACTGAATTAAGCCACAACTGAGATTAACTTGTTCCTGGACCTCCCTGTGTTTTCTGCATACCTGGATCTGACTCTTCACACACCAGCAGTGTGTAAATCCAGCCACGTTACCTGTGCATCAGACTTACCTTATGGTCACATTTGTGTGAGGACTCCGTCGTAAGAACTTTACCGCCCTTGCTATAGAGGTTCAAGGACTTATATATCTGGATTCATATAACTGGACTTGTGTGTATATATATATATATATATATATGGACTCGTTTCATTGCATGTCACTACGGGTTGTTTGAATATTGTTTTTGGGTGTTTTGCTGTTTCACAAATACATTATTTGCATTCAAAGAAACCCGTCTCTGATTGTTCATTGCCCCACGCTATCAGAATCCTCGAGTTCCTACAATAGTATTACAGGATACTCCAGCCTAAAAAAGAGGATTCTGCTGGGGCAATGACGGAGACACGGGCAGACAAATTGTTCACCATAGTTAACTCCTTGCAGCAGGAGGTGGCGGCTGCACTCAATCAGATTAGAGACTTGGAGTCTCGGGTTAACCACAATGCACAGGGGTTTGGTCAGGCTCTCCAAGATCTACGTGCTAGGTTAGGAGTCCTGGAGGCCTTACCTACTGAGCCTACCTCATCCACCAGTATGCCCAAATTGCCTCCATTCCGTTTTAATGGTGACCGAAGTCAATTCCGTGGGTTTGTTAATCAATGTATATTATTTTTTGATGTACATGCCTCCTACTACCGGTCTGATAGATCTAAGGTTCTATGTATTATTATGTTGTTGACATCACGTGCACTGGCTTGGGCAAATCCTATGGTTGAAAGTCATGATACCCGTCTAAATAATTTGGATAATTTTCTGGCAGCCATGGCGCAAATGTTCGACGATCCCAACCGCCGTGCTACCGCTGAATCTGCCTTGCTTTCCTTACGCCAGGGGAAACGGTCAGTCATAGAATATGTTACTGAATTTAAAAGGTTAGTGGTGGACACCCAGTGGGAAAACAATGCTTTATTACCAATCTTTAGAAAAGGTTTGTCAAATGCAATCAAGGATGAGCTAGCTCGTTCAGAGTCTCCACAGGAGTTTGAATTGTTTATACAGCACTGTGTACGTATTGATATCCGTTTAACTGAACGCAGACAAGAAAAATGGGCCGCTGTAAATCGCATTACTAATTACTCTCTTCCGTCCAGGGAAAACCACAGGCAAAAACCCGCGAGAGGCTGAGGAGGTGCCTATGCAGGTGGACTCACTGCAGAGACGTGAGAATAATGAACGCCGCGAACACCGTCTCCGTGAGCGCTTATGTTTCTATTGTGGTCAATCGGACCATTTCCTCATCAATTGTCCTAAATGTCCTAGGCGACCCAACAAGGTGTTGGCGGTAGTAGGGGATTATGATAACACAGACGCTGAGTCTGAAGTTTCGGAAGCCAGTCTACATCTAGATGCGGTTTTTCCCCCAATACTGATGCCGACTTCCCCTAAAGATCAAGGGGAGAAATATTCACATTGTTCTCTTCCTATACAGATTCAGTGGGAGGAACAGTGGATATCAAGTTCTGCCATGATAGACTCTGGAGCAGGTGGGAATTTCATGGATTCTTCTTTTGCAAAGGAACATGGTATAAAGACACAACTAAGAGCTTCACCAATCACTATGGAAACGGTGGATGGTTCCCCATTAGTTTCTGGACCAGTAGATCGGGAGACAGTGCCTCTGGAGTGTAAGATGGAACCAGACCATCAAGAAACACTTTCATTCATGTTAATATCTTCTCCTCATTTTCCTGTAATTTTAGGAATTCCCTGGTTACGGTCACAAAATCCAATCATCAATTGGGAAACCAAGGAGATAACCTTTCTCCCGAAGTGCAGTTCTACCATCAGTCCAACTGTAGCGGCTCCAGTTACCCAGAACTTGGAAGAGGTGATACAGGTACCTACTCTCCCTCTGATATATCAGGAATTCTCAGACATTTGTGATAAAAGGAAGGCAGATCAACTTCCCCCACATAGACCGTATGACTGCCCCATAGAATTGCTTCCTGGAGCAGCGATTCCTTTCGGCCATGTTTACCCGTTGGCGGCTCCGGAATTAAAATCTTTACGAGAGTATATAGATGAGAATTTAGCCAAGGGGTTTATCCGACCATCTTCTTCACCAGCGGGAGCTCCAATATTCTTTGTAAAGAAGAAGGATGGTACTCTAAGACCCTGCATTGACTACCGGGAGTTAAATAAGGTAACCATTCGTAACAGGTACCCGTTGCCCCTAATTCCAGAATTGTTGGAAAGAGTTCGCCAGGCCAAAGTATTTACCAAATTAGATCTTCGTGGGGCATATAATTTACTCCGTATACGGCCCGGAGACGAATGGAAGACAGCTTTTAGATGCCGGTATGGACATTTTGAATATTTGGTGATGCCATTCGGACTCTGTAACGCTCCTGCTGCTTTTCAACATTTAGCCAACGACATTTTCAGGGATTTATTGGACCAATATGTGGTAATTTACCTTGATGACATCTTAATCTTTTCTGACTCCTTACAGGAACATCAGGAACATGTCAAGACCGTACTTAGACGTTTGAGAGATAATCATTTGTACATCAAACTCGAAAAGTGTGAGTTCCATTGTTCTGAAATTCAATTTTTAGGCTATGTTATCTCGCCTCAGGGATTGAATATGGAGTCCAGCAAGATCCAGGCAATCTTGGACTGGCCGGTACCAGGAAACATTAAGGAGGTACAACGATTCATTGGCTTTGCTAACTTTTATAGACGGTTTATCCGAAATTTTTCAGAAATTGTCCGTCCCATCACTCTCCTCACCAAGAAGGGGAAGAAGTTTGAATGGTCTTCGCAAGCTCAGGAAGCCTTTGATCGCCTGAAGGGTTGTTTTACCACGGCTCCAATATTGATGCATCCGGATCCTGCACAGCCTTTTATCGTGGAGGTGGACGCGTCTGACTGTGCATTGGGAGCTATCCTCTCACAACGTACCGGAGACAAAGGTTTGCTGCACCCGTGTGCCTTCTTCTCTCGTAGGTTATCTTCTGCAGAACTGAACTATGATGTGGCAGATAAGGAACTTTTGGCAATTATTTCTGCCTTTAAGGAATGGAGACACCATTTGCAGGGGCAACTCAGCAGGTAGTAGTACTCACGGATCATCGCAATTTGGAATTCCTTAAGTCTGCCAGGTGTCTTTCTCCTCGACAAGCTAGGTGGAGTTTGTTCTTGAACCAGTTTAATTTTATTATTTCGTACCGCCCAGGTTCACGTAATGGGAAAGCTGACGCATTATCCCGAATCCATACCGTGGATTCCGTGCCTGGGACCCCGTCGAAGACCATCTTGTCGGAGGCCAATTTCGTTGGAGTGCTCCGGAACCGGGACTTGTGGCAGGAGATCAAGCTGGCCTATGACGGTGACGTATTTCTTGCAGCTCCACCTGACAATGTGAATCTTGTCCTTCGGAATGGTGTGTGGCTTAGAGATCGATGTATTTATGTCCCAGAGGCTGTAAGACTTCGAGTTCTCAAATTGGTCCACGACTCTAAATTGGCTGGTCATAGGGGGTACAGAAGACGCAGGAATTATTAACTCGTTTTTTTTGGTGGCCTACCTGCTTGAAGGATGTGAATGACTATGTCCGCTCTTGTGAAGTTTGTGCCCGGTACAAGGTTCCTCGCGTTTCACCTACTGGTCTTCTTAAACCGCTACCTGTACCGTCTCGCCCTTGGGGGTCTATTTCGATGGACTTTATTGTGGAGTTACCCACCTCTGGTGTGTAATACTATTGTAGGAACTCGAGGATTCTGATAGCGTGGGGCAATGAACAATCAGAGACGGGTTTCTTTGAATGCAAATAATGTATTTGTGAAACAGCAAAACACCCAAAAACAATATTCAAACAACCCGTAGTGACATGCAATGAGTCCATATATATATACACAAGTCCAGTTATATGAATCCGGATATATAAGTCCTTGAACCTCTATAGCGAGGGTGGTAAAGTTCTTACGACGGAGTCCTCACACAAATGTGACCACAAGGTAAGTCTGATGCACAGGTAACGTGGCTGGATTTACACACTGCTGGTGTGTGAAGAGTCAGATCCAGGTATGCAGAAAACACAGGGAGGTCCAGGAACAAGTTAATCTCAGTTGTGGCTTAATTCAGTGAAGTCCAACAACAAGTTCATATGTCAGTAAGGTTCCAGTAACAGTTCCAACAGCTCTCACCAGAGGTAATGCACGAAGGGTTAAACAGCAACAGTTCAGAAACACAGTTCTTATCAGATGGAGTGAACCAAGGGTTAAATTCCCAAGTCAACAGTTTAGTGATAACACAGTATGTGCAACTTACATATGCAGAGAATGTCCAGAGCCATGGGTAGAAACTGCTGTGGCTGAGAAACACCTGAAGATAAGGTTATGCACCTTCCTGGTAAATACACAAAAGATCTGTGAGGAACAAAGCAGCTGGGTTGCAGGGAAACGGAAGCAGAATATTCCAGCAGTGAAGCCAGCACCTGAGCCGGGTTTTAAACAAACGAACAGGAAGTAGGGCACAGAAAACAGCAAACTCCATTTTAACAAAGGGCAAAATCATTGACAAAGTTACCTAGAAAACCCGGAATACTGACATTACTCCCCCCCTAAAGACGGCCTCCGGACGGTCCTGGACCAGGCCTGTCCGGGTATCTCCGATGAAACTGAGCAATCTTCAGAGGCGCATTGATGTTACTTACTGGTTCCCAAGAATCATTTTCAGGAGAGTAACCTTGCCATCTAACTAGATACTGAAGCCGGTTTCTATGAAGTCTCGAATTAACAATATCCTGTACCACGAATTGTTCTTCGCCATCAACCAACACTGGTGGAGGGGGAGGTACGATACGTCCCTGAAACGTGTTAGGAGAGACTGGTTTTAATAAGGAAACATGAAATACTGGGTGTACCTTTAAAGTCCGTGGTAGCTTCAACCGACAGGCAACAGAGCTCACAATCCCAGTGATCTTGAATGGACCGATGAATTTCTGTCCCAGTTTCTGCGAAGGAACACCCAATTTTAGATTCTTGGTGGACAACCAAACTGAGTCTCCTACCTTATACATAGGTGCTGGTTTCCGGAATCTATCGGCCGACTTTTTGTAACGCTCCTGTGCTGTGGTCAGGGAGTCCTTCAAAACTTCAAGATTACGTTGCAACGCCGTCACTCTGTCTTCAACCGCTGGTACCGAAATCGTAACCGGAGACCTAGGCAAAATACTTGGATGATAACCCAGGTTGGCAAAAAAAGGCGTTACCTTCGTGGAACTGCTTTGGGAGTTGTTGTACGAAAATTCCGCTAGAGGAAGTAGCTTCAGCCAATCGTCCTGCAAATGACTGACGTAACAGCGTAGATATTGCTCCAAGGTTTGATTTGTCCGTTCGGTCTGCCCGTTGGTCTGAGGATGGTATGCAGAAGACAAGCAAACATTAATGTGGAGCGCAGAACAAAATCCTTTCCAAAATCTAGAGGTAAATTGTATTCCCCGGTCAGAAATGATGTCATCTGGTACCCCATGCAGCCGGAAAATGTTCTGGATAACTAGATCTACTGTCTCTGTAGCTGAGGGAAGACCAGCACACGGAATGAAATGAGCAGCTTTCGTTAAACGATCTACTACCACCAAAATAGTATTTTTACCACCAGAGGTGGGTAACTCCACAATAAAGTCCATCGAAATAGACCCCCAAGGGCGAGACGGTACAGGTAGCGGTTTAAGAAGACCAGTAGGTGAAACGCGAGGAACCTTGTACCGGGCACAAACTTCACAAGAGCGGACATAGTCATTCACATCCTTCAAGCAGGTAGGCCACCAAAAAAAACGAGTTAACAATTCCTGCGTCTTCTGTACCCCCCTATGACCAGCCAATTTAGAGTCGTGGACCAATTTGAGAACTCGAAGTCTTACAGCCTCTGGGACATAAATACATCGATCTCTAAGCCACACACCATTCCGAAGGACAAGATTCACATTGTCAGGTGGAGCTGCAAGAAATACGTCACCGTCATAGGCCAGCTTGATCTCCTGCCACAAGTCCCGGTTCCGGAGCACTCCAACGAAATTGGCCTCCGACAAGATGGTCTTCGACGGGGTCCCAGGCACGGAATCCACGGTATGGATTCGGGATAATGCGTCAGCTTTCCCATTACGTGAACCTGGGCGGTACGAAATAATAAAATTAAACTGGTTCAAGAACAAACTCCACCTAGCTTGTCGAGGAGAAAGACACCTGGCAGACTTAAGGAATTCCAAATTGCGATGATCCGTGAGTACTACTACCTGCTGAGTTGCCCCCTGCAAATGGTGTCTCCATTCCTTAAAGGCAGAAATAATTGCCAAAAGTTCCTTATCTGCCACATCATAGTTTCAGTTCTGCAGAAGATAACTTACAAGAGAAGAAGGCACACGGGTGCAGCAAACCTTTGTCTCCGGTACGTTGTGAGAGGATAGCTCCCAATGCACAGTCAGACGCGTCCACCTCCACGATAAAAGGCTGTGCAGGATCCGGATGCATCAATATTGGAGCCGTGGTAAAACAACCCTTCAGGCGATCAAAGGCTTCCTGAGCTTGCGAAGACCATTCAAACTTCTTCCCCTTCTTGGTGAGGAGAGTGATGGGACGGACAATTTCTGAAAAATTTCGGATAAACCGTCTAATAAAAGTTAGCAAAGCCAATGAATCGTTGTACCTCCTTAATGTTTCCTGGTACCGGCCAGTCCAAGATTGCCTGGATCTTGCTGGACTCCATATTCAATCCCTGAGGCGAGATAACATAGCCCAAAAATTGAATTTCAGAACAATGGAACTCACACTTTTCGAGTTTGATGTACAAATGATTATCTCTCAAACGTCTAAGTACGGTCTTGACATGTTCCTGATGTTCCTGTAAGGAGTCAGAAAAGATTAAGATGTCATCAAGGTAAATTACCACATATTGGTCCAATAAATCCCTGAAAATGTCGTTGGCTAAATGTTGAAAAGCAGCAGGAGCGTTACAGAGTCCGAATGGCATCACCAAATATTCAAAATGTCCATACCGGCATCTAAAAGCTGTCTTCCATTCGTCTCCGGGCCGTATACGGAGTAAATTATATGCCCCACGAAGATCTAATTTGGTAAATACTTTGGCCTGGCGAACTCTTTCCAACAATTCTGGAATTAGGGGCAACGGGTACCTGTTACGAATGGTTACCTTATTTAACTCCCGGTAGTCAATGCAGGGTCTTAGAGTACCATCCTTCTTCTTTACAAAGAATATTGGAGCTCCCGCTGGTGAAGAAGATGGTCGGATAAACCCCTTGGCTAAATTCTCATCTATATACTCTCGTAAAGATTTTAATTCCGGAGCCGCCAACGGGTAAACATGGCCGAAAGGAATCGCTGCTCCAGGAAGCAATTCTATGGGGCAGTCATACGGTCTATGTGGGGGAAGTTGATCTGCCTTCCTTTTATCACAAATGTCTGAGAATTCCTGATAAATCAGAGGGAGAGTAGGTACCTGTATCACCTCTTCCAAGTTCTGGGTAACTGGAGCCGCCACAGTTGGACTGATGGTAGAACTGCACTTCGGGAGAAAGGTTATCTCCTTGGTTTCCCAATTGATGATTGGATTTTGTGACCGTAACCAGGGAATTCCTAAAATTACAGGAAAATGAGGAGAAGATATTAACATGAATGAAAGTGTTTCTTGATGGTCTGGTTCCATCTTACACTCCAGAGGCACTGTCTCCCGATCTACTGGTCCAGAAACTAATGGGGAACCATCCACCGTTTCCATAGTGATTGGTGAAGCTCTTAGTTGTGTCTTTATACCATGTTCCTTTGCAAAAGAAGAATCCATGAAATTCCCACCTGCTCCAGAGTCTATCATGGCAGAACTTGATATCCACTGTTCCTCCCACTGAATCTGTATAGGAAGAGAACAATGTGAATATTTCTCCCTTGATCTTTAGGGGAAGTCGGCATCAGTATTGGGGGAAAAACCGCATCTAGATGTAGACTGGTTTCCGAAACTTCAGACTCAGCGTCTGTGTTATCATAATCCCCTACTACCGCCAACACCTTGTTGGGTCGCCTAGGACATTTAGGACAATTGATGAGGAAATGGTCCGATTGACCACAATAGAAACATAAGCGCTCACGGAGACGGTGTTCGCGGCGTTCATTATTCTCACGTCTCTGCAGTGAGTCCACCTGCATAGGCACCTCCTCAGCCTCTCGCGGGTTTTTGCCTGTGGTTTCCCTGGACGGAAGAGAGTAATTAGTAATGCGATTTACAGCGGCCCATTTTTCTTGTCTGCGTTCAGTTAAACGGATATCAATACGTACACAGTGCTGTATAAACAATTCAAACTCCTGTGGAGACTCTGAACGAGCTAGCTCATCCTTGATTGCATTTGACAAACCTTTTCTAAAGATTGGTAATAAAGCATTGTTTTCCCACTGGGTGTCCACCACTAACCTTTTAAATTCAGTAACATATTCTATGACTGACCGTTTCCCCTGGCGTAAGGAAAGCAAGCAGATTCAGCGGTAGCACGGCGGTTGGGATCGTCGAACATTTGCGCCATGGCTGCCAGAAAATTGTCCAAATTATTTAGACGGGTATCATGACTTTCAACCATAGGATTTGCCCAAGCCAGTGCACGTGATGTCAACAACATAATAATACATAGAACCTTAGATCTATCAGACCGGTAGTAGGAGGCATGTACATCAAAAAATAATATACATTGATTAACAAACCCACGGAATTGACTTCGGTCACCATTAAAACGGAATGGAGGCAATTTGGGCATACTGGTGGATGAGGTAGGCTCAGTAGGTAAGGCCTCCAGGACTCCTAACCTAGAACGTAGATCTTGGAGAGCCTGACCAAACCCCTGTGCATTGTGGTTAACCCGAGACTCCAAGTCTCTAATCTGATTGTGTGCAGCCGCCACCTCCTGCTGCAAGGAGTTAACTATGGTGAACAATTTGTCTGCCCGTGTCTCCGTCATTGCCCCAGCAGAATCCTCTTTTTTAGGCTGGAATATCCTGTAATACTATTGTAGGAACTCGAGGATTCTGATAGCGTGGGGCAATGAACAATCAGAGACGGGTTTCTTTGAATGCAAATAATGTATTTGTGAAACAGCAAAACACCCAAAAACAATATTCAAACAACCCGTAGTGACATGCAATGAGTCCATATATATATACACAAGTCCAGTTATATGAATCCGGATATATAAGTCCTTGAACCTCTATAGCGAGGGTGGTAAAGTTCTTACGACGGAGTCCTCACACAAATGTGACCACAAGGTAAGTCTGATGCACAGGTAACGTGGCTGGATTTACACACTGCTGGTGTGTGAAGAGTCAGATCCAGGTATGCAGAAAACACAGGGAGGTCCAGGAACAAGTTAATCTCAGTTGTGGCTTAATTCAGTGAAGTCCAACAACAAGTTCATATGTCAGTAAGGTTCCAGTAACAGTTCCAACAGCTCTCACCAGAGGTAATGCACGAAGGGTTAAACAGCAACAGTTCAGAAACACAGTTCTTATCAGATGGAGTGAACCAAGGGTTAAATTCCCAAGTCAACAGTTTAGTGATAACACAGTATGTGCAACTTACATATGCAGAGAATGTCCAGAGCCATGGGTAGAAACTGCTGTGGCTGAGAAACACCTGAAGATAAGGTTATGCACCTTCCTGGTAAATACACAAAAGATCTGTGAGGAACAAAGCAGCTGGGTTGCAGGGAAACGGAAGCAGAATATTCCAGCAGTGAAGCCAGCACCTGAGCCGGGTTTTAAACAAACGAACAGGAAGTAGGGCACAGAAAACAGCAAACTCCATTTTAACAAAGGGCAAAATCATTGACAAAGTTACCTAGAAAACCCGGATACTGACATGTGGTAAAAATACTATTTGGTGGTTAATCGTTAACGAAAGCTGCTCATTTCATTCCGTGTGCTGGTCTTCCCTCAGCTACAGAGACAGTAGATCTAGTTATCCAGAACATTTTCCGGCTGCATGGGGTACCAGATGACATCATTTCTGCCGGGGAATACAATTTACCTCTAGATTTTGGAAAGGATTTTGTTCTGCGCTCCACATTAATGTTTGCTTGTCTTCTGCATACCATCCTCAGACCAACGGGCAGACCGAACGGACAAATCAAACCTTGGAGCAATATCTACGCTGTTACGTCAGTCATTTGCAGGACGATTGGCTGAAGCTACTTCCTCTAGCGGAATTTTCGTACAACAACTCCCAAAGCAGTTCCACGAAGGTAACGCCTTTTTTTGCCAACCTGGGTTATCATCCAAGTATTTTGCCTAGGTCTCCGGTTACGATTTCGGTACCAGCGGTTGAAGACAGAGTGACGGCGTTGCAACGTAATCTTGAAGTTTTGAAGGACTCCCTGACCACAGCACAGGAGCGTTACAAGAAGTCGGCCGATAGATTCCGGAAACCAGCACCTATGTATAAGGTAGGAGACTCAGTTTGGTTGTCCACCAAGAATCTAAAATTGGGTGTTCCTTCGCAGAAACTGGGACAGAAATTCATCGGTCCATTCAAGATCACTGGGATTGTGAGCTCTGTTGCCTGTCGGTTGAAGCTACCACGGACTTTAAAGGTACACCCAGTATTTCATGTTTCCTTATTAAAACCAGTCTCTCCTAACACGTTTCAGGGACGTATCGTACCTCCCCCTCCACCAGTGTTGGTTGATGGCGAAGAACAATTCGTGGTACAGGATATTGTTAATTCGAGACTTCATAGAAACCGGCTTCAGTATCTAGTTAGATGGCAAGGTTACTCTCCTGAAAATGATTCTTGGGAACCAGTAAGTAACATCAATGCGCCTCTGAAGATTGCTCAGTTTCATCGGAGATACCCGGACAGGCCTGGTCCAGGACCGTCCGGAGGCCGTCTTTAGGGGGGGAGTAATGTCAGTATTCGGGTTTTCTAGGTAACTTTGTCAATGATTTTGCCCTTTGTTAAAATGGAGTTTGCTGTTTTCTGTGCCCTACTTCCTGTTCGTTTGTTTAAAACCGGCTCAGGTGCTGGCTTCACTGCTGGAATATTCTGCTTCCGTTTCCCTGCAACCCAGCTGCTTTGTTCCTCACAGATCTTTTGTGTATTTACCAGGAAGGTGCATAACCTTATCTTCAGGTGTTTCTCAGCCACAGCAGTTTCTACCCATGGCTCTGGACATTCTCTGCATATGTAAGTTGCACATACTGTGTTATCACTAAACTGTTGACTTGGGAATTTAACCCTTGGTTCACTCCATCTGATAAGAACTGTGTTTCTGAACTGTT